>QPKB01000002.1:8882326-8999659 GCA_003546025.1 Camphora micrantha
GACGTGTTATACAGAAACGTCGGTAAAGGTTAAACATTTACCGACGTTTTTCACAAAAACGTCGGTAAAGATCTGGTTTGGCCTACGCTTTACTGTAAACGTCGGTAAAGGTCTCATTTTTACCGACGAAATAATTTTGCGTCGGCAAAAGTTATCTTTACCGACGAATTTATGAAAGCGTCGGCAAAAAACGTCGCTAAAAGTGCAACTTCTTGTAGTGTTTATATCGGACCAATCTTTATCACACTTCTCCGTCTTCCAAAAAGATTAGATCTTCACAAAAACTTTGTTTAGAACATAGATCCCTTTCGCATCATATATAACTAATTCCTTGGTTTGGACTGAAGAAGCAATATCACTTGATTATTATGAAACTGACTGTAATCATTTTCTGTCCATGACAATCCCAATAGAGCTAGAGCCTTCAACTTCTAATAGGTCATGAGCTAAATCAGAATCATTCTCAATGAATCCAAAAGCAGTGTGCCAATTTTTTTTCATTAGGTCTAGGTGGAGACCGAAGATCTTGGGCAACCGATCCAATATACAAACTCTCCTCTATATTTATTTATATTTGCTTTAGGGAAGATAGAAACTTGCATTTCGACTCAAAATGATCATGTGAGAATCAAAAGATCATAAATATGTTGTTCTCACCCTTGATACCTTTAATAATGTCTTCAAAACATTTGTGGTTTATTTGATAAAAAAAATTCTATTCTAAGAATTGATTAGATCGGATAAACATGGAAATTCATTTGGAAAGCCAAGATGAGTCAGAATCACCTTATTTCTTCATTCTTTCTAATGAAGACCCTATGTATGGTCCTGCAATACCTAATTATAGGTATGGGAGATAATTTTGTTGATGAAAGAATAAGAGTCTTATTATAAATTCATTGCTGCAAATTCCTTAACAAGACCCTGCTTCAAATTACAAAAGATTTTGGCTTGGATTCATGACTCGTGGCTTTGCTGGTTTCATTTTTTTGTACCGTATCACTAACTGTGTTCGCCTTGTTTTGCTTGCCGTTCTTTTGGCTTTTTCTTGGTTTTGTTTTCTAATTGTTTTTTTTCTTGGATGGTCTAGTTCTCATAGCCCCTGTACATCCCCCTTTTCTCTTAATGATATTCTTTTGCCCTGAAGAAAAAAAAAAAAAAATGGCACAGTACATAATTTATAACATTTTGGCAGATGGAAAAAAATGGAAGGAAATGATGGAGCTGATCATGAAGAAAATCATACCAGGAATACAAGGAAAGAAAGTGTTGGTGGAAGCAGAGAAGATACGGTCGGATGCATATAGATTTAAGATGCCGAAGGACCCCAAGGATGGTATCATATATCTCTCTCTCCCTCCCTCCCTCACATTCATACACACATACACACACACACACAAAAGCATATAAATATGTATTCCTTTCCACGTAATATCTGTTTCAGCACTTCAGTGTGTCAATCAACCTCAAACTATTCAAATCCATCAGTGCATATCTATGAACTATGATTGTTAATAAGTCTGGATTTGACCTTGATTTAATTGGAGCTAGATCGATCGTTTCTAAACTGATTTTTGCTTGCACCAATTCTAGCCTAATCTATTATATGTTTTCCAAACCTCAGGATCTACATCTAACAGGTTTAATTCTGAATGATGCATGAAAGAAATAAATAATATAAACCCACGTACCTGAATCCATAGCTTTTCTACCATCTTCTTTCTCTTTTTCTTTTCTTTTTTTTTTTGTTCTTTTTTTTTATTCCTCTTTAGAGACAATAAAATGGATGGGGTTTACAATCCAGTATCGTTTTTATAGGCTATTTCCCAAAGAAGTTTCTTCCATCAAGAGACAATTGGTGATTATTTGGACCACGTGAATTGGATTTCGTACACAATCAACTTGACTCGGTCTCCAACTCGAGCTAGTTGGGCTAGCCTGATTAAGTCCAACTAGGTGGTCTGTCAGTACTCAGACTTGTCCTCAGCTCTATGACATTTCTAATGCAGTCTAGTTTTCAAAATTTTAAACATGCCTAAATCCAGATAAGTTGGCTTTGCACCTAGTTTATTGTATTGTGTGTATTACAAAAAAGTAACATATAGCTATGCCTATATAGCTTTAGACCACCGATGCAAATGGAAACTCCTTTCCATACGATTTTACACCTTTTTTCTTCTTCTTTTTTCCTTTTTTGGGACTCAATTAAAAGAAATTCATTAAAAGACCAAACCGCAAAAAGAAAATAAAAGCTCCGATGGGGGCACCCGCAAAAATTTGAAAAGACACTAAGAAAAACAGAAAAAATGGGAAAAAATTCCTAAAACCTAGAAAATAAACCAAAATGTGTGTAAAAATGTATAGTCTAACAAAAGACAAGTATGCTTGTATCCACCCCCAACCTATTATGAACAGTGTCTTAGATGTTATGCATGCAATACAAATGAATATAGAACTTGAGGAAAAAAGTAAAGGAGGATAAAGTGAAAGAAAGCACCTGAAAATGTGAAGCTTTTCCAAACCTTGTCCATGATTAAAAACAAAACAGAGGAAAAAGAAGTTACCCTATTGGATGTGCAACTAGGAATTCACCCGGATCCCAAATAAGGTTTTCTAGACACATTAAAAAAGGACTCTATGAAAGTTTTCAGCAATGTGGACCACATGTTCCTTGTCAAACTGTGAAGGAATGACCACCATGAAAATCTCTTCCTCTCTTAACATTGAATCTTTGAATCCCGTAGGAAGAGGTTGCAACACAAAATTGGGGGGTCCATGGTCCTCCCATGCCAACAATGCCTTAGAACAGATTTTTCCAATTTCATCTGGCACAGATGCAGTAAATGCAGTGGCAATACCAACTGAATTTTGGAATAAGGCCACATGTAACTTTGATTTTTCAGACTCGATGGTCTGAATAAGGTCATTTTCCTCATAAATTTCAATTGGATCATGCTTGGGAGGCTCAATGAATGCATTTGTTGTTTCATACAAAATAAGGTCATCAGGTTTTTAAAAATCAGCAATGCTTGATTTCATGGTTGTGAAAGAATCGAAATCGAAGTCTAAAAGGGACTCCTCAGAATCTCCTCTGTCCAGAATCTCCTAGTTAAACTAGCTCAACTATTAGGGAAAGGGGGGGCACAGGCTGGTATGGGTCAAAGTCGGGCTCTTCTTCTATGAAATCACCAGCAATATACTCTCTCTATCCTTGGATATTGATTGTGTATTTGTGTGATCCGTTGATAAAAATTATGCATGGTTGTCTGGATCATCTTTTTCAATTTCTGTTTCACTTCGAAGGGTGGTATCCACTTGCACTAGCTCTTGAGAGTTCGAAGAACTTAAGATGGTCATATCGGGTTGTTCATTCGGAATAGGTGGAGGGTGAGATGAAAAGGTCTCATCCTCCTTTGTCTGTATAGTATTATAGAATTAGCCAAATATGGGTCTCATCTCGTTTTTAAATTCCTGGATTGCCTGCATACTGGTTTGGACGAGGGTCTTATGAGATTGCATGAAATTGGCCAGCGCATCCGCCAAAGATTGCTTCTCCTGGGCTGGTGGTGGGGGTACATATGAGCTCTCAAATGTTTGTGATTTATATGACCACTTAAAAGGTTGGGGTGCATATGACACATCTTGGAAAGGGTGCGCCACCCATCTGGAGTAGGCATTTGGGGGGAGATTGAAAAAATTATCCGTGGGCCCATTTCCCAAACTGTAATTATGATAATCATCCCAAGGTGGACTATACACGTTACCTATGTTATTTGAACAAGGCCATTGATAAACTTTTGCTTCATTTGCTTATTCTCGTAACACCTCTTCAATAGAAGGGTTTTTCGAACAATTATTATTGCATTCATAATTTTCCGACATGTTTGTACATGAAGGAGTGAATGGTTGTGTGGGGTATAGGCAATCACACAAAGACCTCTTTGGTTGGTCATCTTCCATTACTTTTCAATTTGGTTGGAGATAATCATGCAGGCTCTTAAATGGTTGTTGCTCACTTGAATTCCGACATGTTTCAAATGCCATGGTGCTCAGTTTCCTAGATGAACCGGAAGACTTTAAAAAATCGAAGGTTTCAAGGGACCTCTTGGGTTGCGATTCTCTGTGTTGGGACATGCTTGCAAGCATGGAATCAAGAGGGGAGTGTGGCCAATTTTTTTTAGAATGATCTAAGAAAGGAAACTAACTAAACAAATCAGATTTTACGTGGTTCGGCAAACTCGCCTACTTCCACAGAAAGAAATTCGACTTTCCTCTGGATTCTCTACTCTCTTCTTTTCTTATTGGTTACAGATTACATCAATATATAATATTTACTTTCTTAACATACAACAAATCATTTCTTACAAGAAAACCCTGATATAATTACCAAAATTCCCATGACCCTGAACCCACTTGGCTAACAATTAGAAGTGCCAAGAGCATATCATAATGACGATGGTTGAATTGAAAGAAGTTAATACTCTTTTCTTAAAGAGAAAATATCCTGTCATGATGGACTTTTCCTTAAATATTGTTTTGAATTAATTAGTGCAAAATCCTTGTCAAGATGAACTTTCCTTAAATATTAGTTTGAATTGCTGAAACCCAGATCTGTTTTGAACTTGAGAGATTTCTTGTGGGCACCAAGCATTAGTGGATCAGTGCAACTAAAAATGTATTAATAATTTATTGACAGCCAAAGACAGGATTTCACCCATTTTAGTGGCTGCGAAGAATGGAGTGGTAGAGATTGTGAAAGAGATTCTCAATGCGTATTCGTTAGCAATCTATGATGAGGATACAGATAAAAAGAATGCGTTCATGTTGGCTGTGGAGAACAGACAACTAGATATCTATAATATTTTTTTGCGGCAAAGGTACTGCCATCAGAGCATTATATTTCAAAAGACGGATAAGGATGGGAACAGTGCCATTCACCTGGCTGCAACCACAGGCCCAAATCAGCGCTGGCCTATCCCTGGTGCAGCACTTCAGATGCAATGGGAGCTCAAGTGGTACGAGGTAATCTCTCTCTCTCTCTCTCTACTGGATTTGGCTCTCACATTAAACCTGAGTCGGGCCCTAATTAAGAATGGATAATAGGGGTACCCACATATATGGTAATGGGGGCAGTCGCCCCCATCGGACTTGGGTCCTCCTCCAAAACCCACGTGAAGATCTTGAGTCCACCCAAAAATCCACCTGAAAATTTCAAATCCACCCCCGAAACTCACATGAAAATTAATCTTGGATTTGCCCACAAACAAAAAACCTTGGTCCATTATTGGCACGGCTGGTTATCAACTGGACCTTGACCTTTGGGCCCCCAGCGGAGCTCGGATTTTCTTGCAGGGGAAAGCAAAGGTCTAAAGATAACATGTATATTTCTTGATTTATTACTAACTAATTAAAATTAATTTTTCATAGAGATTTTTCTTATAATATCTTAAGATAAATCCTAAAATTGAAAATACTCGAATATTTTTTCAAATCATACTCTCTTAAACTTATTAGGACAGTTAAAATATGAAAATAATAGGGTCCACTTTAATAAGTCCAAATGAGAAAGAAGCAGGATTCATGCAATTGACCCTAACATACTTGGGACAAGACTTTCATGGTGAAGGCGACGGCTATAACAAATCATAACTTCTCAAAATAGTCGGTTTTCCTTCTTTTTAGCTCCGGGAGTTGTATCTCGCTTTAATAAAAGTAGAGCCCATGCTAGATTAATCACATATAAACCAACCGACCCACTATTAATTAATCAAAAACCATAGATTGATTATGTGTGGTTGCTTGACGAGCCAAGATGCATTTGGTAGTGAGGGCAGCCTTTAATATGACTTTAATTGTTTTTTATATATCCTTTTTGGTGTCTCACTCACCCTTTTCTTTGAAAGGGGCATAACTCCACACTAGAGGTCCCCTGTTGAATGTCTGAGCCTAAGTAGGCTTTTCCTAAAAAATTTACTTCAATAAGAGTATGTCTTACTCTAAGTTTGAGCATATGGTTAAGAAGACTAAGCTTAGGTTGGGGGTTTTCCCCTTTCCCCCACCCCTGCTTTGGCCATCCCCGGCTTTACACTACTAAAGTCCGAGAATGACCTTTTAGAAGTTCAATTTTGGTGACCTTTGGCCCTTGAGCAACAAGCATCAACTTCGGAAAACTGGATCCTTTAAGACCAGCCCTATAAATCTGTGTGTTTCCCTCCTCTGAAATATAAATTGATCTAAACTACTTTCATCCTGTGTATTGCATCTTTTAAAGTTTTACTCCCATTCGAGTTGGACGGACAATCAGATTGACCATGCATAAACATATGATTTCAGCTTTCACTCCCTTTGTTGTTGTTTTTTTACTATTTTAGTCATACATTTCACACATAATCAATCAAATAGACATACCATATTTGACCTGAATGAAATCTGGCCCAACGACAGCATTACACTAGGGTATAGTATTCTCAGAAGTTCAGATTTTATAAATGGGCCTTATTGATGAATTTAATAGTTCAAAGGACGGAGAACGGCTCCTTACCTGAGTGGTAAGGAGTAGCAGTTCTCACTTAGTTATTCAGGGTTCGAACTCTAGGTACGTCACTTCTTCCTACGTATGTGGTCTTCCTTCCCACTTGTGTGGACTTTCTTCTTGAATGTGTAGGCTCTCCTTTCCCACGTGAGTGGATTGTCTTCCCGTATGTGCAGGCTCTCTCTTTGGTCCCAGCCCCCTTGGCTAGGGTTAAAAAAAAAAAAAAATTCAAAGGATGCAGAATTAACCCATATTAATATAGGTATTGTGCTTCCATCCCTGACAGGCCAACTGTATGAGTGCCAGTATGTGCAGAGGGGATGCCCCTTTGTATTATCTAATTAGCGCAGAATATGAAGTGACTGGATTCCTCAAGGTTGGCTCCATTCCCTAATAACTTGTGGGTGCAAAAAGGTGAGTTTTTAAAATGGGGAGTTTTTGAGAATTTCTCATACATATATTATTTATATATGTTCAGTCAATCCTAATCTGCTTGAAGATAAGTATGATGTAGCAAAAATCCTGGCATTGGAAATGTGTAAGATCTAAAATAAATCAAGGAAAGAAAATAAATCATGAGAGAGAGGCAGAAATTTACATAGTTTTGCTAGTCGCCTAAGTCCATAGGGCAGCAATCCAGGCATTCTTCTTCACTGATAATACGTGAACATTGCAAGAGTTTTTCTCTCTCACATACACGACACTAGCACTCGCAAAACCTGTAAAACTTTAAAAGAGTATTTACTCTACAATGATGCAAATGCCCTTTTCCCGCTTTAACATGCTAGGATTATTTGCATATATATATATATATATATATATATAGAGAGAGAGAGAGAGAGAGAGAGAGTTGGTAGACCCATTGTGTGGGGAAATTTTCGTAATAGTACCAATTAGGTTTGTCTTGATCTCGGTCTCCTGGAGCTCGGTAGCAGTACCACTTCATACCGGACTCGGGCTAACTTCGGTGAAAGCACCAGCTGGCCTCGTTTCGATCTTATGCAACTCGGTAATGGTACCGAGCCTACGCAGTTCGGCAACAGTGCCAAGGTGCATCTACAATAAGGTTGTACTTGACTTTGGTATCTCCATCAGCTCGGTTGACAGAGGTGGGTACTAGATGTCAATCAGCATTAATGAATTAATTACGGCTACGTGCTGACTGATAAGATGGGCGCCGGATATAGATAAGAGGTAGTCTTTATCCGACGATCACATCAGCAATCATAGGTCTGATGGGACAGTACCTCCACCTACCTCTACTGAGGAGAAAAGCTATGGTCCGATGGGACAATACCTCCACCTACCCCCATTAAGGGAGGATCTGAGGTGACAAGCGCCTATATATATACATGAGATAAAACCAGCAAAGGTATGCAAACATCATTCACTCATAGCTCTCCTTTCTTCTCCACTCATTCACCCTTTGTTGAGTTGTTGAACTAACTTATGCGTCGGAGTGCCTTTAGTTGGCTGCAGTCAGGGCATCTAACCTTCTAATTTCCTTTTTAGGCTTTAGGAGCTACTTTCTTTCCCAAAAGCTTCAAAGCAAATCCTATTTAATTAAGTCCGTATTATTTTAGGCACTTACATCCATAATTAGAAAGTCTTACCCCTAATACAACTGAAGCACTAATGTCAAAATAGATAGTCCTGGTTAGAAAGAAAATTAATTAAAAAGAAACTTAAGACTTCACTACAAAATAAAAGGCCGACTCAAACTTTCCAGAAAAGACCTAAAATAACATAGGATGCTTATGGACTTGCACTGAACAACCACTTTATACACTCACTCCTTTGTCCTCCGTTGAATACAATTTCTCTTGAGGTGGATGCGCATCTTTTCCCATCGCGGCTAGCCGTGGTGGGAGATATGGATGGATGTTTCTGGGCTCACTATGGCTCAAATAATACTTCCTTTAATCTCAACAGAACAATAAGTTCCGACAACTTTGGAACAGATTAATCAACATGAATTTCTCGACACAAACGAAGACAGAAATGTTAGCATACACACGCACACAAATATTTGAAATGTGTATATATAGAAGTTTACATAGATTTTTTATTTTACCCCAACCAAGGGGACTGGAACTCAAAAGAGACCCTGCACACATGGAAAGAAGGCATACCCAAGGTTTGAACCCTAAGCAGCCATGTGAGAATTATCACCCCTTACCACTAAGGTGAGGAGCAGTTCTCAGAAGTTCACATTAGTTGAATATGCTAAATGGCAAGATTTATATTAACAAAAGAGAAGGAACATATATAGGCAATAAACCCCCAAAAAGCCCTTAGGCAGTGTGAAGGAAAGACTGGAAGCTCAGTCTCAAATTTCCAAAAGGAGGCTCAAACTGAGAGGACCTTTAAGGCACATCAGAAGAAGCTCCCGAAACATGAGAGACAACCCAACCAACAACAACCCCCCCCCCCCCCCCCCGTTTCACAAAGAGACAACCCTTACAAAGAATCTCATGGTGATATGGATAAGAATAGTTTGAATTTTATCTAACTCTCTATCCATATCATGTCTCCTATCAAATTCAAATTGAGAGAGTCTGATCCAACCTATTATCCTTATCATCTCTCCATTCGAATTTGAATAGAAATCTTATCACCTATTAGCCAAAAGTGCTATATATATAGACATGAGAGATATCAATTGAAACAATTCTTCTCAATATCATTCCCTAACACAAGATCACCCTCTTCCTTTAGATGTACAATTGTTTGTCATCATCTTCTACATCCAGGGTGTCCATCCTTGCCCTTGGACCTTGAAGAGTGAATTACATGTGACTGATCTCTTGTAGACAGACACAGATTTCCATAACTAGTACTTGATTCAAGCCGATGCAGTCCTTGTCGTGTTTATAGCAGCCAGCTCATTTAGATACGTGCTTCCGCTGCATCTACGACCTTCGGACACTCCCAAAAAATATTGACTAGAAGTTAAGAGTTTGGCATGAGAAAGGCTTGGTAAGACTGCCAATCAAATAAGTCAGCTGGCTCTTTAGGGCCTGTTTGGATAACTGAGGAGTGGAGTGAAATGAAGTAGATTTCACATGTGGAGTGGGGTGAAGAGAAATAGATTGAAGTTAAGGTAGTGTTCTTCACTTCACTCCATTTGGATGCTTATTTTGAAGATAATGTTTGAAGTAGAATCCACTTTTACTCAAGGAAATAGAAGTATTTAGAGTTGAAGTGAAATGAAGTACATGTGGCTCACAACATTACTTCATCTATTGGGCCAGACTCATCCAAACGGGGTAGATTTGAAATTTTAGACTGTTATGACCCATTTAACTTCACTCTACTCTATTTTTTGCCTATCCAAACAGGCCCTTAGAGAATATTACAAATATAATATCAAAAGTTTGATACATGAGTAACGGTTTTTTGCTAAAATCAACAATTTGGCTTGAATAATAAATGTCTGCATAAATTTTAAATGAACCATCTCAACTCCGCCACTCATTTATTGTCCTTAAATGTCGAAAGTCGATCAGAACCTAGAGCCAACATAAAAGTTCAAAAAGAAAGAAACACAGTAACTCAAAAAATATATGCAAGATTAATAAAAAAAAAAAATAACATAACTTACACCCTCCATCTTTTTTTTTTTTTTTTTCAATCCCAGCTTAGAGGGGCTTGGACCCTAGCCCTTTAGAGAGAGCCCTCGGGTGAAGTAGGGGAACCCTCTGGTGAGGGGAGTTGATCTCTGCTGAGGTAACACAGCCTCGGGGTTAGGAAAGGTGCATACCCAGGTTCAAACCTTGCGCAGGCAAGTAAGAACAAGTGCCTCTTACCAGTAGGGTAAGAGACCTTTCTTCCATATCTCTATTAACAGAAAGAAAAATGCATCAAATGATAGTTTAGTTTTATTAGTGATTGATTGGAGTTAATCATGTGCCTTACATACAATTAATTCAAAGCTGTGTAATTGGAATGGAGTTTTTTCAGACATGCATTCATGTTCGACTCACGAAAATCAGCTGTTACCATAAACTCTGTGTGTCTGTGAGAGAGAGAGAGAGAGAGATAATCATGCATTTATATGTTATCAACCACATGCAGGCAAATGCAAGTTCATCTAATTATCGTTAACTTGTTATAATGCTAATGGGAAGCTAACCCGATGGGGCATTAATTCCGTCCGTGTCAGCTGCTTTCCAATTACTCATTTATTCCAGTACTCATTCAAGTGAATTGGTGAATCTCAGCATGTAAGGGAAACCATGCCCCACAATATCTTCACAACACACCGGAACAATGAAGGCATGACTTCCAAGGAGGTGTTCGACGAGGCACACAAAACCATGCTTAAAGAAGGGGTTAAATGGCTAACCAATACAGCTCAATCATGCTCCGTCGTTGCAGCACTCGTCGCAACAGTGGCTTATGCCTCGGCCACCACGGTGCCTGGTGGGGTAGAAAAAGGCATACCATTACTCAGAAACACATATGCATTCTCCATCTCAGGGGCGTCTCTAAGCATAGGCAGCCTAGGCGGTTGCCTAAGGCCCCCAAAATAGGAAGGCCCCCAATTTCCTATTTTACTTAATTATTTAATAGGTTATAGGCCCCTCAAACTTTCAAAGGAGATAGATTTCCAACTTTAAAACTCAAAAAGACTATTGGACTTCCAATTTAAAAAAGACTATTGGACTTCCAACTTTTATAGCCGTTTCTTAATTCTTACTTAATCCCTACTTTCACTATTCTCCTCACCAACGTTTTCTTATCTTTCTACTCTGAACGCTTACACTTCCTTCTTTATAGTTCACTTCTCAATTGATATCCTACTTTCACTCTCCTGTTTACTATTTTTCCTTATTTTTCTATTGTCAACACCATATCCTGCCATATCCATCCTTCTTTCTAGCTAACTTTCAAGTGTTGATTCAATTTCAAAATTTCAAAGCCAGCCGTAGCCCTCTTCTTTCTCACAAGTGCTATTATTCTAACCTTTCAACTTTTAAATTAGTTTTATACTTTTATTTTATATCTTTTGTAGCTATCACTTGTTTATCTAGAGAAAATTGAGAATTTGAGATTAAGTTGATTATTGTATAGTTTTATTTTATATTTCTGTTTGTGTTGATTGTAGTTATCATTTTTCAATTTAGAATAATTTTGAGACATCTAATATGTCCAATAGAAAATACGAGTCAGGATATGAAAAGTTAAAAAAAAAAACGAAAAACTGAAAAACTAATTGAATCTCAAAAAGGTACTCTAGATAAGTTCGTTATTAATCAACCAACTATTATTTCAAATTCTACCCAAAGATTAACCAATGATAAAGTAGAAGAAACACAACAAAATTATAGGAACGACATGTACACTCCTAAAAACATTGAAACTTTTGATTTTGCAGAAAAGAATAACGAATTAAAAAAAAAATGAGATTAGTCAAACAATTATAGAGAATAATGAAACATCAAACTCTATTGTTAATATTTATGACCCAGGCAATTGGAAAAATATTGATATCAATTTAAGAGATTTATTAATAGAAAGAGGTCCAATTAGAGATAATAATTTAAGCTTTCCCAAAGATGAAAATAATAGACACTTTTCTACCACATATTATATCCGAAAATTATCAAATGGGTAAAAACATGATAGAAGATGGCTAATATATTCAAAGGATTTTGATAAAGTGTATTGTTTTTGTTGTAAACTATTTAGTTCAAAATCTAACATGAATCAATTAGCCAATGAAGGAAGTAATGATTGGAAAAATCTTAGTTTTAGGCTTAAAAGTCATGAAACCACCAACGAACATATTAATAATATGAATACATGGATTGATTTAGAAATGAGAATATCAAAAAAATTGACAATAGATAAAGACATTCAAGAACAAATCAAAAAAGAAAAAGACCATTGGAAAAAAGTGTTGCTTAGAATTATAGCTATTATAAAAAATCTAGCAAAAAACAACTTAGCATTTCGTGGTAAGAATGGAAAAATCTACGAAAAGAACAATGAAAATTTCTTAAGCTTAATTGAAATGATTGCAGAATTTGATCCAATAATGCAAGAACACATTCGACGTATTAAACATAGTGAAATCCACTATCATTATCTTGGACATAACATACAAAATGAATTGATTCAAACTTTAGCAAGTGAAGTTAGAACTATAATTATTAAAAAAATCAAAGAAATGAAATATTTCTCAGTTATACTTGATTGCACTCCTGATGCAAGCCATCAAAAACAAATGACTCTTATATTACGATGTGTAGATACTTCCACAAGTACAGTACAAGTTGAAGAATATTTTCTAGAATTTTTAGAAATAGATGACACCACAGGAAAAGGCCTTTTTAATGAACTTATAAATTTACTAAAAAAATATGAACTTAATATTAATGATATAAGAGGACAAGGATATGACAATGGGTCTAATATGAAAGGAAAACAACAAGGAGTACAAAAAAGACTATTGGATTTAAATCCTTGAGCATTTTACACACCATGTGGTTGTCTTAGTCTGAACTTAGTACTTTGTGACATGGCTAATTCATGCCCGAAGGCTATATCCTTTTTTGGAGTGGTACAACGTCTATATTCTTTATTTTCTTCCTCCACAAAAAGATGGAAAATTCTACAAGATAATGTGCCTATATTAACTCTTAAACCATCATCACAAACACGGTGGGAAAGTCGTGTTGAAAGTGTGCAAGCAATAAAATTTCAAACTTCAAAAATAAGAGATGCTTTAGTTCAACTAGCAGAACAAAGTGACGATCCTAAAACAACCAGTGAAGCCACATGCTTAGCTACATATGAGCTTGAAAATTTTGAATTTTTATTAGGCATAAATATTTGGTATGATATATTGTTTGCTGTTAATTCAGTTAGTAAGAACTTGCAATCTAAAGACATGCATATAGATATTGCTATTGATCAATTAAAAGGTCTTATTTCTTATTTAAAAAATTATAGAGAAAATGGATTTAGTTCTGCTTTGATTTCAACTAAAGAGATTGCTGTTGAAATGGGAAGTGAAGCTATATTTCGTGAAAGACGAATAATTCGTAGAAAAAAACAGTTTGATGAAAGTATTGATAATGAAATAATACGATTAGCGGAAGAATCTTTTAGAGTTGATTATTTTATATATATAGTAGATCAAGCTATTTCTTCAATTGAAAATAGGTTTGAACAATTTGTAATATATGAAAATATTTTTGGTTTTTTATTTAATTTGAAAAAGTTAAAATCTTTAGAAGAGGAAGATTTGAAAAAACATTGTCTTGCACTTGAAAACTTTTTAAAACATGATGATCACGTTGATATAGATGGTTTGGATTTGTTTTCAGAATTAAAAGTTTTAAAAGAGATTTTAAAAATAGAAACATATACTCCAATTGAAACATTAAACTATATAAAAAGATTAGACTCTTTTCCAAATGCAAGTATTGCTTAAAGAATATTATTAACAATATCTGTAACTGTTGCTTCTGCGGAAATAAGTTTTTCAAAACTAAAACTAATAAAATCATATCTAAGATCTACTATGACGCAAGAAAGATTAAATGGATTAGCTATATTATCAATTGAAAATGATCTACTAACAAATCTTGAATACAAAACTTTGATAAGTAATTTTGCATCTCAAAAAGCAAGAAGAATAATTTTTAACTAAAATTTATTGATATTTTATATTTTAATATAATAATTTATAATTTATTAGAGAAGGCCTTTTTTATGGTTTCGCCTAAGGCCCCATTTATCTTAGAGACGGCCCTGCTCCATCTTCACCATCTCTTCGCTTGTCGCCCTATGCTTATCGGTCACCTCCCTAACCATGTTCTTATCCATCCTCACCTCTCGCAATGAAATCTCAGACTTTCACCATAACCTGCCAACGAAGTTGATAATGGGCCTCTCCTCGCTCTTCATCTCCATTGCTGCAATGTTGGTCTCCTTCTGCGCTGGCCATTTCTTCGACCTCGCAGACCGTCTGCAGCACACTGCATTTCCCATATATGCAGTCACATGCTTGCCGGTGTCTATATATGCTGTGACACAATTTCCTCTTTATTTTGATCTCATCAAATCTATTATCATAACCGTTCCGAAACGCAATAACTAGAATTCTACCATCTACAGCTCTTGGGCCTTCTAGACTATATATAGTTCCACTAGAGTTTCCTCGGAGTGTCTTTTTAACCCTTCTTCTCTCTTGTAGTTTCTTTCACTACAGGGGCTATAGTGACCATGATATTTAAGTTTGGACTTCTTATTGCAGTTTGAGGATAATATGGCTTCCAAGGTTATAATGTAATGTTGTGGTTGTTGTTGTTTCCCTAAATCGTGTTACTTTCATGAATAAGAAGTTGTTGATTTCTCTAAAACAAATTGTCAATTGATATGGACTGCGTAATTATTATTACCAACTTACTCTGGCCTTATCTCATTATTTTCTGTATATATTTTTTTTTCATGTGTATTAAATTGTTTAAGTATATATATCTGGAAGGGCTTAACAATAACTACTTCAACACATTTCCATGAACAATGGCTTGTTTCAATGAAACGTGGCTTCACAATCTTGGTAATGGTCGACGCTGGTAGTACGTTGGGAATTAATGGTAATGGCCAACGATCTTAAGCGTTGAGAATTCATGAAATAGCCCACGCTATTGATGCACACATATCAAGTCAATAAATGTTGTAATGATTTTCCGTTTTTGCAACACACACTGGTGCGTCGGGAAAGATTATTTTTTCAAAAAAAAAAAAAAAATTTCATTTCTCCCTTTATACCACAAACAAAATTCTGAATACACGTTCAAACCAACAAACTTGATGCTCAATTTAAAATAGATTCATCAACAATTTCAAAATAACATCCAGAACCAAATATCCTACATCCATAAACGACAATAAACCTACAAATCTGACATACACAAATATTACTACTTCATCATTTCCAAAAATCTCTGACATCCACAACTGTCTGTTATTAAAATAAACAAGGTAATCCCCAACTGTCCGCAACCAACACAATAAAATTCAAAACTAATCTGCAAAACCAAAAAAGAACACCATTAGAATAGAAGTAGCAATAAATTCTTGCCAGGCCAAGCATTCACTACAAAAAAGACAATGGGATAATCGGACCATATTAAATTAGCATAGCAATCTCATATAATCAAATTGCAATACCCATATAACAATTCCAAAAACTCACCTGGAGAGTATCCTATCCAAAAGCTCCCCACCTTTACATAACTTGAAACATGTGATAATGAGACATCAAATTCTAAAGCCAGAAGCAATCTATTCCACCATTGCAATCAAGGTCCTCCGCTCAATCCTCACACTCTCAAACTACTATGCAGTATGCAGATCATTTCAAAGTACATGAAAAGTAGCAATCATATTTTACTAATTATAATATAATCTGTACAATCATTCAAAAAATATATATATATATATATATGTACACTGTAAATTATGATCTTTTGATGAGAGAGTATGAGCATATAAGTAAGTAAAAATGCTAAACAGATTCAAGACTGCAAAATTCCATTTTTAGAACAATAGAATGATAAGAGAAACAAGGAATACACATCAACACAAGTTTCTTCTTGTTATTCAATTTGGGGAACTCACTTTGGCATGATATTGAATGAATTTAATGTAATTCATTAGGATTAATGAATCCTATATTGATCAACTAGGAGCAACTATTCCACAGGAAACTTTTCTAGACAATGGGCTGCGTCTCGTACTTGACCACAACCCAACAAGTCCAGGTGGTAATGCACTATAAATCAAGAGCTTTCAGCCTGTATAAATAATCCCTTGAACCCTGAAAGGATCGGTTACTGATATTGGCAAACATCATGCTGACATCATTCATAGAGGTCAAGCACACAGCATAATGGCCCGCATTCTTTAATACTGAGCTCCAGCACATTGTAAAATAAAGAAGTAAAAGAAAACAGGGGAGAAAAGGATGAAGCACCATGTTTTTTTTTTTTTTTTTTTGTTATTTATGTTTATTTTTCTTTTTGATTGCAAGTTTTTTCCTCCCACATCTATGCCATGGTGGGTCATGCTTCTGACTTTGTGCAGAATTTTCCTGCTATTTTGTTTAGAGTTTTTGTGTATTTTTTTAGGAAGAGAATTGTGTGGTAGTTTGCAATTCAGAGGTAGCTCCAGAAATCCGAGTAAGTAGGGTCAACAAAAGACTTATTTTTCACAAATTGAATAAATTTATTTTTACCTTTATCAACATTTGTCATCTACTTTTGATAATATTAGGGTTTTCTCCTTCTAATACGAGGAGAATACTGTATTTAGAGGTTAAGTTAGGGTAAATAAAGAGTCACCAACAAAATTTCTAAAAAAGGGAATTTTCTTTAAAAAAATAAAACTGGGCCCCATTATATATATATATATATATATATATTTTTTGTTTTGGTAGACGAATGGCCCATTAACTTAGGGATTTAGTGGGGTCAAAAGTTTCCCATAACGTCAATTCATTAAAGAATTTTTTTTTATATATATTTCCAGATCTCAGTGGGAATCCATGTAGCGCCGCCCATCATGATCTACCCTTATGTTTATTTCTTTAATGTGTACTAAGGTGCAACTAATAATATGCCCTCTTATTAAGACTAATGACAATAAGGCCTGTCTGCATTGGTAAGTGGGGAACTATATTTAAATTCTTTTTGTTAGCATACTAAGCGCGTGAAGCATTTGAGCGAATAGTTCTAGGTATTGAATAGTAACGACATACACGCCTATCTTTACTACTTTATTAATTTTATTGCATACACCAGAAGTATGAGAGTTATGAGGAGCACTTGTTTAAGAGTCCAAAACAACCACTTCACAGAAACCATCGACTAACAATATAATACTAGGTAACTGGTTTATTTACGTTTTAACCATTTAATGTTAGAGACCTTTTTTCTCCTGAGTAGGTGCTCCAGAATTATCTCGACAGTCCAAATTGGATGATTGAGATCATAAACATAATCTAACAACAGGGGATTGAAGAAATCAAAGAAACCTAACAAGATCATGATTAAAACTCCTTCGAGATAGCCTGTAAGAAGATAGAGAGTTATGAACATAATCCATATACTAAATATTCACAACAAGATGCCCACACGCAGTCATAAAGAGATAACAGGTTGGTCATTTGAGATATTTAAAAGGACCTAATAATTCAGATCCTTTCAAATATTACAGAAAACAAAGAATTAAAGAAATTGAATGACTGATACCATAAAAACCATCATTAAGAAACCTTTAAAATAGAATTCAAAATCCTAGAAAATCTCATATAAGAATGTACAGATTTATAAGATAGTCCAGATCTGAAGTAATCATGACATGAGAGAGATCAGTACTTCTATGAATCAAGACTAATGATTAAAGAACAAACAGAGGCCATGGCTATAAGAAAAAAATGAAAATACTTGAAACACCTTACCTGGTTGGTTGTTGATAATGTATAAGTTACAACACATGACATGCCTGCCCTTGTTGCCTACCTATAAAAGGTAATAAGCTTATATCAGCCATAGTTCCCTTTTATTAGTACTTTGAATATTACTTGAACGGTGGAATTATGACTCAAGAACAACATAGATTAAAGAACAGCACACACCTCTCCTCATAAACACCGACCCCACAAACAAAACACAAAAACATCATAAACAAACAACCCCAAGAAGAGAGAACAGAGAGAGATAGAGCTAACTATCTATGTCACAGAAGATAACCCATCAAGGAAAAATGACATGGGGTTCTGGTTGGACTCGCCTGCTGTGCTGTCCAAATGGGCAAAATTTGAAAGAGGGACTTGCACTGAGATCAGTTTCTTCACCAGGCCCATTAGAAAAAAGGACCGAGGACAGCCCCAGTGCAACGAAAGGGCACCTTTAATACACTATATACATAATGCACCATGAAGAGTGGGTCCGATAAGTACAGGCCAAATAAAAATATTACATGGAAGGCTACCAATGCTCCAGACCGGATGGTCTGACCAACATCATTTACCCAATTAATATTAATACACATTACACATGATACATAGTTTTGTTAAATTGATACGTATATCTAAATTCGGCAAATTTTCATGTGTACAGACCCACCCCAACTCCTAGATGGCCTGTAGAACATTTTCCCTCTTCTAGGCCTTTCATGTGTAGAGTACAGCACTACCTTGGAGCCTGCCTGTCTCAATCAACAATGACAACAATCATAGTCGAATTCAAACCAGAGTTCATTCATAATGACTAAAGTTTCTGAATGAGTCGGATTTTTCCTACTTCGTAGGTGAGCCAACCAGCAGACTATTTTCCAACTAGTTTCAAGGGAGGTACGGCAGTCACAAGCTAGAAACCCGGCCAGAGCTCATGTATGGTTAGGTCTATATTGGATTTTTCAAACTTTTACTTTTAATTTAATGGCCTCAAGATTAACAATTTATCAACTTACATTTTTTTAAAGCTCGATCAATGAGTATACGTCCAATGAGTGTCGAGTTGTGGGGAATGCCAATTCATGGGAGCAGACGCATTGGATGATGACAGGTGAGTCCTACCATACACTAAAATCATTTACTCTCATAAGAACCATAACCAGAAAAATCCAAGAATTACCAAACAGAAGAAAAGAAAAATAAAATCTGTTTTGGTTCTAGTTATGACTTTGAATACCTGGTGATCATTTTGGTTAATGAGCTCAGGTTCAACAGAACTTGGCTGAGGGACAGTTTGGTGCTTCTTTCTTCCATACCTCTGAAGTTTTAACTGAGCTTGCTCTCAGAATATCATCTCTCTTGGTTCTTCTGATGGGTATAGTGTTTTCAGGGCACCTCCCATTCAAATGCCACAGCTGAGAGTTGGGCTTGGATTTCTCTTTGGTACTAGAGGAACACACCTCTTTCTCACCAAAAAGACCTTCAGGGTGGAAGTTAGGCCTCAGCTGATGCAAAAAAGAATATACCCACTGACCATAAAAATACGAGAAAAAGAGAGCAACAACAAAGAATAAAGAAAACAGAGACTGAAAAGCAACCTGAATTGTGTGGTTTTTGAGAAATGGGCGAACAAAAGCAGGTTGATGAGAGATATGTATGCTGTCAATTATGTCTACATCTGGGCTCCGTATTTCAAACGAGAAGAAAAGAATTGAGAACCCTCTTCGTTGCCAAGCAAAACATGAGCTAAGTTCACATCAGCCTGAGCTCATTCATACCTAAATCTATAATGCCAAGACACCGTCTAACGAAGGAATGGCATTTAATGTCCCATAAGAAAATGTCCATGTCAAGTGAAAAAGCAGCCAGACAACAGGAAACGTTTGAAATCATTGTATTCCATATGCTCTATGGATAAATAGCAGTATAGAAAATTTGGAAGGGTTAAGTTAGTCACTAATATGAAATTCCAGTTGTTGCAATTTCTAGGAGAGGGCATGTGAACTTGGAGGTGAGTAGTTTGATTCGATGAGAACTCTGAGAAGTTCAGGTCAGACTAATCAACTTTGGTTTCTCTTAAATCCATGGATGACAAAAATACATAAATATATATATATTTATTTATTTATTTATTTATTTTTTTCTTACAAGCATTATAACATATACTTGATATGCATATTTAAATCTCATATTACATACAACAAAAACTAAATCAATGGAAATCAATCAAACATTAATTTAGTACCTCAATCCCAAACTAAATAAATGGAAATCAATCAAACAGTAATTTAGTATCTCAATCCCCAAACCAATACCCAAATCTAAAATCAGTACATCAATCTCCAACCCAAAACCCAAATCTGAGATCAATGGTCTAAATTACTACCTCAAACTAAAATTACCTACATGGAATTTGATCATCAGCAAGAGAATACAAAAAGTGTTCTGTATCATGCTGTCTTTGTGCCTACGATTTCGCTTATGCACACACAAAAAGAAAAATTCAAAAAACACAAAATTGTTGCTTCCAAAAGTAGGAGGCTATATTTCTTGAAAGCATTCATGTGTTTGTTCTGTCTGAAAAGTTTGTTAATAGGAGAGAGTTTTGTCATACACACCTACACATTAGCTCCCAGAACACTTGTTAAAATCCAAGGAAATCAGATACTCAAGTAAAATGTATGAGAAAAAAAAAAAGTAAAAATCTCAGAAACGCCCATGTCTTCAACTAAAACAACAAAACCCAAAAATATATAGGCCCCAAAATTCCATACCTTAAGAGTTCTCTTTCCAGAATGCAGTTGAGATCTTGTCATCGCCGAGAACTAGGGATAGAATAGCCTCTCTTGACAAAATGTCGCACCACAAACTCCTTTGGAAGCTTCTACTCAAGACAGTTGGGTGTCATATGAACTACAGTTTGATAGCCCAAGAAGGGAGAACAGGAAAAGGCCCCAACACTTGCTGATATATGGTAGCAGAATTCGAACACTTGTATGCTCTCTGATTTTGACTTTGAGTTGATTTTAAACCCTAAATCACAAGTCACATTGAAAAAGAGACCCTGAATCATGTCGCAAGACCCCTGAAGACTTGCAGAGAGAGATCAAGAGAAAGTGCCGTGGCCCGGACCAGCCTGGCCAATGGACGGGCCATGCTGTGCCAGAGTGCCGACGTTGCACGGATTGTGCTGGGCCTGGCCCCAATTGTCAAGAAGATACGGGTGTACTATAATAAATCACATGTATATGCCCCCACCTTCTTAGAAAAGTGTAAAAATGGTACCATGAGATCTTGCACCCACGTTAACTTGACCAAACAGAACTCACTTCAAACTAACCAAAACTTAAAAACTAAAAATTAAAAAACAAAGCCAAGCACGATTCTGCACACAAGAGGTAGTGAGGGGAGAGAATGAGAGAGAGAAACGGGGATCAAGAGAGACAGAAGAATACCTTTACGAGAGACGGACCACGGTGCATCGTGCGTCGTACACCAATGTCGATGCCAGAGGGGAAGATCAAAGAGAGAGGGAGACAATTGAGGATTAGGGTAGATTTGGAGGAAGAGCGGATTGGGATTTTTATTAGGTTTTTAAGTAGCACTTACGGGCTCAAAATATAGGCCGGCCTTACTTTTTGCTTTTCAAATTGGGTGGAGGCTTTTTTTATATGTGAGTATGACCCTTCATGAATATTCAAAGCTGTTTAGAATGAGCACTCCATAAGGTATCATCAAACCTCATTTTGAATGAAGGTTATCTCACTGCACGATTGAACACAATAAAACAATAATTTTTAGCCATGCCTTTTTTTTATTGTGATCAATCTTACAATGGGACTAACTCAATTCTAAATAAAAAATTGGAATATCCCACAAATAAATAAGTTAATCATTTTGAACAAGTCTAATTATCCATATAAAGGCACAAGTGGGCCCCACCCAAAAAAGTGCTCATCGGATTCCTCTAGAAACCATTGCGGTTACGCCCCAAAAGTTTTTTTTTTTTTTGAAAAACAAAAAACTTGAAAAGTGGCGGAGGATTGGGAATAAATCAAAGCATTGAAAACGGTGTGCTAACGTTATTTTGGCAAAAAAAAAAATATATATATACTAAATGGGGCTTTGCAGAGACAAATCGTGCTTTGACAATAGTGCGGATAAAAACTCAAAGCTTTCCCAATGCACACTTGTGCGTCGCTAGTAAATAAAATAATTGCCAACGCATTATTGCATCACCATTAGGAAAACACGCGTTGGCAATAGCTTTTGCCAACACAATCCTAATATACGTCAAAAATAAGACTTTTACCAATGCAATTTTTCACAACGTCGGTAAATATTGTCGGAAAATGTGGAGTTTGTTGTCGATGTGGAATGGTGCGGAAAAAAAGTCAGAGCTTTCCCAACACACACTTATGCGTCGCCAGTAGACAAAATAATTACGAACGCATTATTGCGTCGCCATTAGGAAAACACGTCTTGGCAAAACTTTTCCTCTCTTTTGGAGGAAATCTTTGTTGGTGCCAATGTGTTTTTACAGCTTTGTCCACGCTAAACCTACTTGCATTGGTAAAAGTAGTAATTCTCTATGACTTTTGCCAATGCTGTCCTAATATGCGTCGGAAATAAGATTTTTACATATACAATTTTCCACTGTGTCGGCAAATAGTGTCAGGAAAAATGCAGTTTGTTGTAGATGAGGCTTTGTGGACACAAATCATGAGTTGGCAATGATGCGGATAAAAATTCAGAGCTTTTCCAACGCACAAATGTGCGTCGTTTGTTGACAAACTAATTGCCAAGGCATTATTGCGTCGCCATTTGGAAAACAGGCGTTAGCAAAACTTTTCCTATCTTTTGGGGGACCTTTTGCTGACGCCAATGTATTTTCCATAGTTTTTGCCAACGCAGTCTTACTTGCATCAGTAAAAGTAGCAATTCTCTATGACTTTTGCAAACGCAATCCAAATATGCGTAGGAAATAAGACTTTTGGCAACGCAAATTTTCACTGCGTCAGCAAATAGTATCAAGAAAGGTATAGCTTGTTAAGAGTGAAAGGCACAAATACAGTTACATACGCACAAAATTGCACTAAGGGTCCCGGGCATTGAAGAAACAAACACGCAATTCCAAAGTCTCCATAGATCTCGTGCGTCTGCCAATCTATAGATCAATGATCGATGGCTCCCATCTCCCTTCAGTAGACAATCCAAGGAAGTCACATAAACTAGAGACTTCTCCGCTAATACCCATGTCCCCTAACTGCCTGAGAGTATTTTTCTATGTGGGGATAAGGTCTGATCTGCTAATTACGGATCACTAACTTACGTCATGGCCTGAAATCCAAGATAATTAGGACCTTTGGATCTCGATGCGTGAACGATCCAACCTAATTCAATCATGATCATAACATTGCACTGGAAATCGAGCAATGGATTAGATAATGGATATAATGATAACACAGTCACTCAGTCTAATTAATCCATCCTTTTTATTAAATAAAGTCGCAATCAGTCAAGAAGTAAATAATGTCTATTACAAAACCAAATATCAAATGTGTGCACAAAGTTACTCAGAAAGCATGCAATGACTAAATGATGACATGTATGCATGAAAGCAGTTGTACAAAGTGGAATTACGCATGCTAGAATTATAATATTAATAAAACAATATTAAACAGCCTTAACATGATCATCATACAACACAAGTTAAGGTGCATAGTGTGAAGTGCCAAGGTTATCAAAGGTGGGGTCCACAATAAGATGATCAGGGTCTTGTTCAGATTTGGATCCTTAGGCTTAATAAATCTTCTGATTCCTTATACATGATCAGCTCATCCAACTTCTTTCGAAGAAAGTCGGGTACACTCATGAGGCAGGGTCCAATCAAAGGGTAGTCTAAGTTCACTCATTATGTGTTGACTACACAAGCATACATGTGTAAAGACCAACTGGTGCATGTGGTCTAGGTTAACTATATACATTAATTATCCATTTATGCCCAATTTTTTTTATTAATCACAGGTTAACTATATTTAAAAAGTGCATCATACTAAAGCGCACTGACCAGCTAAATCACACAAAGTGGGGTCCACAAGGGTTTACAACATTGCATGCTACCGTATTATCAATAATAAATATACAAAAATCCATATGATTGGATTATAAAAATTTTCTTGAAAATGGGGGTTTGGGTCCTCATATCTTATCTCAACAGATCGAGCCTTATATTGTTAGGAACCCTAACCTCTGCCATACTTGATCTAATATGGGACCCGTGTCGTGAGGGCCACATAATTTTCTACATGCACCTCCTCTAAGCTCTGAGGGAATGCACCAAGGGAGGAGATAGGGGATGGAGCAGATGCAACTTTCATCATGGATCTCCTTATTAATGCCTCACTCACCCTTCAATAAGTGGATTGGAATTCAATGGTACCTAATGAACGTATGAACCTCTGAAAATGAAAGCCCTTCCCTTTTAATGTGTTGTCCCAAAATTCTACTCAAATAGAAATTGGTCCCTCCAGAAGATTAAGTATTGATATTCCTGACTATATTTTCAGCATTATGGTGGAAGTATTGCTATTGGAATTTAGTTTGGGGACAACCCATTGAATGGTTGGGCGAGGGCGTTCATTTTGAGTAACTCAGATTTTCATTAAGTGGGGCCTATTGTAGAGTTATACTACTCTGTTTGGTGAAATTTGGTAAGGGGATTCTGTATTGATTGAATTTACGATAAAAACCCTTAATGAATAAAAAAAACATATCCAATCCTATCTCAAAATGGACCCATAACCCAGGCACAAGAAAAAAAATCCAGATAATTCCCACATCTTGGGACAGATAGCATTCAACATTACATCATCAAATTTAGCAATTCTCCTGCAGTGAAATGCATTGGAACAAAGCTCACTCCCTTAATCTTGCAAAATGCGTTCAATCTTTCGAGCACCAAATCGACTAAGCGATGGGGAACATTATGCATTACACATCACCGTTAAAAGGGAACCATCACACTCTAAATGTTTTAATTTCTGTATTCGATGGAATGGACTGAAGAAGTCCCATTGATTGCAGCATCATCATAACTATAAGAAGTCAGCCCACACATAGGATTACCACCACCATCCCATAGCACTCCAATCTACAATGGAGAATCTACTACCTTGTAGAAGGCCAGTATGTGCATGAGAAGGAATCTAACATGCCCAGAAGGTGAAAATTTCCATCTACTTTCAATGGAAGAAAGAAGAAAAAGGCCCAGATATAATGTTCTACTTTGAATAGAGACAGTAATGTCCCTTAGAACTTGAAGATGAGTGCTAGATGTACGTATATCTAAAAATTTGCACAATATTTTCTCTCTCCATATATGCCAAATAAATGAAGCAAAAATTAGCTTGCGAAAAATATGCAAAGCAGGAGACGGATCAATCCTAGAAAGGAGAGAATCAATCAACTCATAAATAGAGGAGCAAGTCAGAGGATGCAAGCATAACAATGTCATTTGTTCTCAATGGAGCATTTAAAAGTCCTTGTTTAATTCGACAGTTTTGACTAGTTTGTATTTCTAATTTCTATAGCTTTATTGTTTGTGTAAATGAGAACTTGACTTCATTCTCTATGTTCGGAGTTTTTAGACTTGACATTGTAAAACATTTTTTTTTATTTTTTTCAGTAAAAATGTGTTTTTTACATTTTTTTTTATTTTTTTTGTATAACTAAGGCCCACAAAGAATAGCTTTCTACCTCTTTGCTATGAATATATTTTTCCTTAAAATCATCAAAAATGCCTCTAACTTGGTACATTTTGTTGGGGAAAGTGGCATAGTGGAACGGACAACCTGTGATCAATGATTAAACACACACGCACACACAAGTCCATACAATATGAAACAATCAATCCATAAAAATGATGAAGATACAACGATTTACATAGTTCAACAAAGTCGTCTACAACCACAAAAAAAAGCTCATGTCAATTTCATTCTCTCCCATGTTGCTGAAGGTTTTTCTTAGCCCCACAAAATACCCTGGTATAATGACCAAAATACCCTAAATTCAATTACAGCAAGATTAATCCAAACCAACTAATCCGGCTTACTCATAATACAATACAATAACCCAACAATTCGTTGGAGCATTTTTATTATTATATTAAAGCTTCCAGAATGGATGAAAAGCCAATATAAAGAGCGGAGGTGGACAAATTAATACCCCTAAACTGCCTCAGTAACGCGACCATTTATGAAAATCATATCTATCTACTATTATAAAAGAGGCAATGTGACATAGTATTTTCACCACACTATTGTGGGGCCCACCCAAAATATTATAATAAAATATAATATATTATATAATAATAATAATAATATAATATTTATACTCTTATCTATCTATATCTATATCTACTATTATAAAAGAGGCAATGTGGCATAGTTTTTTCACCACACCATTGTGGGGCCCACCCAAAATATTATAATAAAATATAATATAGTATATAATAATAATAATATAATGTTTATACTCTTATTATCTATCTATCTCATACAAACTTTTTCACTACATTGTGGGGCCCACCCCCAAATATTATAATATAATAATAATAATATATTATTTGGAGAAATTGCAAACATTTTCACTACACCTTTGTGGGGCCCACCCTAAAATATTATAATACAAACTTTTTCACCACACCATTGTGGGGCCCACCTCCACATATCTACTATCTACTATCTACTATCTACTACTATTATAAAGGAGGGAAAGTTGCAAACTTTTTTCACTACACCATTATGGGGCCCACCCCCAAATATTATAATATCATATAATAATATATTATTATGAGAAATTGCAAACTTTTTCACTACACCTTTGTGGGGCCCAACCCCAAATATTATAATGCAAACTTTATCACTACACCATTGTGGGGCCCACCCCCAAATAGTATAGTATAATATAATTATATATTATTATGAGAAATTGCAAACTTTTTCACTACACCATTGTGGGGCCAACCCCAAATATTATAATATATAATATTATAAAAGAGGGAAAGTTGCAAACTTTTTTCACTACACCATTGTGGGGCCCGCCCCCAAATATTATAATATCAAATAATAATACATTATTATGAGAAATTGCAAACTTTTTCACTACACCTTTGTGGGGCCAACCTCAAATATTATAATGCAAACTTTTTCACTACACCATTGTGGGGCCCACCCCCAAATAGTATAATATAATATAATCATATATTATTATGAGAGATTGCAAACTTTTTCACTACACCATTGTGGGGCCAACCCCAAATATTATAATATAATATAATAATATATTATCTTGAGAAATTGCAAACTTTTTCACTACACTTCTATGGGGCCCACCCCAAAATATTATAATGCAAACTTTTTCACTACAACATTGTAGGGCCCATCCCCAAATATTTACTATCTACTATCTACTACTATTATAAAAGATGGAAAGTTGCAAAATTTTTTCACTACACCATTGTAGGGCCCACCCCCAAATATTATAATATAATATAATAATATATTATTTTGAGAAATTGCAAACTTTTTCACTACACATTTGTGGGGCCCAATTCAAAATATTATAATGCAAACTTTTTCACTACACCATTGTGGGGCCCACCTCCAAATATCTACTATCTACTATTATTTTATTATAAAAGAGGGAAAGTTGCAAACTGTTTTTCGCTACACCATTGTGGGGCCCACCCCCAAATATTATAATATAATATAATAATATATTATTATGAGAAATTACAAACTAATTCACTGCACCTTTTGTGGGACGCAACCCCAAATATTCTAATGCAAACTTTTTCACTACACCATTGTGCGGCCCACCCCCAAATAGTATAATATAATATAATAATATATTATTATGAGAAATTACAAACTTTTTCATTGCACCTTTGTGGGGCCCACCCCCAAATATTATAATCTATCTGCAATTTCATCTTATCTTATCTTATCTTATCTTATATCTTATACTATACTATTATAAAAGAGGAGAAATTGCATACTTTTTAACTACACCTTTGTGGGGCCACCCCCAAATATTATAATATAATATAATATAATAATATAATATAATAATATATTATTATTATATTAAAATAATAATAATATAAAATCTATATCTATACCCTTATTATAAAAGAGGAGAAATTGTATACCTTTTCACTACACCTTTTGCCCCCCCCCCCCAAAAAAAATATATATATACATATAATAATATAATAATATATTCTTATTATATTATAATAATAATCATATAATATCTATGCCCTTATTATAAAAGAGAAAAAAGTTTCATGCCTTTTCTCTACACATCTGTGGGCCCCACTTAGTATTATGATATTATATATATATTAAATAAAAGAGAACTACACATGTGGGCCTCAATAAAAGAGAATAACTTGTTATGCTTTTTCTCTACACATCTGTGGGCCTCATTTAGTATTATTATATTATATTATATTTATATAATAAGATAGAACTACACGTCTGTGGGCCCCACTTAGTAGAAGAACTTGTCATACTTTTTCTCTACACATCTGTGGGCCCCACTTAGTATTATTATATTTCGATGAAATGCTTAGCTCAAATGATCATGAAAAGGGTTGTGTTTGAAGAATTTGTTCATTCACTGCAAAAACTCAAATGAGAAATTTCAGTTGAAATTTTCATGTGTAGAAAATTTCAACTTCGATCCCAATGCCTATAAAGACACGATTTGCTTGTCAGAGGAAGAGATGAAAATGCCAAAGATTGCTTAGAATCTTTGTGATTTGTTGTTGATTCGTTTAAAGCTATGAGTTGGGTACTGTTTTGGTTGGTTAGTATTTTGTTTCATTAAATTTGGTATGTATTTGGCGCTTGGTTTTAGGCAAATTTTAATGGGAAATAGACCGGACTATCGATCTATATTGAAATTGGTGAGTGTTGTGCCTAATCATGTATGGCCGGAAAATGTTGGTTTTCAACTTTTTTTAAAAATTAGTTTCCTTCCATATATCTTGTTATTTCATCTTCTTCTTACTTTTTTCTATTGAAGCTTTTACTAAATTCTATAAGAACAATGAGTGATTGTAAATTACTTAATTTGTTACATGGTCATTCTCCATTGGGATAGTTAATATTAAGTTTTTCAATGACTTTATTTTTTTATATTATCATACTGAAATAGTATGTTACTTGCACGTGCTTTGCATGTGCAGGGCTCCACTAGTATAGTAATAAAGATCAAGACCCTTGGGTCAATCATCCCAGAATCAGTGAAGACATTGACCCAAAACAAGTGAAGATAGCAAAGCAAAGATGAGGAACGGTTCATACTAAGGATGTTAGCACAGTTGAGCAACTTAAGGGTGTGTTGTATTCTTTCAAGGGAAAATAGGAGAGTCAACAGGAGCTTCATTTTTCTGTATTTTACACATGTAGTTTACTGCAACAGATCAGATTCTGTAAACTCAACCCTCAGTATAAAAACGGCCCCTTACCCGTCCTCACGTTCTAGTCCAGGGTTCAAATCTGGATATGCCACCTTTCCCACGTGGGCTTCCTTTCCCACTTGTATGGGCTTTTGTCCACACATTTATAGGCTTCCTTTCCCACGTGTGTGTAGGCTTTTGTTCTTGAGTGTGCAGGCTCTCTTCTGGGTGGGACCCACCCCCTTGTTGGTGTACCAGAAAAAACTCAGTATAAATATTAATATAACAAAGTATCAGTAGCTTAAACTGTATAAAAAAAATTGACAATAAATGCCTATTTATTTTTAACTCTCGAAAACTTTTAGATATAGTGACCTTATGTAGTGGGAAACGCTAAAAATAAATAAATGAAGCCATTCAAACAAAACAAAAAAGAATAAAACCTATAAGTAGGGTTGCAAATGTGGCGGTTCTGGTCATAACCATATTGGACCCGGACTCATTTCTGTATAAAGGTGATGGTTTCGGATCCAATTTCGACTCGGTACCTATTTTGTTGGTTCCAAACCCGTTTTTTATAGGAGGAATCGGATCCGGTTCCGGAACCGGGTCCAAATAAGGAACCAAAATCTAGTTCCAAAATGAGTTTTAACATCTTTTCATTTTTTTTTAATTTAATTATTTTCTCAAAATTAGGATAGCATTCATCTTGTAATAGTGCAACAAGTCTACTAGTACTAACTCCATGATTAAATATAAAAATATCAACATTAAAGACTCATATGTCGGGCCCCGGGCAAAGTAGTCGGAATCTATATGGACTCGGAGCCAGACCCGTTTATCAATCGGAATCTAAGTTAGGCTTTGGACCCTTACCCGTGTATGAATTAGAGCTTAAATTAGGTTTCGGACACAAAGCAGTTTATGAATCAAAACCTAAGACACGTTCCAATCCTGATCTTTTACGGTCGAAAACTCCGAAAAATCGGAAAATCAATTACCCACAAGCGATGCCAACTTTAAACAAAAAGAACCAAGAAAAAGAAAAGAACTGATGAAAACGCCTGAGAGTCTCCTCATTGCTAATGGCTTCCGTGGCCCAGTGATCAAATCTGTTGAGCGTTGCATGACATTTTAGCATGTTGGGACATTGTGGGCGACTTTTATCTTTTAAGCAGAAAAGGGTTCTTGAGTCATCTTGCCCAATACTTTTGTAGATTTTAAACCCATTGGTTTTGAAACCCATATGGAATGAGCCAAGCTTCTGTTGAGTTATTTTTACCCTCCAATTTTACTCAAATATAGCTCTAATACTTGAAATAGATTTAGTTTGGACCATGCTACTACAGGTTGGGTCAGGTTAAACGAGTTAACCTACATTATATGGGTTGTGCTAGTTGAGTCAGGTCGACCCACAACCAGGTGAAGTTATTTGTCCGATTTTAAAAATGGGTCGGCCTTCAACCCATAGATATGTCTTGTCAACCCTACCCGTCTTGAGCCGCCCAACCTGTTTGTCATCCCATAATTTAATGATCATACCAATGTATTTGTGTCAAATGAACCTCAATGACCTTCAGGGAAAATATATTCCTTACTAGAGTTCCCATGAATCAAGAAATTAGCTCTAACAGAAAATCATCAATCATAAATACCGACTGCATCATTAGTTGTTTCTGATAATAATGAATCACTAACATTCATAGATATCTAGATGAGCCCATTAGGGCCCAATGGGCCTGAGAATCAATCGCTAAATCTGACTTATTAAGGGTTTCTATCTCTGAATAAGGCTCCGGTCCCTGCTCATTGGACACAGATTTATGCTGAGCTTGGTTAAGAGGTCTTGGATGAACTTAATTTATGCCTTTTTTTCTGCTAGATTGGGGTTACTGGTTCACGGGTTATACTTTAATCGAACACGCTGTGAAACATAATAAAGTAAAAAAAAATGAAAAAAAAAAAAGAAGAGTAATTTGAGATGTTGGCCCACATTAGAAAAGGGAGAGGCAATCACTGTACAATCTAATTTTAAAAACAGCATAAAATTATTAGTGTAAAACCTTTATATGCTCCAAATCAATACAAATGTCTAAGGGGTGGACATGTCATGGTGCTCAACATCACGAATATAATTTTAGAAAACCATAGTATGAAAGACAACTTCAATAAAAAAAAGATTTTCTTCTTAATAAAATGATCTTTTGAATAAAGGCAATGATGATTGATCCTACAATGGAAAGCCACTTTTTTATGTTTTTATAACATGATTTAAAGCTTGGCTAGAAAATTAAAAAAAAAAATTATGAAACTAGTGATACAAGCCTAAAAAGTTTGGTCAATGTGGTATTCAGAATGACATCTTCACTTTTAAATTTTAAACTAATCTATTGTTACCATTAAAAAAATGACATCTTCACTTTTTGTCGTGGCTACCCATTTGACATAAGATCTATCGAATTATATTTTGAATCTCTTCTAATATTATAGAATTGTGCAAATTGTAAGAAACAATAAGAATTCATTTAATTATAAAGTCTAAACAAATAAAATAAATATATATATATATATATATACACACACAGGTTGAGCATCACCTATCTGATTTATGTATGGATAAAAAGAAATCCCCTTAGTGATGGAATTAAAATGTCCATTTTGGTGTTGGCCCCTTTGATGAGTTGTGACATAAAATGAATAAAAGGCAACATTTTTTACTTTCACCACCCAGTTTAGATGATCGAAAATAAATAGAAAGTATAAAGTTAAAATATAATAAAAATTAAAATATGCCAATTTGATCATGGGTCTCACCGTTAAGTGGAGTGAGAATCCTCTCATAAATAATAAAAGATAATTCTGAAAATATAAAGTTTAAGGATATTTTTAAATTATATTTGTAGAAGGGTAATCCTAGAAATCTAATAAACTTGTTCACGGAGTTACGCTTGGAAATAAAGTTTCGGAACTCGTTCCCATCCTTCAAACGTGGAAAGATGGGATTGGATGCCATTGCGATGCTGCACTGAAGCCCCGCCCTATACTTTAACCTAAGAACACGAGTCATACTTTAACATGAGGGCACAGGATTGACCCAATGTCTAAAGATGGACCAACGAGAATGCCACTCTTCTCACTTTGCAGCCTTCTCTTTCCGGTTCAGCCCAAGCATAGGGGGCTGAGCTTAAAAAAAACAAAAAAAAAAAAAAAACAGCTGCCACCACCACCACCACTCCCACTCAATCAGGAGTGTGTTGGCAACTTTAGGACCACTTACATGATTATCATTGGCAACTTTAGGACCACTTACATGATTATCATGTGATGTCAGATACTTGTACGTGGGATGGGAATTAAATGCAGAGTCAAGCAAGCAAAACATTCCATACTTAAGAATAAAGGGCATCATCATTTTACCTCTTTTTTTACCCACTTTAGTAAAAGACTGAGGAGGATTGGAAGAATTGGGTGGACCCACTAGAAAAACGAAGGAAGAACCTAAAAAAAAAAACAAAAAGACAAAAAGAAAAAGGAAAAAACAAATGCTATGTGTTTAATGTTTGTGATGAACAATCAACCTCATATTGCGCTTGTCATCGAGTCTGGGTTGAACTTTTCTATAGTGGCACATGGCATGCTGGGCATCCAACCAACACCAGAAGCCGAGACAGTCCAGCATTATGGCCTACCTTTAACCTTTTACCAGCATTATACTCTTTTCATCACATGATATTATATATCACTCATTGAAACTTCACTTACCTTTAGATTAAATCTATAGAATATCTACGTTCAAGAAGCCATTAACTTTAAAGTTGATAAATCAAGGATTAGGATAATTTGATGGGACTGGTATTTTTGGATCCCCTTATCAATGAGGAGACCTTTTCATTTATCATTTTCTAATTGATAAACTTGCCTCTCAGTGAGCTCCATTGATTAAGACGTAAGATTATTTTCACTCACAACCAGTGAGTCCGGATCACCTGAGTGCCTACCACATGTTTGTTGTGAGTGGGATATGTGGGAATCCATTCTAGGAGCCACCTATTGATAATTCAAATCATTCAATAAGACTGTCGTCAGCTCCGGTGTTATATCCTATAAGATTATTTCAGTTATAATTAGTCCCACCTTAGTAATGAGTACATGATTGATATCGTGATTATTGCATATAGTTAATAATGAATAAGATTGTGTTGATCACGTTATCAATTATTTGCTCTATCTAAAGGTGAACTCAACTTCTATTGAAATAAGATTCGATGATATGTCAGCAGAGGGGATGCCATTTATATTATTGGAACAGTGTGAGTTATCAAGAGGTGGATCCCACTTTAGATTTTCACACATCCCACTCATAGAAATAATGTGAGAGATAACCAGCCACTTTCTCCAGTACATAGCTAATCAACATACCCTTCAATAGAGTAGTTGCTCTCAAAGTGTGAAACGTAGAGATTATCTGAGCCTTATAAATCCATTAATGGGGCTCACCTTTTGAATTTATTTTATCAGTATGCGAATCTTTTAAATCAAAGCCACACAAAATCACTGCAGTCACAATTTGTTCTAAGGTCACAACTTGTGTTTCCAAGGAAAAGTTCTACTCCAGTCAGTGCCATTGAATCATGATAGATTGATGGTGCGTACCTAAAACCCATGGCTTAACATTTGGTCTTGATGCTAATCCTGCGGTGTAGATGTGATCAACTTGAGGATGGGGAAAAGTATGAACGCGAGTGAAGTTTTCCTAGTGATTAGAATTTGCTGCAAAAGTGATATTCAGTGGTTTAAATCCCTAACGTGGGACCTGCATGCTGCTTTACTTACCGGTTACAGCCATGGGAATAGAGAATCTCAGACACCCCCATCCAAGAAGCAAGGAGTCCTTTTAATGTGATGGGCCCCTACAACTACAAGCATGCCACATGCATGCACCCATTGAAAAGGATCCTGAATGGAGAATTCCTATATAAGAAGGTGGCTGGGCCGTCACTCCAGTCCATCAAAACCAATTCCTAGCACTTTCCAAGTTTCTAATAACATGTCATCCAATCCATCTCCTCCTCCTCCTCCTCCTCCTACTACTACTTCTCAATCTGATTCGAAGACCCAGATATCCCATGAAATATCACTTGAAAATCCTCCTCCTACAACTCCTCAAGTGATAGACCAGCTCTTCCAAAAAACAAAAGACGAGCTCTTCCAAAAAGCCATGCAAGAAGATTGGGATGCTGTGGTCAGCATTTATGAAGAAAAAGGAGACATCGTTTCGACGGCCAAGATCACCCGCAACAAAGAAACGGCCCTGCACATTGCTATATCGGACAGAAAAACTAAGGTGGTGAAGAAGCTTCTAGATATTATCCATCACATTAAGATCCGAGAGATGATGAACGACATGGATGAAAACCTGCTCCACCTGGCGGCCTCGCTGGGGCAGGCGGAGACGTGCAAGCAGCTGGTAGAAAAGGATCCTGAACTGATTGGAGCGAGGAACAAAGAAGGAGAGACCCCTTTGTTCAAAGCAGCACTGCATGGGAAGGAGAGGGCCTTCTATGCACTCCATCCAAAGTGCCCCATTACTGGAAAGGATATAAAACATGATATTGTTCACTGCAAGAGGACTGATGGCAACAGCATTCTTCATGTTGCCATCCAAGGAGAGTACTTCAGTAAGTATTTTTTTTCCTTAGACTGGGCTGTCTAAATGTTGAACCATATCTAATCTGCTCTTAAAATAACTCAAAAGTAATCTGCTGCATGTCAACCTGACCCGACACAGATAACCCCCATCCTACATGGGTTGACCCATTTAACTCGACCCACCAACCCAACTAGTCGGAGTGTAGCCCATGCCCAATCCATTTCAAATATTTAAGATATATATATGAGTCAGATTGTAGGAAAAAAAAAATCTTAAAGTACAAAAATGTTAAAACAAAAACTGTTTAAATTGGTTTAGAAACGTGGGTCAGCCTTAACTCAGCCCATTTAAATGGGTTATGCGGGTTATGCAGGTAAACCATAAAACGATCTTCTTTTACCAAAAGAAAAAAAGAAAAAGAAAACCCACAATCTGGTTTACCACAGGTTGAATTTATCTAACCTATAACCGGCTCCTGTAGGATAACTGCATAAGGGTAGGGTTATGTAGGTCAAATGCCGGTCAAGTAAGGGTCAAATCATTTTTGCCACCCTTATAGATCAAACTGCCTTCTGTTTTAAGAGTGAGCGGTACTATTGTAGTTGACTAGATCCAACAGGCCCTCTTTTTATCTGGTAGCTTGTGTGTCCCCACAAAATATAACATGTGTCCTATTTTAAAGGATGGGAGAGATAGCTGCCATCAAGAATTTGGACCCATTGCAATTGCCTCTTCGTCGGAACGATAAAATGCTAAAAACATTATTTTCCTTTTTTTATTTTATTAATTTTGATTATATGTAATGCACATGATTAAGCTGACAATGACCACACTCCAAACTGGTGAAATTTGGGTTGGAACCAATTTGGCAGCTTGGATTTCGTAAGTGGGATCCGCTGATGAGTTTATGGACCCACAACTATTCTGATGATGCCAGCATATCATCAAATAATACAGCCATTTTGCATCCACTTAATTGAATGTACTTACTCAGTGCCATTTATGTATGTGTAGGGCTGGCTTATCAGATCATATACTGGTATCCGGAGCTCATTAAGTTCTACAACGAAAACGGACTGACAGCTCTTCATTTGCTTGCTCAAAATCCCTCAGCTTTCAGAAGTGGATGCCACTTGGGCCCCTTTGACGATTTCATATATCGCTGTGAGATCTCTCTCTCTCTATATGTATGTCGAGTGGATTTAATCGCTGTGAGATATCTCTCTCTCTCTCTCTATATATATATATATATCGAGTGGATTTCAATTAACATGTTTAAGGCTTAACCCGAACATGACCCATTTATTGATTAAGTTGGAATTGTCTATTGAAGTTAATGTGCAAGTTAAAAATGGAATAAACCCATATTCTATTAACAAAACACGGGCTATGTCTATTAAACTCGTTGAGTTAAATACAAATAATGTGTTACTGAGCTGAGACAGTTTTAACCAACTCCCTCCCATGCATTTTATACTTCATATTCTGTTGTAATAACATACAATTGAAAACTAACTTCGTTTGTAGTTTTCAATCTCTATGAGTAGTTGTTTGTGTTAAATTTTTAAAGTGCATTTTCTAGAATTTTCTTAGTTTAATTTATTATTTTATTTAAATTTTACTTTTTAGTTTTGTAGTGAGGTTGTATGTAATTATGTGTCCAGGGAGTATTTTGATCTTTTGTGTATGGATCCCACTTGCACATGTGTGGATGACACATGCCACATACTCTCTTTCTCTTAACTTTTCTCCCCCCCCACCACTTTTCCATCTTTCTATGTGATGTGAGTGCCACATCATTATCCTTACCAAGCCATTACCAACATATATACATTTTTTCATACACACGTCATTACTCCCATCCATTTCTCCATACACCAAGCCACTTTTCCATATACTTCATTACTCTCATCCACTTCTCTATTCAACAAATTTACTTTTCTCATATACTTCATTGCTCTTTTCACTTCTCCATACACCAATCTTAGACTTCACATGTATTTCATTACTTTCATTCAACTATTTCTTATCTTTCCTATGTCCCTCCACTAATTATCTTCCTTTCCCATATAACTACCTAATTATGTTAGCAATTTTCTAAATCACATATATATATATATATATGCATGTGCGTGGCCTCTATACAATCATGCCCAAAAAACCACCTTGGAGCAAGTAGAGAGAAGTGGAGTCACATCATCAACAAGTTCATTTCTTGTACAAGTGGTGACCTGAAGTTGAACTTGTGATGTTTATCTTTTAATGAAGTTATGTTCTCCCCCCTCTATCTTTTGATTGTTCTTCTTCTTTCATTTTGGCGATGAGTTTTGAGCATCGTTTTTTTCACACTAATTGAGAAGACTAATTCCGAGTATTTGGATTTCCTCTTTCTCCACAATCTGAACGTAATTATTTTAAGGACTTTAACATATTACTCTTTCATGGCCGAAATTTAGATTACGTAACTAGAGTCGCTTGATTATGGTCAACACTTTCTTAAAAATCATTTTGTGTCATATCCCATGATATAACGAGGTTTGTCAATTTCTGTATCATATACTTTCTGCAACCATCAAACAAATTCATTTTTTAGAAAACACAAAAAGTGACATTGTGTGAAAAGTAAGTGCACATCAAACCACTAATATTTCTCAGGTTCTATCAATTGAAAATTTATATTCTCCTAATGTGTTGTATAAAAGCCATGATATGATATCATAGGACAATCCCATGATATCATAGGATTTATTAATTTTCATGGCATGCATTGTTTTCATGATAACATGGGATCTAGTCCAAAAAGTTTTAAAAAAATATTGATGAAAGTCAAGCGACTCTGGTGACATTATCTGAAATGGAGTTATGAAATTGGAAAAATCGAGTTGAAGGAGGACTAATATGTCAAAACCCCATTAATTTATGATGATCAAGTTGAATGGGATCACTTCAATTCTTCTGTAACTTTCTTCTCTCTGTTTATTCTCTGCTTCTCTAAGCTCTTTTGGTATCAAAGCTTGATCAACCAACGTCATTTAGATCCTACTTTTATCTTCTTCCAAAGCAAGACGCCTGCTGCTATCTTTTTCATCTTCTTCGTCGATCCTCTTTGATGAAATTCAATCTTCGTTGATCTTCTTCATAGATCTTCTTTGTCGTTCTCCAATTTTCTTATTGTTTTAGAGGGTTTTTCTTCGTCCCTCATATTTTCTTCTCTATTCTGCGCACTGTCTTTTTACATCATGGCTTCTACTGCTACTGTTTTTTTTCTTTTATTGATCATACATCTACATTCCTTATTTCCAACATCGGGTGTTTGCTCTTGCGAACTTGAGAACCACAACTACTGCTTGTGGAAATATCAATTTGTCCCGGTTCTACGGCAAGCAACTGGTCAGACTCAGACTGAGTTGACAAGTCGTATTATGGTGAGTTGGGTTGCATGCACATCGACTTTCTTAAATTGAATAGCCCAAGCCAAACCCCTATATTAATAAAATTAAGATGCCGGTCTAATGCCCATACCTTCCAAAAGTTAAAAGGATTAACTACCCTAGATTACTAGGTTGGACTCGGGTTGAGTTAACATTCCCATGGATTGTCGAATAACAAACTTCAAAAATCAATTCAACAACGAATGGCCAGTAATTTTATCTAAAGTCATGAAATGAATTATCAACAATGTATCATATACCGAACCGATATTTAACAAATTGGTAATTCACAACTACACTTATATCTTGTAGGGTCAATGAGCTCATGAACATGTCGTGTTTCCTATACTCAGTTGTGAGTCCTACCTTTCTCTGCTTGAGTACAAGAGAGCATACTAATCGCATTTCATGTACAGGTTTGATTGTTGACTTGGACGAAGTCGAGACGCCCTCTCATTTCAGGGATGAACATTGTTCGGATTTTGATTTCCCAGTTCCAAGAAATTACCAGACCTGCTTGGACTTACTCAAGTTGTGGAAGTATATTTGTACTGCCATTGGTAATATTTATCTTTCCTCCCCTTTTTTTATTTTATTTTATTATTATTATTATTTTTTGCCTTCTATTCAAAGTCATTTGGTGTATTTGGATTTATTTGTTTATGACTCATAAGTAAATGTATAGCTCATTAGACTATAGATGAGTAAGGCCGTTCTTAATTACATAGTAATATGGAAACTCAATTAAGTGATACACTCAACTTCGAGAAAGTTGAATTCACTCAGGCAAGTCAAAATAAGTTTTGAGATGCTAGGCATAGTAAAGTCCCTGAGCGGTTGGATAGCCCTTGGCCTGGCCCTGCATTATGTCTCTTTCTCTTTGTGCTGAATCACACAATGTCGACATGCATGCAAAACACAAAAGGGCATGTGGAATTGTCATTTATAAATCAGTTGAATCAGTTCTTGTTAGCTATCTAGTTCAGTGATTGAGAAGATAATGTCAACTAAAAGTAGAGGATTTTCAGTCGGATGAAAATATTAAGGTGAATGTATGGTATAACTAAAAAAAAAAAAATGGATCGGAAATGAGAGCTTCTGGAAATATTGAAGGGCATCATCAATAGGTGATAAGAGAAACTCATTAGAGATGCAAATGCAATATTAATGTTTCATTTAGTGAAATACATCAATAATACATGTTCCAACATTTAGTTTGTTCTATTTGCAGCTCGATGGGCACGTAAATGGAAGGACATTAAACATGATATACGTAAAATCTTCAATAAGGACGTGGAAAAGCAGTTGCCAGTGAGTAGTACAGGTAAGTAAAGATCTAAAGAAAACTTCACAATTGAAGAAAATAAGTGGGGGAAAACAAGGAAAGAGAATTGATGTCGATACAAACTTGAAGGGGACAATTTTCTCTACCAATTTTCACCACATCCAAACAGGTCTTTAATTCACTGGCGATTGCAACCTCAAGTCCAAAGTACTAGGATTGGATGAGGATAAAAGGTGGAGAAGAGAAAACTACAAACTAATGAAGCATGTTTTTAAGGATAGTTGTGGTTTTGAAATATTAGTTCCCCTTAAATTCAGCTTTTCCAATTTCATGATTGAAATTCAGATAATATAGCCCCAGTCACTTGACCTTGGTCAACTTTTTTTCGTAACTTCTTTGTCTCGGTTCTCATTATATCATGGGTATAGTGTATGTTACAGAAACTAATAAATCTCATTATATTATGGGACTGTCTCATGCATGATATGATGGCTTTTATGCAACATCTTAGGGAAATTTCTTTCCAAATAATGAAACCTGAAAAATGATGGTCATATATGTATTTACTTTTCACAAAATGTCATTTTTCATATTCTGTAAAAAAAATGAATTTACTTGTCGGTTGCAGAAAGTGTATGATAAGTACAGAAATTGATAAATCACATGTTGTTATAGACTGTAGTCCGATGATATCATGGGATCTGGCGCAAAAAAGTTTTTAAAGAAAATAGTTGACCAAAGTCAAGCAACTCTGGCGATAATATCTGAGTTTTGGTCATAAGATTGGAAAATCAGGTTCAATGATGACTAATATATCAAAACCCTAAGATAATTTTCTCCACTTATTTTATTCTCCTATATTCTCCACATCTACATGCACAACTCCTAAACTTTGAACAGTGACGTCAAATGACATTTGTGACAAGAGAAGTATGCATCCTACTCTCTGTTTCTCATCCTACTTTCCATGGTTGGACTCGTGGCTTCCTTCCTACAATGAGCATCGGGATCATCTACATACCGAGGGTGTTAGGCATCTCATTCAGTCTTAGACAAGATCTTTTTTCTTTATAATATGTACTAGCAGACAAAGACAAGAAATTACAAGCACCAGAGGAGCCTAGCCAAGACAAGAAATGCGAACATAGTCACATCATTATCAAAGGTAATTTGTGTTACTTTGTCAAAGGATAATTCTCAAGTATATCTATCATGTTCATTATGATTGCCACAAGGGTTTCCAATTTGAGCGCTAGAAGATTGGGTAGTGTAAATTTCTCTGTTTTCTTTTTTTATCTTTACTCCCTGGTCAAAGTTAACAACTTTCTTCTTAGATGTCTTTTTTGCTTGTGTTGCTGTAGTGCCATCACATTCAAAGATAACTTTGATAACAGCTAATGCCTGCCAATAAATCTATTAAATAAAAAATGATTAATTGATAGTTTTGATTGGATGGATAGCCTTGTTCTCTGGAACGCAGGGTATGTCTTCCAGTTTTTTTGACAACCATATTTGTTCTTTGGAAGAATAGAAATGATATCATCTTCAGAAACTCAGTGCCTCCCTGACTAAGGCCTATGTTCAACTAACAGAGTTACTTTCATCCTCTCTCAGGAATTTAGAGAAACCATTATCTGGTAGGCCTCTCTTCCAGTTTTGCATTTCTCCGTCTATTACAGGGATCTCTTATTCTGGGTTTGTGTAGTTCTGTTTTCTTTCTCCTTTTTACGGTATAGTTGCCTCTTGGGCTAGTATTTTGGGGGCTCTTTGCCCTGTTTTTGGGGGCTCTTACCTTTGTTCTATTCTTTCCTCCCCTTTTCTAATTCAATTGCCTTTTAGCTAAAAAAGATTGGATGGATAGCCTGAGGGCAGGTCAGGCTCTCCTAAACACAATAAATGATCCTCACATTAGATTGATGTCTGCAAAATGGGTTACACGTAGATTTGCCTCCAAACATTACTAGCCAATATAATTCATAAAAAGCCCTGTTCAGCCCAATTCAATTGACTAAATGGGTGAGCTTGAACTGACTTTTACGGCTCGCATTGGCCTTGGCCCATATATGGGCTTGTGTTTCTAAAGTTGAGCCGGGCTTTGATATGAATCAGCTTGGGCCGGCCCATGAACACCCTTGGATGTATCTCCTTTCTTGAGGGAATAAAAGGATCTAATGTATAAATGTGTTACACCCCTACCCGAACTAATCGTAATTAAGGCTAATTAATTGTGATTAATACTAATTAAGCATGGATAATTGGATTAACTAAGGTTAATGACCAAAGAGGGACAAATCAGTCTCTAATGATGCATTAAGCCTAATGAAATGGACTTGAATTGATTGAAATGAGTTTTGACTCAAACAAGGTGAATTAAGGACTTTTTCGTAAATACGGATTTATACGTATTTCGTAAAATACGGAAATTCTTGGTACCAACGTGTGTATCTCGAAGAGTACGATAACTTTCATAATGAACGCGGTATCATTTGACCTCAAATGGGCCAAGTGAGGAGTCATTTGACTCTAAATGTAAATAAACTTAAGAAAAGGGGGTTTTAGTGTAAAGAACCCTATATTAGAGTCAAATGAGTGAAGGAGTTCATTTCTCCTTCATTTCCAAGCAACAAAAACCCTAGAGCAACCCTTCGTCCTCTTTTCCTTTTTCCATTCCTCTTGTTGAGTGTGAGACTAAGAGTGATTGAGTGGTCTTTGAAGAAGGGAGCTTCATCTTCATCTTCTTCCCCAAGCAAATCCACCATTGTTGAAGTGTGGAGCTTGAGAAAAACCTCAAGAACTCTTTTCTTTGGACCACAAGTAAGTGACTAAGTGTTTCATAGGATTTCCTAGTCATATTAGTGATTTTGTGATGGTTTCTAGCACAAATGACTCATGGGAGTCCATTTGTTTGTTTTCATGGATTAGGGTTTGAAAAAGGGATTATTGTGTCCAAGCCCAAGCTAAGCAAAGGAGGGTTTTGGTTAATAGCTTCCAAAGGCAAGTATAAACCTTGCTTGTAATTAGTGTTAACCATGATTGAAGTGTATGGAATCTTTGTGGGTTTTATGCATTTATATTGAGTTTTGGATTTGTTATGGGTGATTAATGAAGTAATTAAGGAATGATTAAAGTATGATTATGAATGAATGTGAATGGATAGTATATGAGGGGGAACAGGAGGTTCCAATGATCTTGTGCAGGTTGGGAATGGATTGGAGAAATGGGAGTAGAAGAAGGAAGAAAAATCAGAAGTTCTGAACTCGGAGAAAGAGTTTCTGGGTGCTGGCGGCTAGCCGCAAGGCTAACCGCCAAGCTAACCGCCATAAATTCGCAAAATGGTCAGCCTCTGGAAAGCTGACCGCGAGCTGACCGCCGTTTCGCGGTTAGCCGAAATGGAAATTTCGGCTAGCCGCCAGGTAACCGCCAAGCTGACCGCAACCAAGTCAGGATTTGCATAGCTTTTGGAAAGCTAACCGAACTCGGTTCGGCTAGCCGCCAACTATACCGCGGCTAACCGCCAACTGGACCGCGGCTAACCGCCGGGATACTGTTAGGACATTAATTGAGTGAAAATTTTGGGTTTAGGATTTTTACGAAAATTTGGAGTACGACTCTTAAAGATAAATGCGTTCCCGATTGGTTTTGAAGACTAATCATGGTTAGACTAAGTTATAGAGAATTAATGATATTTTAAGAAGGTTCCTTGGATGAACCACATAATTGGATATTGCCTAAGCTCCATGGGTGTTAATTAAGGGGACTTGAAATGCACATATTAAATATATAAATGTGATGTCCATCAAGAATAACACATGCATTTGGAAACCAATGATTACACCCGAATGGTTGTTTAGGATTGAAATAGGATTGAGTAAAACCATATGTGGTTAACGTTACTCTCATTGTGTCATGGTGATCAATCTAATGAGATTGATATTATTGTCATTCCTTTCTTTTGTCATGAAAGGAATCATTGAGTTTAATTGGATTCATAAAAAGGATCTCATACTGAATGTCATTGATCATTGAGTCTGGCACTACCTAGCGATTGTATTAGAACTCTAAATGAGTTCAATGATAATGAATGACTAATCCTGCTGCAGCAGATGGTATTGGGGGTGTTCCGGAGCTCCGTGGTGATGCTAGTGTCCCTGGCCCGGGCACTGATAAGTCCCACTTATACATCCGATCATACCTTCGGGTAGTGATTGAAGCCTCCCTTTGAGGGGAAATGGTAAATGAATAAATCCCGATCATATCTTAGGATATTGATTGAAGCCTTCCTTTTAGGGAAGATGGTAATGAATTGAATGAAATACAATTTAAGAATGCTATGGTAGTTGCCAATTGGTACATGTATACTGACGGGTACCGACTGTCATTGTCTATTACTGTCATTGTTTATTATTGATTATTGTAGAATTGTCTAGATTCCTCTAGCACTGGAATTGTCATTATTGCAATATAAATGTATTGATATGCTATTACAAGATTGTTTGTACATTGTTGAACCGTCGTGTTCACTAGTGTTATTGATGGCATTACAGGCCAGGTTGCCCCTGCCGGCATCGCAGCGCCCTCAGCGCCAGCGGAGGAGACCGCTCCGGTTCCTCCGGGAGGTCTGATAGAGTGGAACCGGCGGGATACCATCTGATTGGGTATCCAAGTGCGAGTTGGAAATTGGGACATTTTGAGAAATGTTTTGATAGACTGTTTATAATTCATTTTGGAAATGTAATTAACATTTGGGAATGTAACTAATGGTTGTCTGCATAGTATTTTTGTATATGCAGCATTTGTCGAATGTACATTGAAACAATACATGTATAAGGACTTTCTTTTGGATACATGTAAATGTTAAATTGTTATTGTCAAATATATAGTATTTCCGCAAAAGTTTTATATTTGGCAGGTGCTTGTGATTGATATCCCTTGTGGATCTCGTTTTAACTTCGGTTAATTCGGGGTTTACGGGAGTAAGTATGATTATCGCGGCTCGGCTCGGGCCCGGGTCGTGACAAAATGTAAAGTGGTTTTTACTTCTTTTATTTCCTTCCTAGATTGGACAACTGGTCTAAAAGTGATACTTCCAACAAGAGGCTAAGGTGCCCTACCAGTGAGCTATCAACCAATGATGCTTGGTGATTTTATTTAAGAAAATCACCTCCTGTGAAGCCAATGTGATTTTTAAAAAATGAAAAACGTAGGATGATGGATATAATTAATTGAATATTAAAGATACATAGAAGCCAACCAAATAATGTCAACCCTTAGTTTTGGCTCTCAAAGCTTAACAAACTATACATAATGAAAATCGTTGTGATCCAATGGTTATTAAAATTAAGACTAGTGTCCGAACTCTAGCTCTGAGTATTATTTGAGGCAGCAAAAAGAGAGGAAAAAAGAAAAACTCTAAAATTGTGTGAAATTAGGACAAACATGCATGTGAAGTGATTGATTTAATCTCGGTACTCTTTTATTAGGATATATTGAATAAAAGAAAACAGTTCTACACGGAATATGTTTTAAGTCCCTCAAATGCTTCAGGGGTTGTTTTTTTTTTTAACATGTGTAAATGAAACACGTGAATCTGTTACATATGCAAATGATACATATGAAAAATTACATTTCAATATTAATCAAAATCACCTTTTTCACAAGCTTCTTAAAATCTATGAAGAAGATTAAAAAGAATTATACATCGTAGTCACTTTTAGCCATATAAAGAAGATGAACGGCTTCACACTATGGGGCTATGGAAATTAAGGTGTAAAGGGCCACCATTCACAATTGATTTATCCACCACATGCATAAACTGTTTGAAACAAACGTGACACCTACATAAGCATTACACTATATGGATGAATCATTTATATATGTAAATGCATAAACTGTTTGAAACAAACGTGACACCTACATAAGCATTACACTATATAGATGAATCATTTATATATGTAAATAAGTGCAAATGAATGAACATGAAACAAAAAAGGGAAAGTTAAATTGTCAAAGTGCCCTCAATGCAACTTTCTTTTTAAATGTTTTAAGAATACTGGCTAAAACCTTGGTACTCTTCTTCTTACTGTAGTTGGTGACGAAATCAAGAAAAAGGGAGAGGGATCGCAAGAGAAAGAGAAAGACTCAAAGAAGCTCCATCCCACCGATTATAACGTACGAGCCGGCAAAGACAAGAAACAAGCACCAGAGGAGCCTAGCCAAGACTTGATAGCTGGGGACTCGAGCAAGCATTGCGAACAGAGTCATACCAATATCGAAGGTAATTTGTGGGCAAAGTTTAGGACTGTGGTACTTTGTCAAAGCATAATTTTCTAGCATATCTATGTTCTTCATACATTTAGCGTCATGTTCATTATTATTGCTACAGGGTTTCCAATCTGAGCGGTAGATTGGGTAGTGTAAATTTCTCTGTTTTCTTTTTCTTTTTTTTTTGATCTTTACTCTTCATGGTCAAAGTTGACAACTTTCTTTTGAGGTGTCTTTTTTGCTTTTGTAGCTGTAGTACCATCACATTCAAAGATAACTTTGATAACAGCTAATGCCTGCCAATAAATCTATTAAATAAAAAGTGATATATGGATAATTTTGACTGGATGGATAGCCTGAGGGCAGGTCACGCTCTTCTAAAAATAATAAATGATCCTCGTATTAGATTGATGTATGCAAAATGAGTCACAAGTAGATTTGCCTCCAAAGAATACGAGAAAGCCAATATAGAATTCATAAAAAACCCAGTTCAGCCCAACTCAATTGACTAAATGGGTGAGCTTGAACTGACTTTTACGGCGTACGTTGGCCTTAGGCCATATATGGGCTTGTGTTTCTAAAGTTGAGTCGGGCTTGGATATCTATCCGCCTGGGCCGGCCCATGAATACCCTTAGATGTATCTCCTTTCTTGAGGAAATAAAATGATCTAATGTATGGATCATGGATCAAAATCTCGGCCGACACCGATTCATATCGGCCGATATGAATCGGTATCGGCCGGTACCGAGCCGATATCTCATTGAGATATCGGTATCGGTAAAATATCCTCAATTTATCGAAAAATCTCTATCGATATTGACTGTATCTCGGTCTAACCGATATCTTGGCCGATATTTTCAAAATATCGGCCGAGATACGATAAAAATGGTCAAAACCCTAATTTTTTCAACTTTTTCCCCATCTTCATCTTCTTCTTCACTCTTCTCATCTCCTTACTAACCATAGCAGCCATACTCCCTCTTGCATATTTTCAAATTTCACATTTATTTTTTTGAAGAAAATATCATATAAGGTAAGATAAAATCAACTTCAAGCATTTTATTATGTGTTTTTTTTTTTTTTTTTTTTTTTTTTTTTTTTAAAATATCATCTAAGGTAAGATAGTTCATCATATTAACAAGAACAATCTGAATATTGTCATGGGTATGGTAGTGTTGCGCAACAATATGGAGCATATCTTTTTAGCCAATACAGAACAAATGATGATGATGATGATGATGATATCGAGTCAGGGCGACACTCCTCTTGGAATTAGGCTATTAATCTGTAATACACTCATACTCACCAATCTCTCTCTAGTCTCTACTCTCTACTAGTCTCCTTTAATTTCAGGTAAATTATGAATCTTTTGATGCCCAAGTGCTTTATAATTTATCAATCCCACTATCATGTTTCTGATTTTAATATGTCATCTTCATGGTTTTGAATTTCACTACTTATTTGATGATTAAGTTAGTATTAAATGATGATTGATATGTTATATTTATTTTCTTATATTTTAAACTAATAAATTGATCATGAGCATCAATAATGGATGGATGTATTATATGAAATACTGGAAAAGACAACGAACTGCGACACAGACAGAACTCATAACTTAAGGTGACCGAGATTTTGGTTTATTGTTGTTACTAATGGAAAAAAATATTGTTTTCTAGCATTTTCTAATATTCTAGATTTTTTTAATATTTTTGAGAATTTGTTTTATTAAAAAGATCCACACGCGACAACTGCGACGGACCGATATCTACGACCGATACCGATATCATATTGGTTTTTCGGCCCGGTCGATACCGCGACCGAGACCGAGATTTTAAACCATGGTATGGATGTAAAGTGGTTTTTACTCATTTTTTTTTCCTTCCTAGATTGGGTAATGGTCTAGAAGTGATACTTCCAACACGTGGCTAAGGTGCCTTTACTAGTGAGCTATCAACTAATGATGCTTGGTGGTTTATTTTAAGAAAATCACCTCTTCACATGATTTTTAAAAATGAAGAAATGTAGGATGATGGATATAACTGAATTGAATATTAAAGATTCATAGAGGCCAATCAAATAATCTTAATCCTTTGTTTTAGGCTCTCAAAGCTTAACAAACTATACTTGTGATCCGATGGTTATTAAAATTAAGACTAGTGCCCGAGCTCCAGCTCTGAGTATTATTCGAGGCAGCAAAAAGAGAGGAAAAAAAGCAAAACTCTAAAATAGTGTGAAATTGGGACAAACATGCATGTGAAGTGATTGAATTAATCATAGATGGGTGTGCAAGAGATCGGTACTCTCTTATTAGGATATATTGAATAAAAGAAAACAGTTGTACGTTGGATATGTTTAAATCCCTCAAATGCTTCAGGGGTTTTTTTCTAATTATTTTTTGACATGTGTAAATGACACACATGAATCCGTTACATATGCAAATGATACATATGAAAAATTACATTTCAATATTAATCAAAATTACCTTTTTCACAAATTCCTCAAAATCTATGAAGAAAATTAAAAAAAATTATACCTCGTAGTCATTTTTAGCCATATAAAGAAGATGAACGGTTTCACATTATAGGGCTATGTAAATTAAGGTGTAAAGGGCCATCTTTCACAATTGATTTATGCAGCACATGCATAAATTATTGGAAACAATCATGACACCTACATAAGCATTACACTACTCAGGTAAATCATTTATATATGTAAATAAGTGCAAATAAACGATCAAGAAACAAAAAAGGGAAAAGGTAAAATGTCAAAGTGCCCCCATTTATATTGCAGCTAGGTACACCAAATCACTTTCTTTTTAAAATGTTATGAGAATACTAGCTAAAGCCTTCAAACTCTTCTTCTTACTGCAGTTGCGGACGAAATCAAGAAAAACGGGGAGGGCTCACAAGAGGAAGAGAAAGATTCAAAGAAGCTCCAGAAAAAGGATGATTCAACCGAACAACCACAACATCCCTCCAATTATAATGTTTTCTTCCGCTTCGTAAAGTTTGTCATGCTACTACTACACTTTGTCAAGGAATTCTTCTCATTTTTTTCTCGAATTATGTACGTACCACTGTTGCCATATGGTAGTCCTATGGGTCCCATCATAAATGGGCCACGTTATCACAGCATTGAAATGTAACATGCGATCGAGTTGTGGACAAGTAACTGATGAGTAGAGATTCCCCCTGATGCACGCCAGCCTTATAAGTCCATTAACAGGGCCCACTTTATATATTGAAACTGCGCTGATCAGGGTGGAGTCAACAATCAGATTGATCACATGCACGCGCTTGTTCACCATGTTTGAGTTTTTGGACTTCAATCGTGTGCTTTTTGCATGTTATCAATCTAAAAGTGAAACACTCTCAGTGGAACTAATCTTGGCCATTGAAATATATATAGGAAGGCATTTATTTATGAACCTTTTGAACTCAAGAGATTAGGCATGTCAATTCGCCCCTTTCGAAAAGTGGGGCAGGCCCCGCTCCCAAAAATCCCTAACAAATGAGAGCCTAAAAGGCCTCAGGATGGAACTTGGACAGAATTTTGCATACCCTTTAATTTTGAGGGTCAGATTGGACAATACCAGACTTGGCCCAACCAAGCCCATAGATTTTCCTACATTTATGTATGTATGTGATATGTGGTCGTGATACAGAGCAATGCCCGAACTTTCTATATGCTCCGCGCACTAGCGATGGCAGCCTCGAGTCCAAAGTAGTAGGATTGGATGAGGATAAAAGATGGGGAAGAGAAAACTACAAACTAATGAATGCATGTTTTTATTATTGTTGGGGTTTTGAAATATTAGTCCCCTTAAATTTAGTTTTTTAATTTCATGACTGAAATTCAGATAATATTGCCCGAGTCACTTGACCTTAGTCAACTTTTTTTATTATTTTTTTGTCTCAAATCTCATTATATCATAAGTATGGTGTATGTTATAGAAACTAATAAATTCATTGATATCATGGGACTGTCCCATGATGTGATGATGGCTTTTATGCAGCATCTTAGAAAAATTTCTTTCCAAATAATAGAACCTAAAAAATGATGGTCAAATGTGTATTTACTTTTCATAAAATGTCATTTACGTATTCTATAAAAAAAGAAAAAAAAATGAATTTACTTGTCGATTGCAAAAAGTGTATGATACATACAAAAACTGATTAAATACATGTTATAGAATACAGTCCGATGATATCATGGGATATGGCGCAAAAAAGGTTTTTAAAAATTAGTTGGCCAAAGTCAAACAACCCTGGTGACAATATTTGAGTTTTGGTCATAAGATAGGAAAATCGGGTTCAAGGAGGACTAATATATCAAAATCCTAGGATAATTTTCTTCACTTGTTTTCTTCTCCTATTTCTCCACATCTACATGCACAACTCCTAAACTTTGAACAGTGATGTCAAATGACATTTGAGACAAGAGAAGTATGCATCCTACTTTCTATTTCACATCCTACTTTCCATGGTTGGACTCGTGGCTGCTTCCTTCCTCCAATGAGCATCCGAATCATCTACATATCGAGGACATTAGGTATCTCATTCAGTCTTAGACAAGATCTTCTTTTTTTCTTTTTAATGTACTACTAGCAGGCAAAGACAAGAAACAAGCACCAGATGAGCCTAGCCAAGACAAGATAGCTGGGGACCCGAGCAAGCATTGCGAACATAGTCTGATCAATATCGAAGGTAATTTGTGGGCAAAGTTTAGGACGGTGGTACTTTGTCAAAGCATGATTTTCTGGCATCTCTATGTTCTTCATACATTTAGTATCATGTTCATTATTATTGCTACAAGGGTTTCCAATCTGAGCGGTAGATTGGGTAGTGTAAATTTCTCTGTTTTCTTTTTTTTTTTTTTTTTTTATCTTTACTCTTCATGGTCAAAGTTGACAACTTTCTTTTGAGATGTCTTTTTTTGCTTTTGTAGCTGTAGTACCATCACATTCAAAGATAACTTTGATAACAGCTAATGCCTGCCAATAAATCTATTAAATAAAAAGTGATAAATGGATAGTTTTGACTGGATGGATAGCCTAAGGGCAGGTCACTCTCTCCTAAAAACAATAAATGATCCTCGTATTAGATTGATGTCTGCAAAATGAGTCACAAGTAGATTTGCCTCCAAACAATACTAGAAAGCCAATATAAATCATAAAAATTAAAGCCCAGTTCAGCCTAGCTCAATTGACTAAATGGGTGAGCTTGAACTGACTTTTACGGCCCGCGTTGGCCTTGGGCCATATATGGGCTTGTGTTTCTATTTCTAAAGTTGAGCCGAGCTTGGATATCTATCAACCTGGGACAGCCCATGAACACCCTAAGATGTATCTCCTTTCTTGAGGGAATAAAAGGATCTACTGTAAGGATGTAAAGTGGTTTTTACTTCCTTTTTTTTTCTCCCTTCTTAGATTGAGTAACTGGTCTAGAAGTGATACTTCCCACAAGAGGATAAGGTGCCTTACCAGTGAGCTATCAACAAATGATGCTTGGTGATTTTATTTTAAGAAAATCACCTCCTGTGAAGCCCACGTGATTTTAAAAATGAAGAAACATAGGATGATGGATATAATTGAATATAATATTAAAGATACATAGAGGCCAATCAAATAATCTTAACCCTTAATTTTAGGCTCTCAAAGCTTAACAAACTATATATAATGAAAATTGTTGTGATCCGATGGTTATTAAAATTATAGTGTCTGAGCTCTAGCTTTGAGCATTATTCAAGGCAGCAAAAAGAGAGAACAAAAGAAAAACTCAAAAATAGTGTGAAATTAGGACAAACATGCATGTGAAGTGATTGAATTAATCATAGATGGGTGCACAAGAGATCGGTACTCTCTTATTAGGATATATTGAATAAAAGAAAACTGTTGTACACACCGGTTATGTTTAATTCCCTCAAATGCTTCAGGATAGTTCTTTTTTTTTTTTTTTTCCGAACATGTGTAAATGACACACGTGAATCTGTTACATATAATGCAAATGATACGTCTAAATAACTACATTTCAATGTTAATCAAAATCACCTTTTTCACAAACTTCTCAAAATCTATGAAGAAGATAAAAAAGAATTATACCTCGTAGTCATTTTTAGCCATATAAAGAAGATGAACAGTTTCACACTATAGGGCTATGAAAATTAAGGTGTAAAGGGCCACCTTTCACAATTGATTTATGCAGCACGTGCACAAACTGTTGAAAACAAACGTGACACCAACATAAGCATTATAGTGAATCACTTTCATATGTAAATAAGTGCAAATAAACGGTCATGAAACAAAAAAGGGAAATGGTAAATGGTTAAAGTGCCCCCAATGCAACTAGTACACCAAATCACTTTCTTTTTAAATGTTTTAAGAATACTAACTAAAGCCTTCGTACTCTTCTTCTTACTGTAGGTGGTGACGAAATCAAGAAAAAGGGAGAGGGATCGCAGGAGAAAGAGAAAGATTCAACCGAACAACCGCAATATCCCTCCAATTATAATGTTTTCTTCCACTTCGTAGAGTTTGTCATGGAATTCTTCTAATTTTTTCTCGGATTAGGTACGTGCCACTGTTGCCATATGGTAGTCCTATGGGTCCCATCATAAATGGGCCACATTATCACAGCATTGAAACGTAACATGCAATTGAGTTGTGGACAAGTAATTGATGAGTAGAGATTCCCCTAATGCGCGCCAGCCTTATAAGTCCATTAACAGGGCCCCACTTTATAAATTGAAACTGCGCTGATCAGGGTGGAGAGTCAACATGCAGTCAGATTGATCACATGTGCTTGTTCACCATGTTTGATTTTTGGACTTCAATCGTGTATTTTTTTTTGCATGTTATCAATCCAATAGTGAAATACTCTCAATGGTACAAATCTTGGCCATTGAAATTACATAGAAAGGCATTTTTTTATTTATGAACCTTTTGAATTCAAGAGATTAGGCATGTCAATCTGCCCCTTTTGAAAAGGGGGGGCAGGCCCCGCTCTCAAAAACCCCTAACAGATGAGAGCCTAAAAGGCCTCAGGGTGGGTGGAACTTGGACAGAATTTTGCATACCCTCTAATTTTTAGGGTTGGGATTGAACAATACCGGACTTGGCCCAACCAGGCCCATATATTTTCCTACATTTATGTATGTATGTGTATATGTGGTCGTGATACAGCGCAATGCCCGAACTTTTCATACGTTGTGGGTCTCATATGCTAGCCCACCTTGGGATGGGACATGGGGATTTAAAGATCTGGGTGGAGGGCTCCTATGTACAAAGACTCAACCCCATCCGAATATCCGACGATATCATCCAGGGCCCACAAGTCCAGCCCATATTGGATAGGGTGTACAGTTGATGCAATGATCATTCTCAATGAATTTACTCTATTTATTTGAATGCCTTGAAGATAATCTCCTCCACTGTGCCCTTTTTCAACAGTCTTCTATCTCAGTTTTTGTAACAGCCACTTCTCAACAGAAGGTATGAAGAAGTTCCAAGCATTACTAACAGGCCAGGAGAATTCTCACTTGCTTGGAATTCTCGAGACTAATTCTCGTTCGAGTCCTAATGATGTCCTCCAATTGGCTTCCAAAATGTTCGAGCCCAATTCAATATTTAAAAAGCTAGAATTCTTGGAGTTTCAACGATCAGAAAGAGGCTTTTTAAACGGTTGATTCTCGAAATTCTAACATTCAAATGAAAATTTTCAAATGCTATAAAGACATTGGTCTAACAAGAGTGTCAATGATACTCCTCAAAAATACCTACAAACAAACGCGACCTTAGGACTTTAGACCTAAGATCAGAAATCCTAGCAAGTGTGATCCGCGATTTACACACATTGTGCTATGTCTAGGGTACTTCCAAGTTCATAAAATCAAAGTCAAGAAACAAAAGCACAAATTGGCATGCCAAATCATGAAAAAGCTCGTCAACAATACAGACTTTTGGGTGTACATGGACAGCGGCTCAATGCCTGTAACTATTGACAGCAGCATAATAGCATATTCCTTTCCAACTGAACCACCCGATGATGCCCCCAAGCACTCAACAGAAGGTACGTACTCTCCTTCAACACAAGCCATTTCTCTCTATTTAGTTTCTAATAAATTTGGAGTCCCCGGCGTGCTTTTGGTGAATGGGATGTGTTGTTATTGACAATTTGAATGGTTCAAGATGAATGACATCCCCTACACTGAGGTATATATATCCTTAAATGTTACTTCGACGGAGTTGATCCCACTACATTACCGGTAATGTATTTAATGCATATGATTAATAATACTATATGAGATTGTGCTAATCAGGTTACCAGTCATGTTCTCAATTTTACTATAGTACAAACTTCATTTTTAAGTAAAATTTAGAAGTATGTCACTGGAGGGGATAACATTAATTTTAAATGGTGTGAATTATTAATAGGTGAGACCCATGATGGAGTATCACACATCCCACCACAGCAGGAGTGTGGGAGACCCAAGGGATCTGAACTCGAAAAAGGTATGAAATGATTTCATCACAATGTGTTGTGTATAGATGTAAGGATAATAAGATAAGGTTGGCGTCACACATGCAGTCTATTATAACAAATAATTTTTTTTATAAGTTAAGTTTTATGGTTGATTATTATTAGAATAGAAACATTTAACTCATATACAATGACACAGTTAAGGAAATGGAGGAGACCAAGGGAAAGTCGAAAGACAAAGGTAACATAAATATCTCTCTCTCTCCAGGATAGGAAGTGTTATTGGAAGCAGAGAAGACGCGGCCTGACGTGTATAGACTTAAAATGCTGGAGAATGACTCTCAAGATCAGGATGGTAACTCCTCTCTCTCTCTCTCTCTCTCTCTTTCTCTTTCTCTTTCTTTCTCTTTCTCTTTCTCTTACACACACACACAACACACACACACACACAAAGTGCAATCAGCCACAAAACTAATCAAATACATCCATGTCTGGATCTAACAAGTGGAGAATTGTAAGAAGTTATTATATGAATGCAGTAAGCTTATTCTAAATTTCTCTTTCTGATTTTTTTGTTGAACAAGCGTGCAATCTGTTTTTGTTAGGAGACCATCGCAATATGTCACCGGTTTTAATTGCTGTGAAGATGGGGGTGAAGGAGATGGTGGAAGAAATTCTAAATGAATTTCCAGTGGCGATCCGTGATGAGGATGCAGACAAGAAGAATGTGGTGTTGTTAGCCGTGGAGAACAGACACCCGAAAATCTATAAGCTTTTGTGGAAAAAGTAGCACAAATCTCACGAGAGTGTATTTCAAAAGGTAGATAAGAATGGGAACAGTGCCATTCACTTGGCTGCCACCATAGGCAAAAACCAGTTTTGGCGCATTCCTGGTGCAGCTCTTCAGATGCAATGGGAGCTTAAGTGGTATAAAGTATGCTCTCTCTCTCTCTCTATATATATATATATATATATGAGGCTCGATTATCATCCCAGACACTTGATCAACGGCTGGCAAGGTTTCACCGTCTAAAATGAGTACACAGTCGATCTAATGGTCTAATCCATTCGAATGGATGCACCCATCCGAATGTACTACACCATTAGATTTAGGGCCTTTTTTTTTCAATATAAATCCTTAATTTATATATATATATATATATATATCAACATGGACAAGGTCAAAGTTCAAGAAAATTAATAAGAGTTACATAAATATATTAAGACAAAGTTTTGACCTTTTAGCTTGTTAAGAGTTGGCTGAGTTTCCAAGCCAATTTGGCCCGATAGCTTTTCAAGCCGAATCAAATCTCTTTACTTTTTGAACTAGGTTAGATCCATGTTCCACTATGAGGTGATGTAGAGAGAAAGAGTGGTAAAGTAGTTGCTTTGTTTTCTTAGGTTTACTTTACCACTCTTTATTATAGTTTTATGAGGTAAAAAAAAAAAGACTCTTGGTAAAGTTTGGGTTAGAATAAGTGGCAGCTGAAGATTACTTTTCTACTCGACCTTTTCAACCGAACATGGTAATGGAATTAAATGTCATCATTTATGGGCCAACTTCCCAAGTCCAACATAAGGCAGCTCTTGTCATAAGTGTAGGTCGAGGATAAACTCTAAAACTAAAAGAAAAGAAAAGAAAAAAAAAAAAAAAAAAAAGAGAACGTAATTTTTTTTTTGGCTACATGGGTGCACGTACGGTGCACAATCTGTGAGACAACCTACCTGAGCAGCCGAGTGAGATTAGACACCCTTACCACTGGGGTGTCTGGTGTTTCTCGCTGACAAAGGCTTTTGATCTATTTACTCTTAAAATTACTTTTTTTAGTACCAAAGAAAGCTGACCATTTCATCTGTCTTTGCTTTCCTACAATGACTATAAAGAATTTCACTAACTCAAGTGAATGGATGTTTTCAGTACATAAAAACATCCATGCCCCCGCATTTCTTTACGCACCGGAATATAGAAGGCAAGACTTCCAAGGAGGTGTTTGCCGAGACACACACAGATATGATTAAAGATGGGGGCACATGGCTAACCAATACATCTCAGTCCTGCTCGGTCGTCGCAGCACTCATCACAACGGTGGCTTACGCCTCAGCCACCACCGTGCCCGGTGGGGCGGAAGGCGGCATACCAACACTCAGAGGTCACCCTGCATTCGACATCTTCACCATCGCTTCTCTCGTCGCCCTCTGCTTATCAGTAACCTCCCTAATTATGTTCCTATCCATCCTCACCTCTCGCTACCAAGTCCCAGACTTTCTCCACAGTTTGCCCACAAAGCTGATACTAGGCCTCACCTCACTCTTCATCTCCATTGCTGCAATGCTTGTCTCCTTCTGTGCTGGCCATTTCTTCGACCTTGAAGACCGGCTGCGGCAGACCGCATATCCAATATATGCAATCACATGCTTGCCAGTATCAATATATGCCATTGCACAATTTCCTCTTTATCTTGATCTGATAAAGTCTACCATCATCACAGTGCCAAAAAGAAGTTACGCGGTGACTTCTTTCTAGAGATGCAGACGATTCAGTTTTCCAGGAGTGCTTTCTTTCTTTCATGAATTTACATTTCAGCTTGTTATTGTAGATTGAGGTTTGTTTGATATAACTCTTCCCATTTGTGTAATGTTGTGATTGATTGGTGTTTGTGATAATTGACTTTCTCGAATATAAAAAAGTAGGTGATATCTCTTTTATTCAAATCTTCAATTGATGTGGCCTGCTTAATCAATATGAAAGATTTCTCTATATTTAAATTGTCAATTGATATGTACTGCTTCATCAATACAAACCTGATTCACTTCCTAAGCACTGATTAGATAGTGGCTTATCAGATGGAATTCGATTAGGGTCATATTCTCTACAATTTCATGTGATGATTTTAGCAAACTACGGAAGTTCATCGTTTGATTGAACAAAACCTAATTTCACGCTGAAGCCCCCCGCAAGTTTTTATCTCAATTCATATCACTAACCTGTAGCATATAGAGATACATTCAATGTTGTTGGCGTGGAAATTAAGATTGAGTGGAAAAGATTTCTCTGCTTGGCCCAGGGGATAGATGGGGAAAGGTTTCTTCAACCTTGATGATGAAAAGCTTGTGTACCCATTGCCTTGCCCTCGTGCCTAACTCAAACCCAAATGGCGCACACAGAATCGCATAGGGCAATCATTGAATATGACAACCGGGAGAAGAACACAGCCCGGCCATTCAAATCAGATTATATGATGACATACACCCCAATTATTGAATATGGTAACATTCACATAGCGCTACATGCTCTGGTGCTCGAATTTTGGTATATCAATCTTCTTTCATTTCCATTTTTCCTACGGGCTTTAGAGAGGTAAAAAGAAACGAAAGAGGAAATAACCATCATAACAAAATCAAGTGACACATTATAATGATGCAGCCACACGCTCTCAAAGAAAATCAGCAGCATTCCGACTTAGCAAAATAAAAGAAATTGTATAAAAAAATAAAAAGAAATTAAAAATGAAGCAAACTTTAAAATAAAATAAAAAAAAACAAGAAGAAGAAACCAAGTTGGAGGACAATATCCTCGGAATTTATACAAACAAATAATAATTCCCAAATTCAAAAATCATTCAACCCTAATGTAAAAAAAAAAAAGAACGTAAAAGTACGTCATCGCGTCCGAAAGATGGATAGCGAGAAGCTCTTCTTGCGTCTGAGCAATCATCGTGTTAGAAAGATGTGAAAGTTGATTACTCAATCTCACACGCAGAAAGGAACAAAATCCTAAACCCCTCATTGCTAACTTTAAAAGCTTGTCCTTTGTTCGACCCTCTCCATTTCAGTAGAGGAGGAATTGGATGAGGGATGAGGTGGTCAAATGCCTGCCATCAAAGATGGAGTTGGGGAGATGGAGCAAGAGGAAGAGGACAGGAAAACAGGACAGAAGGAGATGCCATGTCATGCAACGCTCAAAGTTAAAATAAAAAATAAAAAATAAATAAAAGATAAAAAATAAAAAAAATAAAAACGAAACAAGACCTGATAGACCTCGTTCGTGTTGTACAATCTGCAGGGGCCCTTCTCAAGAAATGGCCAAATATCGGGATTTTTTCCATCAAATCCTCGATAGTTTATTTATTTGGAATGACCCGATCTTGCGTTGAGGCTTTTCTTTTTCTTTTTTTTTACTCCCCATTTAACTCAGTTGTCGCTTCTATATTTTAAAAATATTGAGTCTAGTCCATTCTTTTACAGGTTGGGTCAGGTTTGAACAAGACCAATATTGAATGTGGGTTATTCCGGTCTGTCAGGTCAACACAGAATAGTGGCGGGGTGGTGTTTGTTTGGGTTTTGAAGTTATTTTGTCCCATTTCAAAAATGTGTCGGATATGGTTGGCCTGCAACCAGTAGATACGCGTTGCCAACTTGGCCCATTTGCCACCCCAAAATATGTAATGATCATAGCAAAATTTCTATCAGCTGTTTGTTTACATGTGTAAAAAATGTCTCATCACCACTCTACTTTTTACTCACTTTTTCATCCAAACAAGCTAGAGTAAAAAAAAAAAGTTACATCACCACTTTAATTACTCACTTCACTTTTTCATTCAAATAAGCTGAGGTATTAAAAAAATAAAAAAATAAAAATCCATCACGCCAAGGCCTACTTTTACACTTGCTTTACTACTCCTTAATTTTGTTAAAAAACAATCAGCCCCATGAAAAAGATATTCCTTTCCAGATTCCCGTAAATCAAGAAATTAGTTCTATCAGAGAAAATCATCTCCTTACCCTGTTGGTAATGAGTGACAGTTCTCATCTGTCTGCCTAGAGCGTCAGGTTCTCTCTTGGGTCTCAGCTCCACATCGCTGACTGTTTCAAATCAGACGTTGTTTCTGACAATGACTCGCTAACATTCAAAAATATCTAAATCAGCCCATTAATAAGTAAGGTCGATGGGCCTGAGACCCAAGCCCAAAATCAGACCCGTTACGGTTTCTGTTTCTGAATAAGGCTCGAGGCCCTGCCCATTGGAACAACATTTATGCCAAGCTTGTTCAAGGGGCCTTGGATAAACTAGGCATGGCAACTTTAGGCCCGTTTACATGCGCATCATCAATAAAAAAAGAAAAAATCAGATACTTGTACCTGTGGAATGGGAATGCAGTGTCAAGCAAGCAATACATTCCATACTTTAGATTAAAGGGGCATCATCAATAAAAAAAATAATAATAAATAAGAAAAGAAATGTTAATGTATGATCAGTTTTTGTAATGAACAAACCAAATGCAAGCTCATATGCGCTTGTCATTGAGGCTGAGTTGAATTTATCTAAAGTGGCACGTGGCATGCTGGTGGGTCCCCTTCCCTCACACTAAAGGACACTTGAAAACAGCTCTCATCACACTAACTGTTACATATAATGGATAAGATGTTAGGGATATATGGGCTGAGTAAAACAATGAGCTTGTGAGAGGCTCTTTTTTGTGTCCATCATGTGTTGCCCACAAGCCAACAAACCCACTGTGATTGTTTTCACTCACAACCAGTGAGTCCGGATCCCCTGAGTGCCTCCCACCTGTTTCTTGTGAGTGGGATATGTGGGACTCTATTCTAGGAGCCACCTATTGATAATCCAAACCACTCAATATGAATGTTGTCGGCTCTAGTGATATATCCTATAAGATTATTTCAGTTATAATTAGTCCCATTGTAGGATTGAGCACATGACAGACAATGTGATTAATGCATATAATTAATAATGCATAAGACTGTGTTAATCGCACTATCAGTCATTTGCTCAATCTTAAGGTGTGCCGAACTCCTGCTGAAGTAAAATTCAAAGATATGCCAGCAGAGAGGATGGCATTTATTTGAACAGTCTAGATTATAAAGAGGTGGGTCCCACAGTTAATTTCCATACATCCCACTCACCGGAAGCATGTGAGAGACACAACCAGCCAGTTTCTTCAGTCCATATATAGCTAATCAACATACCCTTCAATTGAGTAGTTGTTCCCCAAGTGTGAAACCTAGAGATTATATTAGCCTTATAAATCCATTAATGGGGCTCGCCTTTTGAATTTATTTTATCAGTAAGCAAATCTTTTAAATCAAAGCCACTCAAAATCACTGCACTCACAATTTGTTCTAAGGTCACAACTTGTACTTCCAAGGAAAAGTTCTACTCCAGTCAGTGTTATTGAATCATGATAGATTGATGGTGCGTACCTAAAACCTATGGCTTAACATTTGGTCTTGAAGCTAATCCTGCGGTGTAGATGTGATCAACTTGACGATGGGCAAAAGTATGATCGCGAGTGAAGTTTCCCTAGTGATTAGAATTTGCTGCAAAAGTGATATTCTGTGGTTTAAAACCCTAAGGTGGGACCTGCTGTTTTACTTACAGGTTAAAGCTATGGGAATACAGCAAGGAATCCTTTTAATGTGGTGGGCCGCCAGTGAGCTCCTACAAGCATGCCACATGCGTGAACCATTGAAAAGGATCCTGATTGGAGAATTCCTATATAAGAAGGTGGCTGGGCTGTTACCCCAGTCCATCAAAACCAATTCCTAGCACTTTCCAAATTTCTAATAACATGTCATCCAATCCATCTCCTCCTCCTCCTCCTCCTCCTACTACTACTACTACTTCTCAATCTGATTCGAAGACCCAGATATCCCATGAAATATCACTTGAAAATCCTCCTCCTACAACTCTTCAAGTGATAGACCAGCTCTTCCAAAAAACAAAAGACGAGCTCTTCCAAAAAGCCATGCGGGAAGATTGGGATGCTGTGATCAGCATTTATAAAGCAAAAAGAGGCATCGTTTCGACGGCCAAGATCACCCGCAACAAAGAAACGGCCCTACACATTGCTATATCGGACAGCAAAACTGAGGTGGTGAAGGCGCTTCTAAATATTATCGATCCCATTGAGATCCGAGAGATGATGAACGACAAGGATGAGAACCCACTCCACCTGGCGGCCTCGCTGGGGCAGGCGGAGACGTGCAGGCAGCTGCTAGAAAAGGATCCAGAACTGATTGGAGCGAGGAACAAAGACGGAGAGACCCCTTTGTTCAAAGCAGCACTGCATGGGAAGGGGAGGGCCTTCTATGCACTCCATCCAAAGTGCCCCATTACTGGAAAGGATATAGAACATGATATTGTTCACTGCAAGAGGACTGATGGCAACAGCATTCTTCATGTTGCCATCCAAGGAGAGTACTTCAGTAAGTATTTTTTTTCCTTAGACTGGGCTGTGTAAATGTTGAACCATATCTAATCAGCTCTTAAAATAACTCAAAAGTAATCTGCTGCATGTCAACCTGACCCGACACACATAACCCCCATCCTACATGGGTTGACCCATTTAACTCGACCCACCAACCCAACTAGTCGGAGTTTAGCCCATGCCCAATCCATTTCAAATATTTAAGATATATATGAGTCAGATTGTAGGAAAAAATATCTTAAAGTACAAAAATGTTAAACAATAACTGTTTAAATTGGTTTAGAAATATGGGTCAGCCTTAACTCAGCCCATTTAAATGGGTTATGCGGGTTATGCAGGTAAAATTTGGGCTGGCAACAATTTGGCAACTTGGATTTCGGATGTGGGATCCGCTGATGAATTTATGGACCCACAAATATTCTGATGATGCCAGCATATCATCAAATAATACTGCCATTTTGCATCCACTTAATTGAATGTACTTACTCAGTGCCATTTATGTATCTGTAGGGCTGGCTCATCAGATCATATACTGGTATCCGGAGCTCATTAAGTTCTATAACGAAAAAGGACTGACAGCTCTTCATTTGCTTGCTCAAAATCCCTCAGCTTTCAGAAGTGGATGCCACTTGGGCCCCTTTGACGATTTCATATATCGCTGTGAGATCTCTCTCTCTCTCTCTCTCTCTCTCTCTCTCTCTCTCTTTGTGTGTGGGTCGAGTGGGTTTCAATTAACAGGTATAAGGCTTAACGCAAACATGACCCATTAATTGATTAAGTTGGGGTTGCCTATTGAAGATAATGTGCAAGTTAAAAATGGAAAAAACCCATATTCTATTAACAAAACACGGGTTATGTCTATTAAACTCGTTGAGTTAAATACAAATAATGTGTTACTGAGCTGAGACAGTTTTAACCAACTCCCTCCCATGCATTTTATACTTCATATTCGGTTGTAATAACATACAATTGAAAACTAACTTCGTTTGTAGTTTTCAATCTCTATGAGTACTTGTCTGCGTTAAATTTTTAAAGTGCATTTTCTAGAATTTTCTTAGTTTAATTTATTATTTTATTTAAATTTTACTTTTTACTTTTGTAGTGAGGTTGTATGTAATTTTGTGTCAAGGGAGTATTTTGATCTTTTGTGTATGGGTCTCACTTCCACATGTGTGGATGACACATGCCACATACTCTCTTTCTCTTAACTCTCACCCCACACCCCCCCCCCCCCCCCAACCACTTTTCCATCTTTCCATATGATGTGAGTGCCACATCATTATCCTCACAATGCCATTACCAACAAACATTTTTCCATACACACATCATTACTCCCATCCATTTCTCCATACACCAAGCCACTTTTACATGTGCCTCATTACTCTCATCCACTTTCCTTTTCAAAAAATTTACTTTTCTCATATACTTCATTGCTCTTTTCACTTCTCCATACACCCATCTTAGACTTCCCATGCATCTCATTACTTTCTTTCAACCCTTTCTCATCTTTCCCATGTCCCTCCACTAATTATCTTCATTTCCCATGCAACTACCTCATTATGCTAGCAATTTTCTAAATCACCTATGTAAATATATATATATATATATGGGGAAATATTTAGTGAGAATTAGTTCTCACCTATTATATAAGAACTCTTTTGTAGGACCCAACTAGCAACTCATCCAAACATAGCAACCAATAGAGAACCCCCTGATAGTCACTAATCTCAAGGATTGGCACACATCCGAATGGATTGAACCATGAGATTGAGGGTTGAATATTTGTTTGAATATGAAGCCATTAAACTTGTGCGCCAAGGATGAATAGGTTAGGGGCATGGATTTGGGGTCAAACTTAATATTTGGGATGGTCTCACATAGATCTTTCCAGCCCCCCGGTCCCATCCCTAAATGGGGTTGGGCCCCACAAAAAGATTCTCACATAATATGTAAGAACAGTTCCGACCTAAATATTACCCTATATATACATATATATATATATAGAAGATGTTCTTATGAGAGCATCTCTCATCTTACTATGAGAGAAAATGTGGAGGCCCTTAGATCCATATCCAATGCCAACAACTTAAATATGAAGGCCCACACCTTATCTCTCATAGTAAGGTGACGTGCTCTCATAGGAGCATCTCCATATACAAATATATATATATATATATATTGGCTAAGGCTCTCTTAAGCAAAAGCTTGGGATATAATTCTGTAAGCTCACGCTTGTGAGGCTACGCACACGACCCCCCTAAATTGCACATGTCCACCAACTTTTAGTCAAATCCGAATTTACTAGATTGTTGGATCAACTGTACACCGATCCGAATGAACTGTTGATCATTTAACTTTTGGGGCTCAGATGAAGATAATAGAAACCGCGATTGGGGCTGATTTTTTGCAAAAAAGTGGGGTCCCCGGGAGTCTTTGAGATCCCCCCAGCCCTGTGTAGGTCCCCAGGTGGGCCCTACCACACACTTGAGCTTACATCAGCTTACCTTATCCTAAGTTGCAGCTTAGGAGAGCAGCCTCATATATACATGTATATGTATATATATATATATATATGACAGATACTCCTATGAGAGATATCTCTCACCTTATATGAGATATTGGAGTGGAAGCTCTCACATTTAAGTCGTTGGCATTGGATACGGGTGTGAAAGCTCTCACCTTATCTCTCATAGTAAGGTAAGAGCATCTCTCACACGAGCATCTCCTTATATATATATATATATATATATATAAGTCGGTAGCCTCTTCACAATCATGTCCAAAAAAAAACACTTTTGAGCAAGTAGAGAGAAGTGAAGTCACATAATCAACAAGCTCATATCTTGTGCAAGTACTGGTTACCTAAAGCTAAACTTGTAATGTTTATCTTTTGATGAAGTTATGTTCTTTCCCCTCTATCTTTTGATTGTTCTTCTTCCATCGTTTTGGTGTTGCGTTTTCGGCTAGTATGGTTTTTTTCACACTAATTGAGAAGCAAAATTCAGTATATTTGGATCTCGTCATTCTCCACAGTCTGAATTTAATTAATTTTAGGACTTTGACATATTAGTCCTCTTTAAATCCGATTTTCCATTTTCGTGACCTAAATTTAGAACTATGGTCAACATTTTCTTAAAAATTATTTTGTGTCATATCTCATGATATCATGGGATTTGTCAGTTTCTGTATCATACACTTTCTACAACCAGCAAACGAATTCATTTTTTAAAAAATGCAAAAGGTGACATTGTGTGAAAAGTAAGTGCACATCTTACCAGCAATATTTCTCAGGTTCTATCAATTGAAAATTTCTATTCTCCTAATGTGTTGTATAAAAGCCATGACATCATGGGACAGTCCCATGATATCATGGGATTTATTAATTTTCATGGCATGCACTGTTTTCATGATAACATGGGATCTAGTCCAAAAACGTTTTAAAAAAATGTTGACGAAAGTCAAGCGACTCTGGTGACATTATCTGAAATGTGGTTATGAAATTGAAAAAATCGAATTTAAGGAGAACTAATATGTCAAAACTCCATTAATTTATGATGATCAAGTTGAATGAGATCACTTCAATTCTTCTGTAACTTTGTTCTCTCTGTTTCTTCTCTGCTTCTCTAAGCTCTCTTGGTATCAACCAACGTCGTTCAGATCTTTGCTTTCATCTTCTTCCAAAGCAAGACACCTGCTGCTATCTTTTTCACCTTCTTCGTCGATCCTCTTTGACGAAACTCAATCTTCGTTGATCTTCTTCATAGATCTTCTTTGTCGTTCTCCACTTTTCTTACTGTTTCAGAGGGTTTTTCTTCCTCTCTCATATTTTTCTTCTCTGTTATGCTCAGTGTCTTTCTACATCATGTCTTCTGCCACTCCTTTTTTTTCTTCTATTGATCATACATCTACTTTTCAGATTTCCAACATCGGGTGTATGCTCTTGCGAACTTGAGAACCACAACTATTGCTTGTGGAAATATCAATTTGTCCCAGCAACTGGTCGGACTCAGACTGAGTTGACAAGTCTTATTGTGGTGAATTGGGTTGCATGCACATCGACTTTCTTAAATTGAATAGCCCAAGCCAAACCCCTTATATTAATAAAATTAAGATGCCGGTCCAAACCTTCCAAAAGTTAAAAGGATTAACTACCCTAGATTACTATTGGACTCGGGTTGAGTTAACGTTCCCATGGATTGTCGAATAACAAACTTAAAAAATCAATTCAACAACGAATGGCTAGTAATTTTATCTAAAGTAATGAACATGCCTTTATCCTGTAGGGCCAATGAGCTCAGGAACATGCCACGTTTCCTATACTTAGTTGTGAGTTCTACCTCCCTCTGCTTGAGTACAAGAGAGGATGCTAATCGCATTTCATGTACAGGTTTGATTGTTGACTTGGACAAAGTCGAGACGCCCTCTCATTTCAAGGATGAACCGTCTATGTATTCTGATTTCCAATCAGCTCCAGGAAATTACCAAACCTGCGCCGCCCCGCCCCCCGCCCCACACCCCCCCCCCCCCCCTCCTCTTTTCTTTTTTGCCTTCTATCCAAAGCCACATGGTGTATTTGGAATTATTTGTTTATGACTCATAAGTAAATGTATAGCTCATTAGACTAGATGTGTAAGGGTTCTTAATTACATAGTAATATGGAAACTCAATTAAGTGATATACTCAACTCCGGGAAAGTTGAATTCACTCAGGCAAGTAAAAATAAGTTTTGAGATGCTAGGCATAGTAAAGTCCCTAACAGTGCAATGGAGGGGTTGGATAGCCCTTGGCCTAGCCCTGCATTATGGTCTCTTGTGCTGAATCACACAAAGTCGACATGCATGGAAAACACAAAAGGGCATGTGGATTTGTCATTTATAAATCGGTTGAATCAATTATTGTTAGCTATCTAGTTCAATGAGTAAGAAGATAATGCCAACTAAAATTAGAGGATTTTTAGTCGGATGAAAATATTAAGGTGGATGTATGGTATAACTAAAAAAAAATGAATCGGAAATGAGAGTTTCTGGGAATATTTAGGGGCATCATCAATAGGTGATAAGAGAAACTCATTAGAGATGCAAATGCAATATTATTGATTCATTTAGTGAAATACATCAAGAATACATGTTCAACATTTAGTTTGTTCCATTTGCAGCTCGATGGGCACCTACATGGGAGGACATTAAACATGATATACGTAAAATCTTCAATAAGGACGTGGAAAAGCAGTTGCCAGTGAGAAGTATAGGTTTGTAAAGATCTAAAGCAAACTTCACAATTGAAGAAAATAAGTGGGGGGAAAACAAGGAAAGAGAATTGATCTTGGTACAAACTTGAAGGGAACAATTTTCTCTACCAGTTTTCACCACATCCAAATGGGTCTTTAATTCACCGGCGATTGCAACCTCAAGTCCAAAGTAATAGGATTGGATGAGGATAAAAGGTGGAGAAGAAAAAACTACAAACTAATGAATGCATGTTTTTAAGGATAGTTGGGGTTTTGAAATATTAGCCCCCCTTAAATTTAGTTTTTCCAATTTTATGACTGAAATTCAGATAATATCGCCCGAGTCGCTTGACCTGGTCAACTTTTTTTTTATAACTTCTTTGTCTCGGATCTCATTATATCATGGGTATAGTGTATGTTATAGAAACTAATAAATCTCATGATATCATGGTACTGTCCCATAATGTGATGGATTTTATACAACATCTTAGGAAAATTTCTTTCCAAATAATAAAACCTAAAAAATGATAGTCAGATGTGTATTTACTTTTCACAAAAAGTCATTTTTCGTATTCTGCAAAAAAAAAAAAAAAAATGAATTTAATTATCGGTTGCAGAATGTGTACGACACGTACAGAAACTGATAAATCATATGTTGTTATAGACTATAGTCCGATGATATCATGGGATATGGCGCAAAAAAGTTTTAAAAAAAATAGTTAACCAAAGTCAAGCAACTCTGGTGATTATATCTAAGTTTCGGTCATAAGATTGGAAAATCAGGTTCAAGGATGACTAATATATCAAAACCCTACGATAATTTTCTCCTATATTCTCCACATCTACATGCGCAACTCCTAAACTTTGAATAGTGATGTCAAATGACATTTAATTAAGACGAGAAGTATGCATCTTACTCTCTGTTTCTCGTCCTACTTTCCATGCTTGGACTCGTGGCCTCCTTCTTGCAATGAGCATCGGAATCATCTATATATCGAGGACGTTAGGTATCTCATTCAGTCTTAGACAAGGATCTTTTTTTCTTTATAATATGTGCTAGCAGGCGAAGACAAGAAACAAGAACCAGAGGAGCCTAGCCAAGGCAAGAAATGCGAACATAGTCACATCGATGTCAAAGGTAATTTGTGATGCTTTGTCAGAGCATAATTCTCAAGCATATCTATCATGCTCATTATGATTGCCACAAGGGTTTCCAATTTGAGCGGTAGATTAGGTAGTGTAAATTTCTCTATTTTCATTTTTTATCACTACTCTTCATGGTCAAAGCTAACAACTTTATTCTGAGATGTCTTTTTTGCTTTTGTTGCTATAGTACCATCACATTCAAAGACAACGTTGATAACGGCTAATGCCTGCTAATAAATCTATTAAACAAAAATTGATAATTGGATAGTTTTGATTGGATGGATAGCCTGAGGACAAGTCACGCTCTCCTTAAAACAATAAATGATCCTAGTATTAGATTGATGTCTGCAAAATGGGTTATCAGTAGATTTGCCTCCAAACAATACTAAAAAGCCAATATAGTTTTTTAAGAACTAGTTGACCAAAGTCAAGCAACTCTTGTGACAATATCCGAGTTTCGATCATAAGATTGAAAAATCGGATTCAAGGAGGACTAATATATCAAAACCCTAAGATGATTTTCTTCGCTTGTTCTCTTCTCCTATATTCTCCACATCTACATGCACAACTCCTAAACTTTGAACAGTGATGTCAAATGACATTTGAGACAAGTATGCATCCTACTTTCTGTTTCTCATCCTACTTTCCATAGTAGGACTCGTGGCTTCCATCCTCCAATGAGCATCCGAGTCATCTACATATTAAGGACGTTAGGTATCTCATTCAGTCTTAGACAAGATTTCCATTTTTTCTTTTTAATGTACTAGCAGGCAAAGACAAAGACAAGAAACAAGCACCAGAGGAGCCTAGTCAAGACAAGATAGCTGAGGACTCCAGCAAGCATTACGAATGTCGTCACATCGATATCAAAGGTAATTTGTGGGCAAAGTTTAGGACTGTGGTACTTTGTCGAAGCATAATTTTCTAGCATATCTATGTTCTTCATATATTTATCATATCCATTATTATTGCCACAAGGGTTTCCAATTTGAGCGGTAGATTGGGTAGTGTAAGTTTCTCAGTTTTCTTTTTTTTTTTTTTTTATCTATACTCTTCATGGTCAAAGCTAACAACTTTCTTTTGAGGTGTCTTTTTTTGCTTTTGTAGCTGTAGTACCATCACATTCAAAGAAAACTTTGATAACAGCTAATGCCAGCCAATAAATATATTAAATAAAAAATGATAAATGGATAGTTTTGACTGGATGGATAGCCTGAGGGCAGGTCACAATCTCCTTAAAACAATAAATGATCCTCATATTAGATTGATGTCTGCAAAATGGGTTACCAGTAGATTTGCCTCCAAACAATACTAGAAAGCCAATATAATTCATAAAAAGCCCAGTTCAGCCCAGCTCAATTGACTACATGGGTGAGCTTGAACTGACTTTTACGGCCCATGTTAACCATGGCCGGCCCATATATGGGCTTGTATTTCTAAAGTTGAGTGGAGCTTAAATATTCATCAGCCTAGGCCGGCCCATGAACACTCTTAGATGTATCTCCTTTCTTAAGGGAATAAAAGGATCTAATGTATGGATGTAAAGTGGTTTTTACTTCTTTTTTTTTTTCCTTCCTAAATTGGGTAACTGGTCTAGAAGTGATACTTCCAACAAGAGGCTAAGGTGCCTTAACGATGAGCTATAAACGAATGATGCTTGGTGATTTTATTTGATGTGAAGCCCACGTGATTTTTAAAAATGAAGAAACATAGGATGATGGATATAATTGAATTGAATATTAAAGATACATAGAGGCCAATCAAACAATCTTAACCCTTAGTTTTAGGCTCTCAAAACTTAACAAATTATGCATAATGAGAATCGTTGTGATCCAATGGTTATTAAAATTAAGACAAGTGTCCGGGCTTTAGCTCTAGGTATTATTCGAGGCAGCAAAAAAGAGAGAGAGAAAAAAAAAATGAAAAACTCTAAAATAGTGTGAAATTAGGACAAACATGAACGAGAAGTTATTGAATTAATCATAGATGGGTACACAAGAGATCGGTACTCTCTTATTAGGATATATTGAATAAAAGAAAATAGTTGTACCCCGGATATGTTTAAATCCTTCAAATGCTTCAGGGGTAGGTTTTTTTTTTTAACATGTGTAAACGACACGCGTGAATCTGTTACATATGCAAATGATACATATGAATAATTACATTTCAATATTAATCAAAATCACCTTTTTCACAAACTTATCAAAATCTATGAAGAAGATAAAAAAGAATTATACCTCGTAGTCATTTTTAGCCATATAAAGAAGATGAACATTTCACACTATAGGGCTATGAAAATTAAGGAGTAAAGGGCCTCCTTTCACAATTGATTTATGCACCACATACATAAACTGTTGGAAACAAATGTGACACCTACATAAGCATTACACCAGACCACACAAGTGAATCATTTACATATGTAAATAAGTGCAAATAAACGATCATCAAACAAAAAAGAGAAAAGGTAAATTGTCAAAGTGCCCCCAATGCAGTTAGGTACACCAAATCACTTTCTTTTAAAATGTTTTAAGAACACTAGCTAAAGCCTTTATACTCTTCTTACTGTAGTTGGTGACGAAATCAAGAAAAAGGGGGAGGGATCGCAAGAAGAAGAGAAAGATTCAACCGAACAATCACAACATCCCTCCAATGATAATGTTTTCTTCCACTTCTTCGTAAAGTATGTCATGGAATTCTTCTTATTTGTTCTCCGATTAGGTACGTACCACTGTTGCCATATGGTAGTCCTATGGGTCCCATCATAAATGGGCCACGTTATCACAGCATTGAAATGTAACATGCAATTGAGTTGTGAACAAGTAATTGATGAGTAGAGATCCCCCCTGATGCGCGCCAGCCTTATAAGTCCATTAACAGGGCCCACTTTATAAATTGAAACTGCGCTGATCGGGGTGGAGAGTCAACAGTAAGATTGATCACATGCGCTTGTTCACCTGCATGTTTGATTTTTGGACTTCAATCGTGTGCTTTTTGCATGTTATCAATCTAATAGTGAAACTGCACTGTCAGTGGCACAAATCTTGGCCATTGAAATTATATAGGAAGGCATTTTTATTTATGAACCTTTTGAATTCAAGAGATTAGGCATGTCAATCGGGCCCTTCTGAAAAGGGGGGGCAGGCCCCGCTCTCAAAAATCCCTAAAAAATGAGCCCCTAAAAGGCCTCAGGGTGGCTGGAACTTGGACAGAATTTTCCATACCCTCTAATTTTGAGGGTTGGGATTGGACAACACCAGACTTGGCCCAACCAAGCCCATATATTCTCCTACATTTATGTATGTATGTGTATATGTGGTCGTGATACAGCGCAATGCCCGAACTTTCCATACGCGCTCCACGCAATGGTGATTGCGACCTCAAGTCTAAAGTAGTAGGATTGGATGAGGATAAAAGGTGGGGAAGAGAAAACTAGAAACTAATGAATGCATGTTTTTATTATTGTTGGGGTTTTTAAATATTAGTCCCCTAAAATTCAATTTTTTAATTTCATGACTGAAATTCAGATAATATTGTCCGAGTCACTTGACCTTAGTCAACTTCTTTTGTAATTTTTTTGTCTCAAATCTCATTATATCATAAGTATGGTGTATGTTATAAAAACTAACAAATCCCATGATATCATGGGACTGTCCAATGATGTGATGGCTTTTATGCAGCATCTTAGGAAAATTTCTTACCAAATAATAAAACCTAAAAAATGATGGTCAGATATGCATTTACTTTTCATGAAATGTCATTTTTCGTATTGTGTAAAAAAAAACAAATTTACTTGTCAATTGTAAAAAGTGTACGATACATACAGAAACTGATAAATTACGTGTTATAGAATATAGTCCGATGATATAATGGGATATGGCGCAAAAAAGGTTTTCAAAAAATAGTTGACCGAAGTCAAGCAACTCTGGTGATAATATCTGAATTTCGGTCATAAGATTGAAAAACCGGATACATGGAGGACTAATATATCAAAATCCTAGGATAATTTTCTTCACTTGTTTTCTTCTCTTACTTTCTCCACATTACATGCACAACTCCTAAACTTTGAACAGTGATGTCAAATGACATTTGAGACGAGAAGTATGCTTCCTACTTTCTATTTCACATTCTACTTTCTACTTCTTTTTTAACATGTGTAAATGACACACGTAAATATGTTACATATGCAAATGATACATATGAATAATTACATTTCGATATTAATCAAAATCACCTTTTTCACAAACTTCTCAATATCTATGAAGAAGATAAAAAAGAATTATACCTCGTAGTCATTTTTAGCCATATAAAGAAGATGAACGGTTTCACACTATAGGGCTATGAAAATTAAGGTGTAAAGGGCCACCTTTCACAATTGATTTATGCAGCACGTGCATAAACCGTTGGAAACAAACGTGACACCTACATAAGCGTTACACTACATAGGTGAATCACTTCCATATGTAAATAAGTGCAAATAAACGATCATGAAACAAAAAAGTGAAATGGTAAATTGTCAAAGTGCCCCCAATGCAACTTGGTACACCAAATCACTTTATTTTTAAATGTTTTAAGAATACTAACTAAAGCATTCATACTCTTCTTCTTACTGTAGTTGGTGGCGAGGGATCGCAAGAGGAAGAGAAAGATTCAACCGAACAACCACAATATCCCTCCAATTATAATGTTTTCTTCCACTTCGTAGAGTTTGTCATCGAAGTCTTCTTTTTTGTTCTCGGATTAGGTACGTGCCACTGTTGCCATATGGTAGTCCTATGGGTCCCATCATAAATGGGCCACGTTATCACAGCATTGAAATGTAACATGCAATTGAGTTGTGGACAAGTAATTGATGAGTAGAGATTCCCCCTGATGCGCGCCAGCCTTATAAGTCCATTAACAGGGCCCACTTTATAAATTGAAACTGCGCTCATCAGGGTGGAGAGTCAACAGTCAGATTGATCACATGCACGCGCTTGTTCACCATGTTTGATTTTTGGACTTCAATCGTGTGATTTTTGCATGTTATCAATCTAATAGTGAAACACTCTCAGTGGAACAAATCTTGGCCATTGAAATATATATATAGGAAGGCATTTATTTATGAACCTTTTGAACTCAAGAGATTAGGCATGTCAATCCACCCCTTTTGAAAAGTGGGGGAAGGCCCCGCTCTCAAAAATCCCTAAAAGATGAGAGCCTAAAAGGCCTCAGGGTGGGTGGAACTTGGACAGAATTTTTCCATACCCTCTAATTTTGAGGCTCGGGATTGGCCCAACAACCAAGCCCATATATTTTCCTACATTTATGTATGTATGTGTATATGTGGTCGTGATACAGCACAATGGCCGAACTTTCCATACGCTGTGGGTCTCATATATGTTAGCCCACCTCGGGATGGGACATGGGGATTTAAAGATCTGGGTTGAGTGCTCCTATGTACAAAGACTCAACCCCATCCGAACATCCTACGATATCATCCAGGGCCCACAAGTCCAGCCCATATTGGATAGGGTGTACAGTTGATGCAATGATCATTCTCAATGAATTTAATTACTCTAGTTAATTGAATGCCTTGAAGATAATCTCCTCCAGCGTACCCTTTTTCAACAGCCTTTTCTCTCAGTTTTTATAACAGCCACTTCTCAACAGAAGGTATGAAGAAGTTACAAGCATTACTAATAGGCCAGGAGAATTCTCGCTTGCTTGGAATTCTCGAGAATTCTCGTTCGAGTCCAAATGATGTCCCCCAAATGGCTTCCAAAATGTTCGAGCCCAATTCAATATTTAAGAAGCTAGAATTCTTGGAGTTTCAACGATCATAAAGAGGCTTTTTAAACGGTTGATTCTCGAAATTCTAACACTCAAACGAAAATTTTCAAATGCTACAAAGACATTGGTCTAACATGAGTGTCAATTATACTCCTCAAAAATACCTACAAACAAACGCAACCTTAGGGCTTTAGACCTAAGATCAGAAATCCTAGCAAGTGTGATCACGCGATTTACACACATTGTGCTATGTCCAGGGTACTTCCAAGTTCATAAAATCAAAGTCAAGAAACAAAAGCACAAATTGGCATGCCATATCATGAAAAAGCTCATCAACAATACAGACTTTTGGGTGTACATGGACAGCGGCTCAGCGCCTGTAACTATTGACAGCAGCACAATAGTAGATTCCTTTCCAACTGAACCACCCAATGATGCCCTCAAGCACTCAACAGAAGGTACGTACTCTCCTTCAACACAAGCCATTTCTCTCTATTTAGTTTCTAATAAATATCGAGTCCCCGGCGTGCTTTTGGTGAATGGGATGTGTTGCTATTGACAATTTGAACAGTTAAAGATGAATGACATCCCCTACACCGAGGTATATATATATCCTTAATGTTACTTTGACGGAGTTGATCCTGTTACATTACCGGTGATGTATTTAATGCATATGATTAATAATACTATATGAGATTGTGCTAATCAGGTTACCAGTCATGTTCTCAATTTTACTATAGTACAAACTTCATTTTTTAAGTAAAATTTAGAAGTATGTCACTGGAGGGGATAACATTAATTTTAAATGGTGTGAATTATTAATAGGTGAGACCGATGATGGAGTTTCACACATCCCACCACAGCAGGCGTGTGGGAGACCCAAGGGATCTGAACTCGAAAAAGGTATGAAATGATTTCATCACAATGTGTTGTGTATAAATGTAAGGATAATAAGATAAGGTTGGCGTCGCACATGCAGTCTATTATAACAAATAATTTTTTTTATAAGTTAAGTTTTATGGTTGATTATTATTAGAATAGAAACATTTAACTCAAATACAATGACACAGATAAGGAGATGGAGGAGACCAAGGGAAAGTCGAAAGACAAAGGTAGCATAAATATCTCTCTCTCTCCAGGAAAGGAAGTGTTATTGGAAGCAGAGAAGACGCGGCCTGACGTATACAGACTTAAAATGCTGGAGAATGACTCTCAAGATCAGGATGGTAACTCCACTCTCTCTCTCTCTCTCTTTCTCTCTTACACACACACACAAAGTGCAATCAGCCACAAAACTAATCAAATACATCCATGTCTGGATCTAACGAGTGGAGAATTGTAACAAGTTATTATATGAATGCAGTAAGCTTATTCTAAATTTCTCTTTCTGAAGTTTTTAGTTGAACAAGCGTGCAATCTGTTTTTGTTAGGAGACCATCGCAATAGGTCACCGGTTTTAATTGCTGTGAAGATGGGGGTGAAGGAGATGGTGGAAGAAATTCTAAATAAATTTCCAGTGGCGATCCGCGATGAGGATGCAGATAAGAAGAATGTGGTGTTGTTAGCTGTGGAGAACAGACACCCGAAAATCTATAAGCTTTTGCTGAAAAAGTACCACAAATCTCACGAGAGTGTATTTCAAAAGGTAGATAAGAATAGGAACAGTGCCATTCACTTGGCTGCCACCATAGGCAAAAACCAGTTTTGGCGCATTCCTGGTGCAGCTCTTCAGATGCAATGGGAGCTTAAGTGGTATAAAGTATGCTCTCTCTCTCTCTCTCTCTCTCTATATATATATATATATATATATATTAGAGGCTCGATTATCATCCCAGACAGAGGCTCGATTATCATCCCAGACACTTGATCAACGGCTAGCAGAGTTTCACCGTCCAAAATGAGTACATAGTCGATCTAATGGTCTAATACATTCGAATGGATGCAGCCATTCGAATGTACTACACCATTAGATTTAGGGTCTTTTTTTTTAATATAAATCCTTAATTTATATATATATATATATATATATATCAACATGGACAAGGTCAAAGTTCAAGAAAATTAATAAGAGTTACATAAATATATTAAGATAAAGTTTTGACCTTTTAGCTTGTTAAGAGTAGGCTGAGTTTCCAAGCCAGTTTGGCCCGATAGCTTTTTTCAAGCCGAATCGAATCTCTTTACTTTTTAAACTAGGTTAGATCCATGTTCCACTATGAGGTGATGTAGAGAGAAAGAGTGGTAAAGTAGTTGCTTTGTTTTTTTAGGTTTACTTTACCACTCTTTATTATAGTTTTATGAGGTAAAAAAAAAATGACTCTTGGTAAAGTTTGGGTAAGAATAAGTGGCAGCTGAAAATTAATTTTCTACTCGACCTTTTCCACCAAACATGGTAATGGAATTAAATGTCATCATTTATGGGCCAACTTCCCAAGTCCAACATAAGGCAGCTCTTGTCATAAGTGTAGGTCGAGGATAAACTCTAAAACTAAAAGAAAAGAAAAGAAAAGAAAAGCAAAAAAAAAGTAATTTTTTTTTTTGGCTACATGGGTGCACGTACGGTGCACAATCTGTGAGACAACCTACCTGAGCAGCCGAGTGAGATTAGACACCCTTACCACTGGAGTGTCTGGTGTTTCTCGCTGACAAAGGCTTTTGATCTATTTACTCTTAAAATTACTTTTTTTAGTACCAAAGAAAGCTGACCATTTCATCTGTCTTTGCTTTCCTACAATGACTATAAAGAATTTCACTAACTCAAGTGAATGGGTGTTTTCAGTACATAAAAACATCCATGCCCCCGCATTTCTTTACGCACCGGAATATAGAAGGCAAGACTTCCAAGGAGGTGTTTGCCGAGACACACACAGATATGATTAAAGATGGGGGCACATGGCTAACCAATACATCTCAGTCCTGCTCGGTCGTCGCAGCACTCATCACAACGGTGGCTTACGCCTCAGCCACGACCGTGCCCGGTGGGGCGGAAGGCGGCATACCAACACTCAGAGGTCACCCTGCATTCGACATCTTCACCATCGCTTCTCTCGTCGCCCTCTGCTTATCAGTAACCTCCCTAATTATGTTCTTATCCATCCTCACCTCTCGCTACCAAGTCCCAGACTTTCTCCACAGTTTGCCCACAAAGCTGATACTAGGCCTCACCTCACTCTTCATCTCCATTGCTGCAATGCTTGTCTCCTTCTGTGCTGGCCATTTCTTCGACCTTGGAGACCGGCTGCGGCAGACCGCATATCCAATATATGCAATCACATGCTTGCCAGTATCAATATATGCCATTGCACAATTTCCTCTTTATCTTGATCTGATAAAGTCTACCATCATCACAGTGCCAAAAAGAAGTTACGAGGTGACTTCTTTCTAGAGATGTAGACGATTCAGTTTTCCAGGAGTGCTTTCTTTCTTTCTTTCATGAATTTACATTTCAGCTTGTTATTGTAAATTGAGGTTTGTTTGATATAGGTTTTCCCATGTGTGTAATGTTGTGGTTGATTGGTGTTTGTGATATTGACTTTCTTGAATATAAAAAAGTAAGTGATATCTCTTTTATTCAAATCTTCAATTGATGTGGCCTGCTTGATAAAAACTAAAGATTTCTCTACTCAAATTGTTAATTGATACAGACTGCTTAACCAAATATGAACCTGATCCACTTCCAAAGCATTGATTAGATAGTGGCTCATCAGATGGAATTCGATTAGGGTCATATTCTCTAAATTTTCATGTGTGGTGATTTTAGCAAACTACCATAGTTCATCGTTTGATTGAACAAAACCTAATTTCACGCTGAATCCCCCCGCAAGTTTTTATCTCAATTCACATCACTAACCTGTAGCATAGAGAATCGTATTGATTTCATACATTCAATGTTGTTGGAGTGGAAATTAAGATTTTGAGTGGAAAAGATTTCTCCACTTGGCCCAGGGGATAGATGGGGAAAGGTTTCTTCAACCTTTCCTGTGCCTAAATGATGAAAAGCTTGTGTACCCATTGCCTGCCCTCGTGCCTAACGTCTCAGACCCAAATGGCGCACACAGAATCGCATAGGGCAATCATTGAATATGACAACAGGGAGAAGAACACAGCCCTGCCATTCAAATCAGACTATATGATGACATACACCCCAACCATTGAATATGGTATCATTCACATAGCGCTACATGCTCTGGTGCTCGAATTTTGGTATATCAGTCTTCTTTCATTTCCATTTTTCCTGTGGGCTTTAGAGAGGTAAAAAGAAAGGAAAGAGGAAATAACCATCATAACAAAATCAAAAGACACATTATAATGATGCAGCCACACGCTCTCAAAGAAAATCAGCAGCACAATTGAATCAGAACCACATAAAATAGTATGCAGTGACATATAGTTTTATCATCTTTTTTGTTATGCTATTTCATTTATGGTGGTCTACTATAAGACTAAAAATCTCACAGAAGGAGAGAATACGATCAAACATCTTTTGTTACATTTCTTGCCTAAGATCAGCAGAGCCGGGGAGGACTTGGTGCCACTTCTCTCATGTTATCTGCAGTACATTTTCATTCCCCGCATATGTTCTCTGCACAGTACATTTCCACTTGCATTTCTTCAGTGAAGAACATCCTTCATGTCAGCTCCCACCATCAGGTTCCTGGCATACATGGATATTTTTAGGCCAAAAACAGCAAGCACAAGATAAAACAAAACATGATAAAACACATGCATGCCCACGACCACCACTTGCCATTGACACAAATGTCATTGTGCAACTGCCATATTAGACACACGATCCCCACTTGCCAACGACACAAATGTCATTGTGCAACTGCCATATTAGACACACGATCCCCACTTGCCAACGACACAAATGTCATTGTGCAACTGCCATATTAGACACATGGCTGGTCCTTTTATCCAAACCACCAGAGGCACAGATAAGACGCATAACTCAGATACGTCCAATCTAGACTGCTGTTAGAAGGCAATCACGAGTCACAACAGAGAAACAGAAGAGAGAAAAATACATGCTTCCATCAGATTGCTTATTTGCAAGCATGCATTGGCTCATTGCTGCCTTCTATTTCATACCCTAACTACCCTTTTTAACCATAAAGAGTACAAATGACCACTTTCTTGCAATGGGAAGAAGTGTAAGCAGAGAAGGAAAGAAATGTATGTATGAGGGAAGAGGAAGAAAATGAAAATATCCAAACCAAGATAAAGGAAGAGACACTAATGTATTTCAAATAGCAACCAAATAGAATGAATTCTCAAGCTTTACACCCTTATCCTTTTATAGGCCCCTCTTCACTTCCTTAGGTATGTTACCACTTAATGTCTTCTTGAATCAAGATAATGGAGAACAGAACGAGAGATTGGTACATTTGTACCCCACTAAATGATTTCTAGAATCAAGATGATAGGGAATGGAACCATCCCTTAGGAGATTGTGCCGTCTCATAGGAGCTATGATGCCCAAATACAGCATGGATACAACAGGCAAACACCATGGACATGGCAGGGACACAGATTTTATACATAAAGAGTGGAGCATCAAATCTGATGTGACACGATGTGTTACCCATTCTGAAATATACATGCATCATAGCTTAGGAAATTGTGTCTCATTAAGAGGGCCATGCATTCTCCATAGAGTTTGGACATCCATCCCCCATGTAGAAATTTTTAGAAACCATTATTTCCATCATACCCTTTAACTACTCACAAATGACAAAAATGCCCTTACAAGAAAATCGATCCCCATATGACCAAAATATCCTTGCAATGATAAATGTCCTACTATGCTAGAATGTGGGGCCCACCATGCAAGAAAAGCCTATTTGTGCCTTGGCCACCTTTTAAGGTTCTTTTGATCCTCCTCTACTTTGAAGTATTTTTATTCGATATCAATGCTCTTACATCATTATGATATCCGGGTACTTCAGAATAGGCAAAGTATCATGTTGTATCATATCCAATAATTCCCTTTGTGTAAAATCCGTGTCCATGCCATATTCACAATATGTCCTCCCTCTATCCAACTATCGATGCATGCTGGCCACAATTTATTTCTTGTTGTTCCAACTGGGGCTCAAACTTTGCTAACCCTGCCTCCTTTTGAGGTTGATTAACAATTGCACTATGGAGCAGGAAGGCAGACATTAGGATCATTGCGGTGTTGGCAAGAGAGATTTTCATATTTTCGAAAATTCACTCATGCAAAAGAAAGGAGCCAATTGCAGCCTCAAGGAAGATGCAATTAACATAGTTTCATTGATGGTGGGTAAACAAGAGGAGCATGTTGGTCTCAACATTTCTTTTTATTGGTAAAGATAGACTATATAAAAATGGGTCAAAACCCATCCAGCCTCCACTGGGGATTTTGGCCCAATCATACTAAAAAGATGAAGTTAACAGCAGTAAAGAATGGGTAAAACCTGCAGGCTTGTTTTTCCACATCCACTCCTGTGCTGCCTGAAGACCCTGCATCAATCACAACAAGAGCAAATGAAATTAGGACCTGACAGTTTATGATCGGATAACGGGTTTAACATGCAATACCTGTTGGAAGCGAGCACAATCAATGACTGAACTGTTCGATGCCTGTAACTGTGCATAGCCTTGGTCCTGGTAAGCAACAAGACACCCAATGATAAGCCATTGACACCAGTAGCGGACCACCCACCACAGATCTTACAAATAGTCAACCCAAACATTTGTGGGAAGCTACAAATCCATTGGTGAGTCAATGGCTTGTAACATCTTCTAGGACACACTTTTTCAGGATATCCCAACAAAAATCAAGTTCGTAGGTGGTTGGAAATTGGACCAGGGACCTTCCAATTAAAGGATTCGATATTTTAGCAGAGAAATGATAGAAAGAAAAGAGAGGAGGATATTAAAGATATCTAGTCTAATCTTACTAGTTGGCCATTGCAAAATGAAGCACCTTCGTGCATTCAAGCAGAAGGCTGAGGTGCCGAGAGTTAATCTGAAGCAAGTATTCAAGGCAAAATGAAGCACCTTACTGGTTCGCAATCTGGAATTTAAAAATTGGGCGTTGTTGGTGAAGTGTTGGTGGAGGTTTGGGAACGAAAAGGAGTAGAGGAAAGTTATTGTGGCAAAAATAAAGGGAGGGTAGGGGGGGTGGTGGGTGGGTGGGTGTTGTGTTGGGACTTGGGTTCCTTGTAGACTCCGTAGACTATTGGGTGTCAGGTGTTTGGGGCAACATTTTGAGAGTGGGAGAGGAGTCCTCTTTTGGGGGGTAGAGGTTTATAAGAGGGGTGCGTTTCAAAGTGGGGGAGGGGAGCCATGCCATTTTTGGCCCAACGATTGATGGGGTGGGGTCCTTTGTTTTTGGTTTTTCCTAAGCTTTTTAGGGTGGTGGTAAATAAGTCTTCTTTGGTTAAAGATAATTTTGGGGGTGAGGGAGCCTTTGTGTCTTGGGATGTGTCCTTCAAAAGAGGTTTGCATCAGTTTGAGGAGTTAAGAGTATGAGTCATTATTGTGTCTTATTTTTAACGTTTATATTTGTGGCGATGAGGAGGATCTTCAGATCTGGAATCCGTGCCCTTCAGGCATTCTCTCTTTGAAGTCTTTTTCAAGGAGTTTGGAGTTTCTGCCGAGTGTGAAGCATCCTAGCTCTCTTGTGTGGATGGGTTTGGTTCCTACAAGAATTGAGGCTTTTTGTTGGCTGCTATATCTCAGGGAAGGTGGCTACAACAGATACCCTTAGGAGCAAGGATAAAAATCGCAGTAGTGACGGGCGTAGCGGCCCGCCACCAAAGCACTACGTAGTAGCATAGCGGTGCGATTTGAAAAAATCGTCAAAAAAAATCTGAAAATTTTGTAAAAAATCTAGAATATTGGAAAATGAGAGATTTTTTTCTTTTTTTTTTTTGCAAAAGTAACTAAGATAAGGGGCTATAACAGTCCTCTCATTGTATGAAGTCTCATATCGCTGTATAAATAGAAAATAATAGTAATGATCATTTTTTTCATATTTATTCATGTTACTTAGTTATGCTAACTTAGAAACTAATGAAAAGTTTAAAAAAAAAAAAATTTTCGGTACCTATAGAAAAGAATACATCTACTAAAGGGGGTGTCTTACTTAGAGAAGAACTCTCTATATCAACTGCAATTCGGTGAAATCATGTGCTTTTTCTTTTTGGTGTTCTTTTAAACATAGAAGATTTGTGTAGAAATGTTATTTGGAGAGAAGAAGAAAAGAAATAAGTCTTATTATGCATTTTAAAAAATTTTGGAAAGTAAAAATCTGTCTGACTCCGTAGCGGCCACTACGGATGTGAACGGTGATAAATACCATTTAGCGTAGCGGTGATAGCGCCGCTATTTTGATCCATGCTTAAGAGAAGGGGGATCTTGTCAGAGGAAATTTCTAAATTGTGGTCACTTTGTGGGGTGGAGAGGGAGGAGGTTGATCATTTATTTCTAAACATTGTAAGTTCACTTATCTTGTTTGGTGCCATCTTTTGTCAAGGCGTGGTGTTGCTTGGCACTTTCCAAGGTCGGCATCTTCGAGGCATGGAGGATGTCACCTTTTTGTAGCTGCAGAGGAGGTGGTGGTGGTGGTTGGGGGGGGTGGGGGCGCTATCCTTTCGTCAGTGTGGAAAGAGAGGAGCGATAGAATCTTCAGAAGCATTTCAATGGTGGTGAAGGATATTGTGCATTTGGTTTTTGAGAGGATTGCCGAGTGGGCTCAACTAAAAAGAGTTTGATAACTTAAGGGTGGATGGGATCCTTTTTAATTGGGGGCTCTCTTAATAGTGGAGCTTCTAAGGTGAGGAAGATGGATATTCGAGGAACGCAAGCCAAGGAGATATGAGGTTCAAAATGGATCGTGCAGAGAGAGGTAAACCCAATCTGGCTGGAATTGGAGGAGCGCTTCGCAATAGTGATGGCGTAGTGTTAGCTTTCTTCTCAAAGCACGTGGGTTGTAAAGAATCCAATGAAGTAGAGGTGTTGGCTATCTTAGAAGCTCTTTGGATTTTTGCTTCTTTTCATTCCAAGCTTGAGGTGGAGAGTGATTCTTTGAATGCCATTTCGTGGGTGTCTTATACTGCCTTGCCTCCTTGGAGATTTCAATTTTACTTCAAGGAGATTAAGGTTCTTTCCCCTTTGATTGAAGTGGATTTCCATCATGTAGGGCATTCGGCTAATAGCTTCGCAGATGCATTGGTAAAGCAAGGGGTGGATAGATCAGTTCCTTTTGTAGCTACTACTTTGTAGATTGGGTGCTCTCTTGTTTTGTTTCTCTCAGCCTGATGCCATTGCTTCTTATTGAGGGTATAATGCTTTTATACCTTCGTTTCCCTTTCCCATTTTGGGTTTGGGTTCTGGTTTGTTTCAGTCCCTTCTTTTAATGAAAGTTTCTGTTACCGATAAATTTAAAAAAAAAAAAAAAAAAAAGTGTTCAAGGCAAAAACAGAATTCATCACCTTGAATCTTGAAGATAAGCTCAACGTAAGTTCTACTGGAATATGAAACCAGCTGATGCAGGCAGGCCAGACCATGGGTCAACCAACCCAATGGACCCAGTCCATAGGCCCAACAGGACATCCAGTTATTACGAATCTTATTAAGTATTTTAATTTGATTAGGATTAAGATTAGTCAGTTTCCTATTCTGTCTAGGCTTATTCAGGATTAGGAAGTTTTGTTTCTTAGGAATCAAGCCAACTCCTCTTTATATGGATGTTAGGCCTCGTTGTAATTGCAATGCTTATTATCAATTAAATACGAGTTTTGAGGTTTTCTCTCAGATATGGTATTTCTCTTCATCACGAGTGTGCCATAGTGGCTAAATCCATCCTTGGATTCAATCAATCCCTTCAGAGATTGATCTATTTTCGATCAAGGATCCGGGGGCAGCATCAATTACACGGTTTTAAAAAAAATCAATCGGTTACACAGAATTCACAAATGCTTTCGGCAGTTCAAACTCGTTAGTGGGTAATGGAGCCTGATCTTTAGTTGCAAAAGCACTTATGAATTAAAACACCTTTATCTTGTCAGTGATCAAGTGCAATCCCAATGGTCTTGGGATTGATCTTGTTTATTGGCAATCAAAAACAAGATCACAAAAGCCTACACCACAAACTCATAGGACATACTAACAAAGTGATGGCCCCAGCATATTGCAATTACAAGTTCAGAAATGCAAGATTGTAATGACCATATCAAAGTAATTGAGCCACATAAACATGAATGACCTTTCCTACCAGAGCTCCCAAGAATCAAGAAGATAACTCTAAGAGAAAATCATCATTCATAAATATTTATTGAAACACACCTGAATACTCTGAATGCCCCCAGATGCCTGATACTGCACAGCAATTATCGAAGTTACACATTGAACTAAAGAAACTTTCAACTTAATAAGGAAAGAAAGAAAAAAGATACTTACTGGTGAAGCCAAAGAAGGCTGCCTAAGTTGTATTTGCGGCAGCGGCTGCTGCTGCCTGAGCTGACTCTGAGGCTGTAACTGTTGCATTTGAGAAGCTTGTTGGGTGGACTGAATCTGTGTGCTCAACTGCGTTTGTGACTGTGGTTGAAGCTGAGGAACTGAGACTTTCTGTAGATGCTGTTGTTGCAGCTTCTGTTGCTGTTGTTGCTGTTCGAAGAGGGTCAACTCATCGGGCTTCTCCCACTACAAATCCATTAGACAGTCACGAGTGAAATGCAGATGAGAGACTACAAATCCATTAGACAGTCACAAGTGAAATGCAGATGAGAGAGAGAGAGAGAGGAGATACCCTGCTTTCAGTAGTCACGCTATTATAATAATATTTATAACCCTCTGGTGAGGTGTGCTCCGTCCAGTTACAGGTTTGAAGAGCTACTGCCTGAGTGCTGACAGGAACCGCTGGAGTAACAGAAATATTTGAAGGCGCAACTGTAGCTGGTGCATTAGCTGGACTGCTAACAACAGTCTGTGGCATTACACCAGACCAAGGAGACTGCAGTAAAAATGTATTACAAAAAAGGAAAAATTATTGGCGTAACTGTCCGACACAGCAATCATCAAAAAGAACACCACAAAGTAAACATATACAAAATGCAAAGTATCATATTAAAACAGGAAAAAAATGAGAAGAAAGCATTTTGGAAATATTCATTGATAAATGTGAATTTGGACAAGCTCAATGCAATATTTCAATAATGCCTAAAAGCAATGATAGAAATATCATAGGATATTGTAATTTCTTTCAAAATTGCAATATTAAAACCTATGATGCCCGGATACAGCATGGATACGGCAAGGACATGTGGACACGGCAAGGACACGGATTTTACACATAAAAAGTAAAACATCGGATACGATACGATACGATACGTTGTCCATTTTGAAGTATCCATGCATCATAGATTAAAACGCTTATCACATAGCTCAGTGGTTTAACACTGAATTTTTTTTATGCAACCAAATCATTATAACATTTTGGATGCTTTTTAAAGGAACGTCAAATTATAACAAGACTCCATGGTGCATGCTAACTGTAAAGTAGACTTCACAATACCAATTTAAGCTTGCAGTTGCATTACCTGCGGTTTACTGGTCTGAGAATTCAGCTGTTGGCTTTGAGCGGTTGGATGCATTGAATGCAATTGCTGTTGCAGCTGAGAAAATGCCTGTTGTGATGATTGAAAGCTTGATTGCAGTGCCTGCACCTGCTGTTGCATCAGTATGTGTGATAGCTGAGACGGCGGTTGTTGGATAGGCTGGAGTAGCTGTTGATGGACAGAAGAGACGGATGGATGTTGTTGAACTACAGCAGCAGGTAACCCTTGCTGCTGTATGTTCAGCGATGATTGTAGAGCAGCAGCAGAGGCACTCTGCTGCACCTGAGGCTGAGAAACAGACAACTGCCCACTAGAACCAAATAATGGTTGCGATGGTACTGCTAAACCTGAGTATTGGCCAATGGCATGAGGAAGTTGCAGCTGAGCTAGCTGCTGGTTTGATGTATGCGAACTCTGCGACTGTGATAAAGAAGTCGGTGGTTGTTGCTGGTTTAGTTGCAGGGAAGATGGCAAATGTTGAGGTGATTGAAGCGGTTTCTGCATCGGAGACAGTTTCTGACCGAAGGGCTGATTTTGTGCTGCCGATGGGGTAGTGGTCTACATGACAAAGATATTAACATATAGAACTGTGAAATCCAAGAGGCTTTATTGGGATTTCAACTCTACAAGTTTCTGAAATATTGCATAAGGTCACAGAAACAAGAATATGCGTCTACCTGTTGTGATGTCAAAGATTGTGTAACTGAAAGTCCCTGAAAAGAACCATTTGTTGTGCCACCAAGGACACCCAAAGAACCAGCCTAAGATTTCCAAAATAAATAAGTTTCATAAGCATCAACAAGCGCATAATAAGAACTATAGGTTGGATATAAAAACAGGGCCAGCTAGACCCACGGGACAAACAAGGTTCAATGCCATCCAATGCAAGGTCATGCACACAAGCCGCCCCAGGTCATTTACAGCCCAATCAACACAAGTATATAACTAAACAATTTGCAGCAGAACTTACAGCAGTTGAAGGCAGTGTTCCAACACCATCCCTAGTAGACATGTGACCACCAAAAGTATTAGCAACTTGGCTAGATGGCCCTGCATTCTTGGGACTCATTGGCTGCCAAGCGTGAGGTGGATAACGCCCTCCCAAAGAGTCACCAAGGTTGGGTGGTGGCCTGCAATAAATATCAGTGCAAACGTGACCAGCCAATCAGAAGGAGAAATTATAAATAAATATGCATGAGAGTGGAAGCATGAACTTCCTTGAATATGTAATACTGACCTGACTCCCACTGTTTCTTGAGATCGAGGGCCAAAACCAGGACCCCCAAATGCAGGACCAAATCTGAAAAGGAAAAGTAGGAACAGTCATGCAGTAAGGCACTGTAATTCAAGATAAATCAACATGATATAATATATGCTTGGCTGTCTACATAAATGTCTGGAGAGAGAGAGTCAGCACCTTGATTCTCCAGCCCTGGGCCTCTTGGGATCAGCAAAGCGTACTGTCAGTGGCTGATCACAACCCTAAACAAAAAGAATAGGGCAAAAAATATTTGAAGGGTCACTTTAGAAACGGAAAGAGCAATTAAAAATTGCCATTATAAAAATAAAAAAATTTACCCTCATCAAATAGGTTCCATTAAGAGCTCTTATTGCCGCTTCTGCCATTTCTCTATGAGAAAATTTAACAAATCCACATCCTTCATAGATCATTAAAACAAATAACATCTTAAAAACAAATGACGATGAATTAACATCAAGAAAATATAGACATTACAGACCATGACATATGCAAAAATGATAATAATAACAGAGGGTGGTTCCCACCAATAATATCATTTCTAGAAATAAATAACGATAAAGATCAGCAAGAAATTGTAGATATTACGCACCACGACTTTGTTTTAAATCATCTCTCATAATGTAGACATCTTCAACACGACCATATGGAGAAAAGATCTGCCATTGATGCTTGGTCAGAAATTTAATAAAACCTTCACAGATAAAATTAAAATGGAACTGAATAGCAGGAAAAAGATGACAAGAGTCTGTGGCACAGTGGAAGGTGCTCATGATTTCCACTCCTAGGTTGTTGGTACAAGTCTTGTTACCAATCAAAGAAAAAGATGAGAGGACGAGAAAGACAAAGTCAAGCTTTTAGATATGCATAAAAAACTTGTGTTTTTACCATCAATTGTTAATTGCAAGCATATAAACATATCCCTATTTATCCATTCATAATAAACAACAACACCCCCCCCCCCCCCCCCCCCCCCAACCCAAAAAATAAAAAAAATAAAAAAAACCTGGATTTGACGACTCCAATCAAATCTGTTTAGGGTCATGTCCTCCGTTAGATCCATATAGGCAAGATCATGTTTAATAGTTTCTCTCCAACTTCTCTTGGGTCTCCCTCTCCCTCTCCTACTCCTGGCAATCTCTATGTTTTCACACATTTTAACAGGTGCCTCCGTTTGACGCCTTCTAACATGGCCGAACCATCTCAGTCGATTTTCTCTCATTTTATCTTCAATCGTTGCTATTCTTACTTTGCCCCTAATCTCCTCGTTCCTAATCCTATCTCACCTTCTAACTCCCCCGCTCTCTCAAAAAAAAAAAAAAAAAAAAACCCAAAATCACCGATGAGAAAGTGTGTGGGTTTGTCACAACTACAACATGAATTCTGCGACACAAGGCCCCCACAGAGAAAGTGTGTTTGTTTGCTGGAATGGCAAAACAGATTTCATGTAGCTAACCTCACCCCAACACCCTCCCACGCAAAAAAAAAAAAAAAGACCCAAAACCCCCGCAGAGAAAGTGTGTTTGTTTGCCCTCCCTCCCTCCCACCCTCTCAAATGCGAACCTGCCATCTCTTATCCTCATTCAAAATTACTCTTTTTCTATCAATAATGTTTATTAAACTCCGCCAGTTTTTGTAACTGCTGGTCCCATGCCTGGATGATGGAGGAAGGAGGAGGGGGGAGTTTTGCATCGGGTAGGTTGACAGCCGGCATGAAACTTTTCTGCGACACATGAATTCTACAACACACGATATTTGGCCCAGGATGGACTGGAATGGCAAAACAGATTTCATGTAGCTGACCTGAATATAATTGAGACAAGGCTTTGATGATGATGATGATGATGATGATGATGGCGGTGGTCTATGACATTTATCAAGAAGTTTCTATTTAACTTATATATGCATTGTTGCAATATATATATATATATATATATATATATATATATATAGTGCAGTGCATCAATGTTCACACACTCATCCACACAATTCAGGAACCTTTACATCTGCAAACCACTCGCGCATGCTTTACAGGGAAAATAATACATAAATGCTGGAACAAGCAATACAAGAAGCAGGTTTGCACAATGTATATAAAACTCACTTCTTCAACTTCCCTTTCTGTAGCTTGTCTGCTCATTGATCCAACAAACAGCTTGTACTCAACTGCACCTAAAAAAGAAAGGAAAGATAAAAACAGAGGGAAAGACAGCAGAATCATCTAAGATAATAAGCACTTCTACATGCAGACAACCAGCAATAATTAGCATTAACTCATCCAATACAAAATGATTGTCAAGATGTCAATACTGTAATCAACATGAATGTTATTCACTTGAATTTTAAACATTTGTACCCATCCATCTGAACAAAATTCTAGTTTCAGGAGTATGAGCGTAAATGTGACAAGATCCTTTCCAATAGAGTAAAAAGCTATTATCTGTATTGAGGTTGTTCTTAGATTACAACAGTTCATTTTTCCACTTCAATTTAACACAGATGACCACTTCAATTTAACACAGATGAACCAGAATCATCAACAAACTTGATGTCAATTATTTTCAAAAAAAAAGAAAATACAAAATTAAATAAATCTTTTGCACTTGAAATCAAAAGAATCATATATGACCTCTTCTAGCAAAAAAAGGGGGGGATCATATTTGCAGTTTATAGATTAAATTTATGCCTTCCAATAATGAGCATTTACTTATAATATTTATTTTATGTTTTCTCATGTATTGAATTGTACAGTGGGTATCATACCAATTTCTTGATTGTCTTCATTAGGTAGTCTCATGCCTTTACTAAGTTATCCAGCATAAAAGGAGTTATGTTGTGCACGTGAAAGATTATGTTCATTAATCACTAAAATGGAAGCAGTTATGTTATGTGTAAGATCCCGATTCCTAATTATACGACTTTAATCGATTAATTGTGCTTAGTGGCTAACTAAGTGTGTTTAGGTGTTAATTGATTAGTTTTGATGAGTTCGAATAGTGTTTCGTAAGTTTCAGAAAGTTTTGACAGAGTTTGGAATTTAGTTTAGTACCTAGAAGGGCCAAGTTGTGATTTTGGGGATAGATGAAGGGTATTTTGGGAATTTCAGAAATTGTTGTTTTGAGTTCAGTAGATAGATAACCCAAACAACTTTTGTGTTCAGCCAAAAGTCATTCAATGCCCCGAAACCCCTCATTTATGAAACTCGCTCTTAACCAGAAACGTAGCTGTCATTTTTGTAAAAGTTGAGTTTTCTTTCTAAGACCTCAAATCGTGACATACTTGAGCTCGTTGGAAACATAATTTAATTTGTAGCAACCTTTGTTCTTGGCCAAAGAACATCCGAGCCCTTGAAGACCTCCGTTTTACCGGAACAAGTTGTCACTTAAGTCAGGACATATCCGTCATTTCTGAAATTCCTGAAACTATATGAGCTGCACGACCTGGTACTGTTCATCATCTCCTCCATGCGATCCCAGCAGCTAGAATTCATTCCTCTCTTCCTCATTTCTTTCACTAGATCCATCAAACACAGGCCATTTCTTCAGGATCTATTGCCGCCATTGGATTTCTCCCTCGGGAATCGTCTTTGAGCTTTTGTTTTTGTTTTGGACTGTGTAAGTGTGTATATGCCCATTTTTGCAGACTCTTACTCTCTTTCTAGGTTGTAATAAAAATACTTCGTTAATGCTACTTGAACATTAATATATTTTGAGATTTGTGCTACTCTGATATCCTGTTATTGCATCTATGCTTATGTTTCTCGTCTAACATTGTGCATTCCCAATAATGTGCCGCTTGTCTTTACAAAATCACACCACCAAACAATCACCTTCTTTCAAATAGTTTTTCCAACACACACACAAAAGGCCCCCCACCAAAAAAAGGAAAAAACATAAGAACGCCCGCCCAACTAAACCCCGGACAGAGATAAACACAGAGACCCATTCACCCATGAATGTACACACGCCCACTTGGATGCATATGGTTTATCTTACTATGTGCAACCCACCGGCGATAAATCCAACCCCCCTTACCCTAAACTGACCATTAACCAACCTATATCTACCACTAGATCAAAGATTCACGGAAATTCAATTTTCAGAATTGTAAATATTTAAGGCCCATAAATCAATGGTTAAGATCATCTGATGGGGCTGGTTTTGCCCAAACCCGATCCACAATGAGACTTCTCCATCCCCAACCCACGTGACAAGTGAAAACAGTGGGAACCTGTTCAGCCCTCTCTATGTGTATGCAAACTTAAATGAAGCTATGGATACTCAACTACTGACATTTTTATTTCAAAATCGAAATGGTTGCTTGTATGAAGTGTCCCTTATTATGGGTCACAAAAGTACTTATCTTTTAACGACACAAACATACATGCAACCTTAATTAGTAACAGTAAAAGATGACATGATCACGCGTTATGGTACTCTGTGAGGCCCAGCTAAGGTAGGCCATCTCTCCCTCCCTCCCTCTCAAAAATCTCCTCTGTGATGCTTGATAATCTCCAAGGTCAATCACAAAATAAAAATCCTTCAATAGTTAGCAAGAGTGCAAGAAAAAAGCTTCCTCTTCTCTACCTCATGTAGCCAAAACCTGAATCAACTCGGCACCATTAATATTCCTAAACCCAACAGGGAACGAAAAGCAAAGCTAATAGACCTCATACCATCTCAAATCAAACCACCAATTCCAGTGCCCCCACACTGCATCGAACTCTTTTGCCAACAAAATTTTCAAAACAGAAAAAGTTGCAAGAAAAAAAAATTCTCCAGCTCAACATGGTTACCGAAAGAGTCTTCAAGAACCTCCCTACAAGAACTGTCTAGACGAAAGCATAGACACCTCTTCCCTCCAAAATGCTCATCTAGAAAGTATCACCATTCATCCAAAAGCTCCACCATGAATTATTGCCATTATTCATCAAATAACGGTTAAGATTCACCCAATACAAATTTGTTACCGTTGTCTTATTAAAGCAATCTAAACTGAAGATTGGTCATAATGCACATGTAGGGTGAAACTCATCAAAGTGAAAAAACTGGCCAGGAGAGCGTGAGATCTACGTAATGAACAAGATTTATATTTATCAGAGTACAGAACAAAAAAAGAAACAGAAGAAAAACTCTTTTGTAATTAATAACAAACACATGGTCAGAATAATTACTCGGACAAGGTTAGTTTGGAAAGGAAATATTAATCATATAGATGGGATTCAATCTCAGTATAGCCGCTAGAAAACATAAATAGATAAATAAACAAACAAGATTAGGTACTAAGATCGAACAGTACTTGGAAAATTACCAAGGCGTTCACGTTCTCCATCAGCATATCTCACTTGAATGGGACCCAATCTCTGGAAAACCCACACATGAGTTGCTTAAATAATGAAGGCCTTAAAGCCAGTGAAAAAATAGGACCATACGAGAAATATGGAGCTTACCCCAGGAAGCGTGACTTGGTTATTGTCACGACCCGGGCCCGAGAACCCGGTAAACCCGAGCCGTGATCGCCATACTTACTCCCGTAAACCCCGAATTAACCGAAATTAAAACGAGATCCACAAGGGATATCAATCTCAAGTACTTGTCAAATATAAAACTTTTGCGGAAACAATATATATATGACAATAACAACTTATCATTTACATGTATACAAAAGAAAGTTCTTATACATGTATCGTTTTCAGTATACATTTGTCAAACGCCGCATATTCAAAAATACTATGCAGACGATAGTTAATTACAGTCCAAAATGTTAATTACATTCTCAAAACGAATCTATGAACAATTACTCAAAACGTTTGACAAAATATTTTAATTCCCAATTCGCACTCGAATACCAAATCAGATGATATCCCGCCAATTCCACTCTATCAGACCTCCTGAAGGAACCGGAGCGGTCTCCTCCGCTGGCACCGGGGGCGCTGCAATACCGGCAGGGGCAATCGGGCCTGTAATGCCATCAATAACACTAATGAACACGACGGTTCAACAATGTAGAAACAATTCTTACAATAATATATTAACACATTCATATTGCATTAATAACAGTTTCAATGCTAGATAAATCTAGACAATTCTACAATAACAATTAAAAAACAATGACAGTCAATATACACGTACGAAATGGCCACTACCATAGTATTCATTGTATTACATTTCAATTCATTTCCATCTTCCCTCAAAGGAAGGATTATTCATTTACCATCTCCCCTCAAAGGGAGGATTCATCTTCCAATGGAAGGCATCAATCAATATCCGAAGATATAATCGAAATTTGGTGGGACTTACTAGTGTCCGGGCCAAGGACAACTAGCATCACCACGGAGCTCCGGAACACCCCAATATCCATCTGCTGCAGCAGGATTAGTCATTCATTATCATTGAACTCATTTAGAGTTCTAATACAATTGCTAGGTAGTGCCAGACTCAATGATCAATAACATTCAGTAAGAAATCCTTTTATGAATCCAATCTTACTCAATGATTCCTTTCATGACAAAAGAAATGAATGACAATAACACCAATCTCATTAGATTGATCACAATGACACAATGAGAGTAATATTAACCACTTATGGTTTTACTCAATCATATTCCAATCCTATCTCAATCCTAAACAACCATTCGGGTGTAACCATTGGTTTCCAAATGCACGTGTTATTCACGATGGACATCACATTTGTATTTTAGTATGTGCATTTCAAGTCCCCTTAATTACCACCCATGGAGCTTAGGCCATTATTTATTATGGTTCGTCCAAGGAACCCCCCCTTTTTTTTTATTTTCTTTAAAACACCATTAATTCTCCATAATTTGATTAATCCATTATTAGTCTTAAAAACTAATCGGGAAAGCATTTATACTTAAGAGTCGTACTCCAAATTCTCGTAAAAATCCAAAACTCAAAATTCACCGGGCCAGTATCAGGTTCGCTCGAGCGGACCCAAACAGAACATTGGCCGCTCGAGCGGACCCACCGTTCGCTCGAGCGGACTCACACAGAACCATGTTCGCTCGAGCGGACTAAATGTTTGCTCGAGCGAACTCTTCAGAACCTCATTTCATCCAAACAGAACCTAAGTCGCTCGAGTTCGCTCGAGCGAACTATCTAGAATTTCACTCCGAATTTTGTTCAGTTCTTTCTTCTTCTCCTCTCCTTTCTTAATCACATTTCTATAACCTGCAAGGTAAAAATGGAACCTCCTGTTCCCCCTCATACATCATCCATTAACATTCATTCATAATCACACTTCTAATCATTCCTTAACCACTTCATTAAGCATTCATAATAATCTCAAAACTCAATGAAAAATCCATAAAACACATAGAAACTCAATGAGCTTCTATAATAATTAACACTAATCACAAGGGATGTTTATACTTGCCTCTTTGGAAGCTATTAGCCAAAAACCCTTTTTTACTTAGCTTGGGCTTGGACACAATAATCCCTTTTCAAACCCTAATCAATAAAAACATCCAAATGAACTCCCATGAGTCATTGGTGCTAGAAATCATCACAAAACCATTGTATGACTTGGAAATCACGAGGGAGATCCTTCACTTACTTGTAGCTCAAAGGAAATGGGTTCTTGAGGTCTCTTTCAAGCTCCACTCTTTAACAATGGTGGATTTGCTTGGGGAAGAAGATGAAGTTGGAGATGAACTTCTCAAAATGCCTCTCCAATCACTCCCAACCTCACTCTCAATCAAGAGGAATGGAGGGGGAAGAGAAAAATGGAGAGCTCTAGGGTTTCTCTTGGAATGGAATGACAAATAAACTCATTCCATTCATTTCACTCTAATATAAGCTCTCAAACACTAAAACCCCCTCTTATTTAGCATATTTTCATTTTGAGTCAAATGACTCCTCACTTGGTCCATTTGAGATCAAATGAAATAGTGTTTATTATGAAAGTTGACGTACTCTTCGAGATACACACGTTGGTATCAAGAATTTTTCGTATTTGACGAAATACGTGAAAATCCGTATTTACGAAAAAGTCCTTAGTCTACCTTGTTTGAGTCTAAATTCATTTTAATCAATTCAATTCTATTCAAATCCATTTCATTAGGCTTAATGTGTCATTTGAGACTGATTTATCTCTCTTGGGTCATTAATCTTGATTAACCCAATTATTCATGCTTAATTAGCATTAATCTTAATTAATTAGCCTTAATCACGATTAGTTCGGGTCGGGGCGTAACAGTTATGCAAAGCTCTAATGGCTCTGTCTGCTTCCTCTCAGAAGTTGCAAATTTGACAAAACAACATCCTGTAGAAGTAAAGATTTTGCATCCTAGTTCCATCAGGTTATAATCACTCTCTAAAGTACAGTATGTTGAAATGTCTCTGGTACAAATGTAAAGATTATTCACATTTCTGTCACTGAATTTATATTATTCACATTTATGCAGCTGCATAAGATGCATCAGCAGAAACACATACATAAACTAATTTTGGCGGGAAAATTAATATCAATTTCTAAAATAAAGTACGATCACTTGGTAAAATTCCACTCAATTCAAGCATTGAGCAGATGGCATGCAGTCGACCCACGTCCAGATATACACAAATTGACACCAAAAGCATAAATAATTCCATGTGAACATATAATATTTCTTCACGCTGACGCAAGTATAAATTCCACATTTATGCCAGAAACACAACAATTGTATGCACGTCCAAATATATGTGAGCAATGACCACATGTAACTGATGTACCAAGCATGAACCAGAAAAACAGCAAAAACGTACTCTGGTATCTGTTTTGTTGGCAAGTCAGTATCTTCCTTTATCATCACAATTAAACGAGGGAAAATGGACTGTGGGCCTAATGACTCGATAAACACCAGCAAAAATGCGATTGGTTGGAAATTGGAATACAACCAGCAACTACCTTATTGATAACTACACAAATTGTGGATGAACCGTCACTATCAATTGCAAATGAGCGCAACCTTAAAAATGCCTGTGAGAGCATAAGAAAAAAATATGACCAGCAAGGTCCAGGGAAGTCACACAAGCTATGCAAAAAGGAATTAAGGGATTCAACACGCACAAAAATGTGCATTGAAACAGCCAATCAAAACGTCTTTCACATCCAGTTGACATGTCATGCACCATACAAAGGTTCAGCACTTCCATCAGCAGTTATATCAAAAACAAAATCCAGACCACATTACATAATAGTGTTTTAGTACCATGGACATTAACAGAAGAAACTGGATTGAATCAAATAACAGTCAGCTGTGGATGACATCCATATTTAAGATAATTCAAATTTTCCATATTCCAAAAATTCCATAAAGACAGAAGGAAAAAAGAAAAGGAAAGAGAGAAAAAATGGCATATAGATATCCACCCATATTAAACAAGAAGCAGCTACCAAAATAATATGGACCCAAAATGGCTGTCATCAACTTCGAAGAACAAGGAATTATCCACTAAATGTATCTCCAACCCCATGCTTATTTGATTGTTGCTGGTCATCCATTCATATATGCTACAAGATAAAAGGAATGTACAACTCCAAATTGGCCCACTCTTCACTTACTATATGCACAGTAATGGATAATTATGATGATGAACGAAATTCATAACCCCCAGAAATTCACAACCACCCACTAAATTTTGCATCTAGCTCTTCATCGGTAAATTGGTAGAGACGGTACCAACTTAGGATTGGTTGTCATCTATTCAACCACAATTCATATTACTAGGGTGTACAAGCCAGCATAGCACATTAAAGAAGGTAAAGAAGAAAACACATGAAATTAAAATTTCTTAAAATTCACTAATAGTTTATTCAGACGATCATTGTGCATAGCCTACTTAACTAATCATGCAAAACGAGTGGGCACCTGAAATAGAATATGCAATGTTTTTATGATGTCTAACTGAAGACTTAGGCTCACAAATCAGAAATTTTTGTTATCCCATTTTTCATCAATAAATGGACAGCAGGAAAAGAGTGCATTTCATCCTGTTCTTTCTTTTTCTTTTTCTTTTTTTTTTGGCGGTGGTGGATGATGAAAAGGATTTTGTAGTTGCATTATTAATTCCAGTTTTCATCTGACATGACATAATGGACTTCGAACACCCATTCTGACAAGAAACTCCACCTCACCATTGGCCTCCTAGAGAACATGCTCAAAAGAAGCACTATGTGTTGTAACCTTGATATCCATTTTTATACCGTTCTCTATCAGCTTAAGCTTTTAGAGTAAGTGGTTGTCAACATAGTTTCAGAGTAGGAGGTCGAGCGTTCGAATCCCCTGGGCTGTTGTGCCTTGTATTCTCCCACAGAGGGTGTTATTCCCATGCGGAGCCCCTTTATTCTCTGATAGAGGGTGTAATTCCCATGAAGGAGCCCGCAAGTATGGGGGGGTGTTGTGACCTTGATATACATTGTTACACCATTCTCTATTAGCTTAAACTTTTAAAGTAACTGGTTGTCAACACTAACTACAATGGTAAAGTCTCCTAACAGATGTCTAGGAGATGTTTTTGGCATCCTACAGACAAGAAACTCCACCTCCCCATTGGCCTCCTAGAGAACATGATCAAAAGAAGCACTAACATCAATGCTGAAGTCTCCTAGTAGATGTTTCTGGTATCCTACATAGAGCTTTTGGCCTCTGACAGAGTTATTGCTCAATGACTCTGCTTTGGTCTTCATGTTATTTCATCCTTTCAAGTTGTCCAATAAATTATGCACTGTATTTGATCCTTTCAATTTGTTAAATAAATTTTGCACACACACAAACGCACTCAAACGCAAAAGTAGATAAACTTTTGTGAGAACAAAAAAAATTTATCAAATGCAATGACCACAACTTATCCTAAGCAATGAAAAACTACTTCTTTCAATTGGTAATTATTTTTTTATTAGAGGGTATGAAAAGGCAAAGGTCGCCAAAAGCCCACGTCAAATCAAGCAAGGCTAATACCAACAGAAAATACAATCCCACTTAATGTAAGACTTGATCTGGTTCGACTAATAAGACTCCTAATAGGATTAGTGAATGTGGGTTTCTTGGTGAATAAGTCTTTAAGTGTGACTCTTTGAGACTTGTCTATATAAGATAAAGGAGCTCTAGGGTTTGTATTATTATTCTATCTCACAGGACAGACAAGAGGCGAAGAGATCGGTGGAGCTTCCCAATCCCTGGAACGTACATAGATCTCCGGCCGCGTGTCGGAATCTCCGCATCTAAATCCATCACCTCTCACATCCGTCTCTTTTCCCTCAATCACATTCTTACATTCCACTCATTGAAGACAGGAAGATACTAACAACAAAGGCCTGGGCTAAAATGAAAATATAATAATATTAAAGATTTTTTAGGAATTTATTAAAAATAAGAAATCTTAAAAAAAAATATGATATTATCTATCAATCTTAAAATTTATTCCATGCATAGCCAACATACTTAAAGTTGATTGATCTTGGTACGTTAGAATCACACACATGCATTGGGATCGATTCGTAGGTCTTAAAGTTTAAGGCATCACATCTAACCAATATTCCAACTTAGCAAAATAAAAGAAATTGTATAAAAAAATAAAAAGAAATTAAAAAATAAAGTAAACTTAAGATAAAATAAATAAGAAACCAGGTTGGAGGACGATGTCCTTGGAATTTATACAAACAAATAATAATTCTCAAATTTCAAAAATCATTCAACCCTAATGTAAAAAAAAGAATGTGAAAGTACGTCATCGCGTCCGAAAGATGGGTAGTGAGAAGCTCTTCTTGCGTTTGAGCAATCATCGCGTTCGAAAGATGTGAAAGTTGATTACTCTCATACGCACAAAGGAACAAAATCCTAAACCCCTCGCCGCTAACTTTAAAAAGCTTGTCTATTGTTCGACCCTCTCCATTTCTGTAGAGGAGGAATGGGATGAGGGATGAGGTGGTAAAATTCCAGCCATCAAAGATGGAGTTAGGGAGATGGAGAAGGAGGAGGAGGACAGGAAGAAAAAGACAGAAGGAGATGCCGTGACGAGCAACACTCAAAATTAATAAATAAATAAATAAATAAATAAATAAAACACACGAAACAAGAACTGATGGACCTTGTTCGGACAGCACAATCAACAGGGGGTCCTTCTCGAAAAATAGCCAAATACCCGGATTTTTTACATCAAATCCTCAATAGTTTATTTATATGGAATGACCCGATCTTACGTTGAGCCTCTTTTTTTTTTTTTTTTTTTTTTTTGTTTTTAACTCCCCATTTAACTCAGTTGTTGCTTCAATATTTTAAAAATATCGGGTCTAGTCCATTTTGTGCCATTTCAAAAATGGGTCGCATATGGTTGGAGCAGTAGATATGCGTTGCCAACCTGTCCCATTTGCCACACCAAAATATGTAATGATAATATCAAAATTTGTATCAGCTGTTTGTTTACATGAGTAAAAAATGTCACATCACCACTCTAATTTTTACTCACTTTTTCATCCAAACAAGCTAGAGTTTAAAAAAAAAAAAAAAAAAGAAACAAACTACACCACCACTTTACTACTCACTTCACTTTTTCATACAAATAATTAAGCTAAAGTATTTAAAAAAAAACAAAAAATCATCACGCCATGGCCTACTTTTACTCCTGCTTTACTGCTCCTTAATTTTGTTAAAACAATCAGCCCGGGAAAAAGATATTCCTTACCAGGTTCCCTTAAATCAAGAAATTAGTTGTAACAGAGAAAATCGTCTCCTTACCTAGGTGCTAAGGAGTGACGGTTCTCACCTGCCTACCTAGGGCGAGCTTTCTCTTGGGTCCCCCCAACCAAATCGCTGACTGTATCAAATCAGTTGTTTTTTACAATGACTCGCTAACATTCAAAAATATCTAAATCAGCCCATTAATAAGTAAGGTCCATGGGCCTGAGACCCAAGCCCAAAATCAGACCTGTTAAGGTTTCTGTTTCTGAATAAGGCTCGTGGCCCTGCCCATTGGAACAAGATTTATGCCAAGCTTGTTCAAGGGGTCTTAGATAAACTAGGCATGGCAACTTTAGGCCCGTTTACAGGCGCATCACCTGATATCAGATACTTGTACACCTGGAATGGGAATGCAGTGTGAAGCAAGCAAAACATTCCATACTTTAGATTAAAGGGGCATCATCAATTTACCTCTTTTTAACCCAGACTGAAGAGGATTGGAAGAACTGGATGAACCACTGAAAAAAAGATAAGGATGAACAAGACAAAAGGACAAAAAGAAAAAGGAAAAAAAAAAAAAAAAAAGAGAAATGCTAATGTATGTTCAGTTTTTATAATGAACAAACCAAGCTCATATGCGCTTGTCATTGAGGCTGAGTTGAATATTTTATCTAAAGTGGCACGTGGCATGCTGGTGGGTCCCCTTCCCCCACACTAAAGGACACATGAAAACAGCTCTCATCACACTAACTGTTACATATAATGGAGAAGATGTTAGGGATATATGGGCTGAGTAGAACAATGAGCTTGTGAGGCTCTGTTTTTCTGTCCATCATGTGTTGCCCACATGCCAACAAACCCACTGTGGTTATTTTCACTCACAACCAGTGAGTCCGGATCCCCTGAGGGCCTCCCACATGTTTCTTGTGAGTGCGGTATGTGGGACTCTATTTTAGGACCCACCTATTGATAATTCAAACCACTCAATATGAATGTTGTCGGCTTTAGTGATATATCCTATAAAATTATTTCAGTTATAATTAGTTCCACTGTAGGATTGAGCACATGATGATTGACAATGTGATTAATGCATATAATTAATGATGCATAAGACTGTGTTAACCACACTATCAGCCATTTGCTCAATCTTAAGGTGGGCCGAACTCCTGTTGAAGTAAAATTCAAGGATATGCCGGCAGAGAGGATGGCATTAATTTGAACAGTCTAAATTATAAAGAAGTGGGTCACACAGTTAATTTCCACACATCCCACTCACGGAAAGCATGTGGGAGACACAACCAGCCAGTTTCTCCGGTCCATATATAGCTAATCAACATACCCTTCAATTGAGTAGTTGTTCTCCAAGTGTGAAATGTAGAGATTATCTGAGCCTTATAAATCCATTAATGGGGCTCACCTTTTGAATTTATTTTTATCAGTAAGCAAATCTTTTAAATCATTGCCACTCAAAATCACTGCACTCACAATTTGCTCTAAGGTGATCACAACTTGTTCCGAGGATAAGTTCAACTCCAATCATAGTTATTGCCTCATGATAGATTGATGATGTGTACCTAAAACCAATGGCTTAACTTTTGGTCTTGATGCTAATCCTGCGGTGTCGATGTGATCAAATTGAGGATGGGCAAAAGTTTGATCACGATTGAAGTTTTCCATAGTGAATAGAATTTGCTGCCAAAGTGATATTCAGTGGTTTAAATCACTAAGGTGGGACCTGCAGTTTTACTTACAGGTTACAGCTATGGGAATACAGCAAGGAATCCTTTTTAATGTGGTGGGCCGCCAGTGAGCTCCTACAAGCACGCCACATGCATGAACCCATTGAAAAGGATCCTGATTGGAGAATTCCTATATAAGAAGGTGGCTGGGCTGTTACCCCAGTCCATCAAAACCAATTCCTGGCACTTTCCAAGTTTCTAATAACATGTCATCCAATCCATCTCCTCCTCCTCCTCCTCCTACTACTACTACTTCTCAATCTGATTCGAAGACCCAGATATCCCATGAAATATCACTTGAAAATCCTCCTCCTACAACTCTTCAAGTGATAGACCAGCTCTTCCAAGAAACAAAAGACGAGCTCTTCCAAAAAACAAAAGACGAGCTCTTCCAAAAAGTCATGCAAGAAGATTGGGATGCTGTGGTCAGCATTTATGAAGAAAAAGGAGACATCGTTTCGACGGCCAAGATCACCCGCCACAAAGAAACGGCTCTGCACATTGCTATATCGGACAGCAAAACTGAGGTGGTGAAGAAGCTTCTAGATATTATCCATCCGGCCATCAAGATCCGAGAGATGATGAACGACATGGATGAGAACCCGCTCCACCTGGCGGCCTCGCTGGGGCAAGCGGAGACGTGCAAGCAGCTGGTAGAAAAGGATCCTGAACTGATTGGAGCGAGGAACAAAGAAGGAGAGACCCCTTTGTTCAAAGCAGCACTGCATGGGAAGGAGAGGGCCTTCTATGCACTCCATCCAAAGTGCCCCATTACTGGAAAGGATATAAAACATGATACTGTTCACTGCAAGAGGACTGATGGCAACAGCATTCTTCATGTTGCCATCGAAGGAGAGTACTTCAGTAAGTATTTTTTTCCTTAGACTGGGCTGTCTAAATGTTGAACCAAGTCTAATCTGCTCTTCCAATAACTTAAAAGTAATCTGCTGCATGTCAACCTGACCCAAAACACATGACCCCCATCCTACATGGGTTGACCCATTTAACTCGACCCACCAACCCAACTAGTCGGAGTTTAGCCCATGCCCAATCCATTTCAAATATTTAAGATATATATGAGTCAGATTGTAGGAAAAAATATCTTAAAGTACAAAAATGTTAAACAGTAACTGTTTAAATTGGTTTAGAAATATGGGTCAGCCTTAACTCAGCCCATTTAAATGGGTTATGCGGGTTATGCAGGTAAAACTTGGGCTGGCACCAATTTGGCAACTTGGATTTCGTAAGTGGGATCCGCTGATGAATTTATGGACCCACAAATATTCTGATGATGCCAGCATCATCAAATAATACAGCCATTTTTGCATCCACTAGAATGTACTTACTCAGTGCCATTCATGTATTTGTAGGGCTGGCTTATCAGATCATATACTGGTACCCGGAGCTCATTAAGTTCTATAACGAAAAAGGACTGACAGCTCTTCATTTGCTTGCTCAAAATCCCCCAGCTTTCAGAAGTGGATGTCACTTGGGCCCCTTTGACGATTTCATATATCGCTGTGAGATCTCTCTCTCTCTCTCTCTCTCTCTCTATATATATATATATATATATATATATATATATGTCGAGTGGGTTTCAATTAACATGTTTAAGGCTTAACCCGAACATGACTCATTTATTGATTAAGTTGGAATCGTCTGTTGAAGTTAATGTGCAAGTTAAAAATGGAATAAACCCATATTCTATTAACAAAACACGGGCTATGTCTCTTAAACTCGTTGAGTTAAATACAAATAATGTGTTACTGAGCTGAGACAGTTTTAACCAACTCCCTCCCATGCATTTTATACTTCATATTCTGTTGTAATAACATACAATTGAAAACTAACTTCGTTTGTAGTTTTCAATCTCTATGAGTAGTTGTTTGTGTTAAATTTTTAAAGTGCATTTTCTAGAATTTTCTTAGTTTAATTTATTATTTTATTTAAGTTTTACTTTTTAGTTTTGTAGTGAGGTTGTATGTAATTTTGTGTCAAGGGAGTATTTTGATCTTTTGTGTATGGATCTCACTTCCACATGTGTGGATGACACATGCCACATATTCTCTTTCTCTTAACTTCTCTCCCCCCAACAACTTTTCCATCTTTCCATATGATGTGAGTGCCACATCATTATCCTCACAATGCCATTACCAACATACATTTTTCCATACACACATCATTACTCCCATCCATTTCTCCATACACCAAGCTACTTTTACATATGCTTCATTACTCTCATCCACTTCTCTATTCAAAAAATTTACTTTTCTCATATACTTCATTGCTCTTTTCACTTCTCCATACACCAATCTTAGACTTCCCATGCATCTCATTACTTTCTTTTAACCCTTTCTCATCTTTCCCATGTCCCTCCACTAATTATCTTCCTTGCCCATGCAACTACCTCATTATGCTAGCAATTTTCTAAATCACCTATATAAATATATATATAGGAAAATATTCAAGTGAGAACTAGTTCTCACCTATTGTATGAGAACTTTTTTATGGGACCCAACTAGCAATTCATCCAAACCTAGCAACCAATAGAGACCCCCCTGATAGTCACTAATCTCAAGGATTGGCACACATCCGAATGGATTGAACCATGATATTGAGGGTTAAATATTTGTTTGAATATGAAGCCATTAAACTTGCGGGCCACGGATGAATAGGTTAGGGGCATGGATTTGGGGTCAAACTTAATACTTGGGGTGGTCTCACATAGATCTTTCCAGCCCCCTGGTCCCATCCCCAAATGGGGTCGGGCCCCACAAAAAGATTCTCACATAATATGTAAGAATAGTTCCGACCTAAATATTACCCAATATATACATATATATATGGAAGATGCTCTTATGAGAGCATCTCTTATCTTACTATGAGAGAAAAGGTGGAGGCCCTCAGATCCATATCCAATACCAACAATTTAAATGTGAAGGCCCCCACTTTATCTCTCATAGTAAGGTGACGTGCTCTCATAGGAGCATCTCCCTATACATATATATATATATATTGGCTAAGGCTCTCCTAAGCAAAAGCTTAGGATATAATTCTGTAAGCTCACGCTTGTGAGGCTACGCACATGACCCCCCTAAATTGCACATGTCCACCAACTTTTGATCAAATCCGAATTTATTGGATTGTTGGATCAACTGTATACCGATCCGAATGAACTGTTGATCATTCAACTTTTGGGGCTCAGATGAAGATGATAGAAACCGCGATAGGGGCTGATTTTTTGCAAAAGAAGTGGAGTCCCAGGGAGTCTTTGAGATCCCCGAAGCCCCGTATAAGGGCTCACCCTTGGTAAATCCAAATAGACCAAACACACCACCTCCCCTAAATTGCACACGTCCACCAACTTTTAGTCAAATTCGAATTTACTAGACTGTTGGATCGACTGTGTACTGATCTAAATGGATTGTTGATCATTAAACTTTTAGGGCTCAAATGGAGATAATAGAAATCACAATTTAGGCTGATTTTTTTTGCAGAGAGTAGGGTCCCAGGGAGTCCTTGAGATCCCCCCATCCCCAACCCCAACCCCGTGTAGGTCCCCAAGTGGGCCCTACCACACACTTGAGCTTACATCAGCTTACCTTATCTTAAGTTGCAGCTTAGGAGAGCAGCCCCATATATACATGTATGTGTGTATATATATATGACAGATACTCCTATAAAAGATATCTCTCACCTTATATGAGAGATTGGAGTGGAAGCCCTCACATTTAAGTCGTTGGCATTGGATACGGGTGTGAGGGCTCCCACCTTATCTCTCATAGTAAGGTGAGAGCATCTCTCACAGGAGCATCTCCTTATATATATATATATATATATAAGTCGATAGCCTCTTCACAATCATGTCCAAAAAAACACTTTTGAGCAAGTAGAGAGAAGTGAAGTCACATAATCAACAAGCTCATATCTTGTGCAAGTGCTGGTTACCTAAAGCTGAACTTGTAATGTTTATCTTTTGATGAAGTTATGTTCTTTCCCCTCTATCTTTTGATTGTTCTTCTTCCATCATTTTGGTGTTGCGTTTTCGGCTAGTATGGTTTTTTTCACACTAATTGAGAAGCAAAATTCAGTATATTTGGATCTCGTCGTTCTCCACAGTCTGAATTTAATTAATTTAAGGACTTTGACATATTAGTCCTCTTTAAATCCGATTTTCCATTTTCGTGACCTAAATTTAGATTATGTCACTAAAGTTGCTTGACTATGGTCAACATTTTCTTAAAAATTATTTTCTGTGATATCCCATGATATCATGGGATATATTTGTCATTTTCTGTATCACACACTTTCTACAACCAGCAAACGAATTCATTTTTTAAAAAACACAAAAGGTGACATTGTGTGAAAAGTAAGTGCACATCTTACCACCAATATTTCTCAGGTTCTATCACTTGAAAATTTCTATTCTCCTAATGTGTTGTATAAAAGCTATGACATCACGGGACAGTCCCATGATATCATGGGATTTATTAATTTTCATGGCATGCACTGTTTTCATGATAACATGGGATCTAGTCCAAAAAAGTTTTAAAAAAATGTTGACGAAAGTCAAGCGACTCTGGTGACATTATCTGAAATGTGGTTATGAAATTGAAAAACTCAAATTTAAGGAGGACTAATATGTCAAAACTCCATTAAATTATGATGATCAAGTTGAATGAGATCACTTCAATTCTTCTGTAACTTTGTTCTCTCTGTTTCTTCTCTGCTTCTCTAAGCTCTCTTGGTATCAACCAACGTCATTCGGATCTTTGCTTTCATCTTCTTCCAAAGCAAGACACATGCTGCTATCTTTTTCACCTTCTTCGTCGATCCTCTTTGACGAAATTCAATCTTCGTTGATCTTCTCCATAGATCTTCTTTGTCGTTCTCCAATTTTCTTGCTGTTTCAGAGGGGTTTTTCTTCTTCTCTCATATTTTTCTTCTCTGTTCTGCTCTGTGTCTTTCTACATCATGTCTTCTGCCACTCCTTTTTTTTTCTTCTATTGATCATACATCTACTTTTTAGATTTTCAACATCGGGTGTTTGCTCTTGCGAACTTGAGAACCACAACTATTGCTTGTGGAAATATCAATTTGTCCCAGTTCCAAGCCAAGCAACTGGTCGGACTCAGACTGAGTTGACAAGTCTCATTGTGGTGAATTGGGTTGCACGCACATCGACTTGCTAAAATTGAATAGCCCAAGCCAAACCCCACTATATTAATAAAATTAAGATGACGGTCCATACCTTCCAAAAGTTAAAAAGGATTAACTACCCTAGATTACTAGGTTGGACTCGGGTTGAGTTAACGTTCCCATGGATTGTCGAATAACAAACTTAAAAATTCAATTCAACAACGAATGGCAAGTAATTTTATCTAAAGTCATGAACATGCCTTTATGTTGTAGGGCCAATGAGCTCAGGAACAAGCCGCGTTTCCTATACTTAGTTGTGAGTCCTACCTCCCTCTGCTTGAGTACAAGAGAGGATACTAATCGAATTTCATGTACAGGTTTGATTGTTGACTTGGACGAAGTCAAGACGCCCTCTCATTTCAAGGATGTACATTCTTTGGATTTTAAATTCCAAGTTCCAAGAAATTACCAAACCTGCTTGGACTCACTCAACTTGTGCAAGTATATTTTTACTGCCATTGGTAATATTTATCTTTCCCCCAATTATTATTATTATTATTATTTTTGCCTTCTATTCAAAGCCATATGGTGTATTTGGAATTATTTGTTTATGACTCATGAGTAAATGTATAGCTCATTAGACTAGATGTGTAAGGGTTCTTAATTACATAGTAATATTTAAACTCAATTAAGTGATACACTCAACTCTGAGAAAGTTGAATTCACTCAGGCAAGTAATACTTAGTTTTGAGATGCTAGGCATAGTAAAGTCCCTGACAGTGCAATGGAGGGGTTGGATAGCCCTTGGCCTAGCCCTGCATTATGGTCTCTTGTGCTGAATCACACAATGTCTACATGCATGCAATACACAAAAGGGCATGTGGAGCTGTCATTTATAAATCGGTTGAATCAGTTATTGTTAGCTATCGATCTAGTTCAGTGATTGAGAAGATAATGTCAACTAAAAGTAGAGGATTTCCATACGGATGAAAATATTAAGGTGGATGTATGGTATAACCAAAAAAAAATGGATCGGAAATGAAAGCTTTTGGGAATATTTAGGGGCATTATCAATAGGTGATAAGAGAAACTCATTAGAGATGCAAATGCAATATTAATGTTTCATTTAGTGAAATACATCAAGAATACAAGTTCCAACATTTAGTTTGTTCTATTTGCAGGTCGATGGGCACGTACATGGGAGGACATTAAACATGATATATGTAAAATCTTCAATAAGGACGTGGAAATGCAGTTGCCAGTGAGAAGTACAGGTAAGTAAAGATCTAAAGGAAACTTCATAGTTGAAGAAAATAAGTGGGGAAAAAAAGGAAAGAGAATTGATCTCGGTACAAACTTTAAGGGGACAATTTTCTCTGCTAGTTTTCACCACATCCAAATGGGTCTTTAATTCACCGGGGCGATTGCAACCTCAAGTCCTAAGTAGTAGGATTGGATGAGGATAAAAGGTGGAGAAGAGAAAACTACAAACTAATGAATGCATGTTTTTAAGGATAGTTGGAAACTACAAACTAGTGAATGCATGTTTTTAAGGATAGTTGGGGTTTTGAAATATTAGTCCCCCTTAAATTCAGTTTTTCCAATTTCATGATTGAAATTCAGATAATATCACCCGAGTCGCTTGACCTTGATCAACTTTTTTTTAAAACTTTTTTGTCTAGGATCTCATTATATCATGGTATAGTGTATGGTATAGAAACTAATAAATCTCATGATATCATGGGACCGTCCCATGATGTGATAGTTTTTATGCAACATTTAAGGAAAATTTCTTTCCAAATAGTAAAACCTAAAAAATGACAGATGTGTATTTACTTTTCACAAAATGTCTTTTTTTATTCTGTAAAAAAAATAAATTTACTTGTCGGTTTCAGAAAGTGTATGATACGTATAAAAACTGATAAATCACATGCTGTTATAGACCATAGTCCGATGATATCATGGGGCATGGCACAAAAAGGTTTTTAAAAAAAATAATTGACCAAAGTCAAGCAATTCTGGTGATAATATTTGAGTTTCGATCATTAGTTTGGAAAATCAGGTTTAATGATGACAATTTATCAAAACCCTATGATAATCTTCTCCACTTATTTTCTCTCCTATATTCCCCACATCTACATGCACAACTCCTAAACTTTGAACAGTGATGTCAAATGACATTTGAGACAAGAGAAGTATGCATCCTACTCTCTGTTTCTCATCCTACTTTCCATGGTTGGACTCGTGGCTTCCTTCCTCCAATGAGCATCCAAGCCATCTACATATCGAGGACGTTAGGTATCTCATTCACTCTTTTAGACAAGATCTCCTCTTTTCTTTTTAATGTACAAGCAGGCAAAGACAAGAAACAAGCACCAGAGGACCCTAGCCAAGACAACATAGCTAAGGACTCGAGCAAGCATTGTGAACATAGTCATATCAAGATCGAAGGTAATTTGTGGGCAAAGTTTAGGACTGTGGTACTTTGTCAAAGCATAATTTTCTAGCATATCTATGTTCTTCATACATTTAGTATCATGTTCATTATTATTGCCACAAGGGTTTTCAATTTGGGTGGTAGATTGGGTAGTGTAAATTTCTCTGTTTTCTTCTTTTTTTTTTATCTTTGCTCTTCATGGTCAAAGCTAACAACTTTCTTTTGAGATGTCTCTTTTGCTTTTGTAGTTGTAGTACCATCACATTCAAAGATAACTTTGATAACAGCCAATGAATCTTTAAATAAAAAATGATAAATGGATAGTTTTGATTGGATGGATAGCCTGAGGACGCTCTCCTTAAAACAATAAATGATCTTTGTACTAGATTGATGTATGCAAAATGGGTTACAAGTAGATTTGCCTCCAAACAATACTAGAAAGCCAATATAAATCATAAAAAGCCCAATTCAGCGTGGCTCAAATTGACTAAATGGGTGAGATTGAACTGACTTTCACGGCCCGCATTGGCCCTGGCCCATATATGGGCTTGTGCTTCTAAAGTTGAGCCAGGCTTGGATATCTATCAGCCTGGGCCGGCCCATAGCACCCTTAGATGAATCTCCTTTCTTCATGAGGGAAAAATAGGATCTAATGTATGGATGTAAAGTGGTTTTTATTTTATTTTATTTTATTTTTCCTTCCTAGATTGGGTAACTGGTCTAGAAAATGATACTTCCAACGAAAGGTTAAGGTGCCTTACCAGTGAGCTATCAACGAATGATGCTTGGTGATTTTAATTTAAGAAAATCACCTCCTGTGAAGCCCACGTGGTTTTTAAAAATGAAGAAACGTAGGATGATGGATATAATTGAATTGAATATTAAAGATACATAGAGGCCAATCAAATAATTGTAACCCTTAGTTTTAGGCTCTCAAAGCTTAACAAACTATACATAATGAAAATCGTTGTGATCTGATGGTCATTAAAACTAAGACTAGTGTCCGGGCTAGCTCTGAGTATTATTCGAGGCAGAAAAAGATAAAAAAAAAAATGAAAAACTCTAAAACAGTGTGAAATTAGGACAAACATGCTTGAGAACTGAGAAGTTATTGAATTAATCATAGATGGGTACACAAGAGATCGGTACTCTCTTATTAGGATATATTGAATAAAAGAAAATAGTTTTACCCCCGGATATGCTTAAATCCCTCAAAAGTTTCAGGGGTAGGTTTTTTTTTTTAACATGTGTAAATGACACGCGTGAATCTGTTACATATGCAAATGATACATATGAATAATTACATTTCAATATTAATCAAAATCACCTTTTTCACAAACTTATTAAAATCTATGAAGAAGATAAAAAAGAATTATACCTCGTAGTCATTTTTAGCCATATAAAGAAGATGAACGGTTTCACACTATAGGGCTATGAAAATTAAGGAGTAAAGGGCGTCCTTTCACAATTGATTTATGCACCACATGCATAAACTGTTGGAAACAAACGTGACACCTACATAAGCATTATAGTGAATCACTTCCATATGTAAATAAGTGCAAATAAACGATCATGAAACAAAAAAGGGAAATGGTAAATTGTCAAAGTGCCCCCAATGCAACTAGGTACACCAAATCACTTTCTTTTTAAATGTTTTAAGAATACTAACTAAAGCCTTCATACTCTTCTTCTTACTGTAGTTGGTGACGAAATCAAGAAAAAGGGAGAGGGATCGCAAGAGAAAGAGAAAGATTCAACCAAACAACCACAATATCCCTCCAATTATAATGTTTTCTTCTACTTCGTAGAGTTTGTCATGGAATTCTTCTTATTTGTTCTCGGATTAGGTACGTGCCACTGTTGCCATATGGTAGTCCTATATATGGGTCCCATCATAAATGGGCCACGTTATCACAGCATTGAAACGTAACATGCAATTGAGTTGTGGACAAGTAATTGATGAGTAGAGATTCCCCCTGATGCACGCCAGCCTTATAAGTCCATTAACAGGGCCCACTTTATATATTGAAACTGCGCTGATTGGGGTGGAGAGTCAACAGTCAGATTGATCACATGTGCTTGTTCACCATCTTTGATTTTTGGACTTCAGTCGCGTGCTTTTCGCATGTTATCAATCCAATAGTGAAACACTCTCAATGGTACAAATCTTGGCCATTGAAATTATATAGGAAGGCATTTTTATTTATGAACCTTTTGAATTCAAGAGATTAGGCATGTCAATCGGCCCCATTTGAAAAGGGGGGGCAGGCCCCACTCTCAAAAAGCCCTAAAAAAATGAGCCTAAAAGGCCTCAGGGTGGGTGGAACTTGGACAGAATTTTCCATACCCTCTAATTTTTACGGTTGGGATTGGACAGTACCAGACTTGGCCCAACAGGCCCATATATTTTCCTACATTTATGTATGTATGTGTTTATGTGGTCGTGATACAGCGCAACGCCCGAATTTTTCATACATTATGGGTCTCAAATGCTAGCCCACCTTGGGATGGGACATGGGGATTTAAAGATCTGAGTGGAGAGCTCCTATGTACAAAGACTCAACCCCATCCGAACATCCTACGATATCATCCAGGGCCCACAAGTCCAGCCCACATTGGATAGGGTGTACAGTTGATGCAATGATCATTCTCAATGAATTTACTCTATTTATTTGAATGCCTTGAAGATAATCTCCTCCAGCGTACCCTTTTTCAACAGCCTTTTCTCTTAGCTTTTATAACAGCCACTTCTCAACAGAAGGTATGAAGAAGTTACAAGCATTACTAACAGGCCAGGAGAATTCTCGCTTGCTTGGAATTCTCGAGAATTCACGTTCGAGTCCTAATAATGTCCCCCAAGTAAATGGCTCCCAAAATGTTCGAGCCCAATTTAATATTTAAAAAGCTAGAATTCTTGGAGTTTCAACGATCAGAAAAAGGCTTTTTAAACGGTTGATTCTCGAAATTCTAACACTCAAACAAAAATTTTCAAATGCTATAAAGACATTGGTCTAACACAAGTGTCAATGATACTCCTGAAAAATACCTACAAACAAACGCGACCTTAGGGCTTTAGACCTAAGATCAGAAATCCTAGCAAGTGTGGTCACGCGATTTACACACATTGTGCTATGTCCAGGGTACTTCCAAGTTCATAAAATCAAAGTCAAGAAACAAAAGCACAAATTGGCGTGCCAAATCATGAAAAAGCTCGTCCACAATTCAAACTTTTGGGCGTACATGGACAGCGGCTCAGCGCCCGTAACTATTGACAGCAGTATAGTAAAAGATTATTTTCTAACTGAACCACCCATTGAAGCCCCCAAGCACTCAACAGAAGGTACGCACTCTCCTTCAACACAAGCCATTTCTCTCTATTTTAGTTTCTAATAAATTTGGAGTCCCCGGCGTGCTTTTGGTGAATGGGATGTGTTGCTATTGACAATTTGAACAGTTCAAGATGCATGACATCCCCTACACTGAGGTATATATATATCCTTAAATGTTACTTTGACGGAGTTGATCCCGCTACATTACCGGTAATGTATTTAATGCATATGATTAATAATACTATATGTGATTGTGCTAAGCAGGTTACCAGTCATGTTCTCAATTTTACTGTAGTACAAACTTCATTTTTAAGTAAAATTTAGACGTATGTCACTGGAGGGGATAACATTAATTTTAAATGGTGTAAATTATTAATAGGTGAGACCCATGATGGAGTATCACACATCCCACCACAGCAGGCGTGTGGGAGACCCAAGGGATCTGAACTCGAAAAAGGTATGAAATGATTTCATCACAATGTGTTGTGTATAAATGTAAGGATAATAAGATAAGGTTGGCGTCACACATGCAGTCTATTATAACAAATAACTTTTTTTATAAGTTAAGTTTTATGGTTGATTATTATTAGAATAGAAACATTTAACTCATATACAATGACACAGTTAAGGAAATGGAGGAGACCAAGGGAAAGTCGAAAGACAAAGGTAGCATAAATCTCTCTCTCTCTCCAGGAAAGGAAGTGTTATTGGAAGCAGAGAAGACGCGGCCTGACGTATATAGACTTAAAATGCTGGAGAATGACTCTCAAGATCAGGATGGTAACTCCTCTCTCTCTCTCTCTCTCTCTCTCTCTCTCTTACACACACACACACGACACACACACACAAAGTGCAATCAGCCACAAAACTAATCAAATACATCCATGTCTGGATCTAACGAGTGGAGAATTGTAACAAGTTATTATATGAATGCAGTAAGCTTATTCTAAATTTCTCTTTCTGAAGTTTTTAGTTGAACAAGCGTGCAATCTGTTTTTGTTAGGAGACCATCGCAATAGGTCACCGGTTTTAATTGCTGTGAAGATGGGGGTGAAGGAGATGGTGGAAGAAATTCTAAATAAATTTCCAGTGGCGATCCGCGATGAGGATGCAGATAAGAAGAATGTGGTGTTGTTAGCTGTGGAGAACAGACACCCGAAAATCTATAAGCTTTTGCTGAAAAAGTACCACAAATCTCACGAGAGTGTATTTCAAAAGGTAGATAAGAATAGGAACAGTGCCATTCACTTGGCTGCCACCATAGGCAAAAACCAGTTTTGGCGCATTCCTGGTGCAGCTCTTCAGATGCAATGGGAGCTTAAGTGGTATAAAGTATGCTCTCTCTCTCTCTCTCTCTCTCTCTCTCTCTCTCTCTCTCTCTATATATATATATATATATATATATATATATTAGAGGCTCGATTATCATCCCAGACAGAGGCTCGATTATCATCCCAGACACTTGATCAACGGCTAGCAGAGTTTCACCGTCCAAAATGAGTACATAGTCGATCTAATGGTCTAATACATTCGAATGGATGCAGCCATTCGAATGTACTACACCATTAGATTTAGGGTCTTTTTTTTTAATATAAATCCTTAATTTATATATATATATATATATATATCAACATGGACAAGGTTCAAAGTTCAAGAAAATTAATAAGAGTTACATAAATATATTAAGATAAAGTTTTGACCTTTTAGCTTGTTAAGAGTAGGCTGAGTTTCCAAGCCAGTTTGGCCCGATAGCTTTTTTCAAGCCGAATCGAATCTCTTTACTTTTTAAACTAGGTTAGATCCATGTTCCACTATGAGGTGATGTAGAGAGAAAGAGTGGTAAAGTAGTTGCTTTGTTTTTTTAGGTTTACTATACCACTCTTTATTATAGTTTTATGAGGTAAAAAAAAAATGACTCTTGGTAAAGTTTGGGTAAGAATAAGTGGCAGCTGAAAATTAATTTTCTACTCGACCTTTTCAACCAAACATGGTAATGGAATTAAATGTCATCATTTATGGGCCAACTCCCCAAGTCCAACATAAGGCAGCTCTTGTCATAAGTGTAGGTCGAGGATAAACTCTAAAACTAAAAGAAAAGAAAAGAAAAGAAAAGAAAAAAAAAAGTAATTTTTTTTTTTGGCTACATGGGTGCACGTACGGTGCACAATCTGTGAGACAACCTACCTGAGCAGCCGAGTGAGATTAGACACCCTTACCACTGGGGTGTCTGGTGTTTCTCGCTGACAAAGGCTTTTGATCTATTTACTCTTAAAATTACTTTTTTTAGTACCAAAGAAAGCTGACCATTTCATCTGTCTTTGCTTTCCTACAATGACTATAAAGAATTTCACTAACTCAAGTGAATGGATGTTTTCAGTACATAAAAACATCCATGCCCCCGCATTTCTTTACGCACCGGAATATAGAAGGCAAGACTTCCAAGGAGGTGTTTGCCGAGACACACACAGATATGATTAAAGATGGGGGCACATGGCTAACCAATACATCTCAGTCCTGCTCGGTCGTCGCAGCACTCATCACAACGGTGGCTTACGCCTCAGCCACCACCGTGCCCGGTGGGGCGGAAGGCGGCATACCAACACTCAGAGGTCACCTGCATTCGACATCTTCACCATCGCTTCTCTCGTCGCCCTCTGCTTATCAGTAACCTCCCTAATTATGTTCTTATCCATCCTCACCTCTCGCTACCAAGTCCCAGACTTTCTCCACAGTTTGCCCACAAAAAGCTGATACTAGGCCTCACCTCACTCTTCATCTCCATTGCTGCAATGCTTGTCTCCTTCTGTGCTGGCCATTTCTTCGACCTTGAAGACCGGCTGCGGCAGACCGCATATCCAATATATGCAATCACATGCTTGCCAGTATCAATATATGCCATTGCACAATTTCCTCTTTATCTTGATCTGATAAAGTCTACCATCATCACAGTGCCAAAAAGAAGTTACGAGGTGACTTCTTTCTAGAGATGCAGACGATTCAGTTTTCCAGGAGTGCTTTCTTTCTTTCTTTCACGAATTTACATTTCAGCTTGTTATTGTAAATTGAGGTTTGTTTGATATAGGTTTTCCCATGTGTGTAATGTTGTGGTTGATTGGTGTTTGTGATATTGACTTTCTTGAATATAAAAAAGTAAGTGATATCTCTTTTATTCAAATCTTCAATTGATGTGGCCTGCTTGATAAAAACTAAAGATTTCTCTACTCAAATTGTTAATTGATACAGACTGCTTAACCAAATATGAACCTGATCCACTTCCAAAGCATTGATTAGATAGTGGCTCATCAGATGGAATTCGATTAGGGTCATATTCTCTAAATTTTCATGTGTGGTGATTTTAGCAAACTACCATAGTTCATCGTTTGATTGAACAAATCCTAATTTCACGCTGAATCCCCCCTCAAGTTTTTATCTCAATTCACATCACTAACCTGTAGCATAGAGAATCGTATTGATTTCATACATTCAATGTTGTTGGAGTGGAAATTAAGATTATGAGTGGAAAAGATTTCTCTACTTGGCCCAGGGGATAGATGGGAAAGGTTTCTTCAACCTTTCCTGTGCCTAAATGATGAAAAGCTTGTGTACCCATTGCCTTGCCCTCGTGCCTAACTCAACCCCAAATGGCGCACACAGAATCGCATAGGGCAATCATTGAATATGACAACCGGGAGAAGAACACAGCCCGGCCATTCAAATCAGATTATATGATGACATACACCCCAATTATTGAATATGGTAACATTCACATAGCGCTACATGCTCTGGTGCTCGAATTTTGGTATATCAATCTTCTTTCATTTCCATTTTTCCTACGGGCTTTAGAGAGGTAAAAAGAAACGAAAGAGGAAATAACCATCATAACAAAATCAAAAGAAACATTATAATGACGCAGCCACACGCTCTCAAAGAAAATCAGCAGCACAATTGAATCAGAACCACATAAAATAGTATGCAGTGACATATAGTTTCATCATCTTTTTTGTTATGCTATTTCATTTATGGTGGTCTACTATAAGACTAAAAATCTCACAGAAGGAGAGAATACGATCAAACATCTTTTGTTACATTTCTTGCCTAAGATCAGCAGAGCCGGGGAGGACTTGGTGCCACTTCTCTCATGTTATCTGCAGTACATTTTCATTCCCCGCATATGTTCTCTGCACAGTACATTTCCACTTGCATTTCTTCAGTGAAGAACATCCTTCATGTCAGCTCCCACCATCAGGTTCCTGGCATACATGGATATTTTTAGGCCAAAAACAGCAAGCACAAAATAAAACAAAATAACATGATAAAACACATGCATGCCCACGACCACCACTTGCCATTGACACAAATGTCATTGTGCAACTGCCATATTAGACACACGACCCCCACTTGCCAATGACACAAATGTCATTGTGCAACTGCCATATTAGACACATGGCTGGTCCTTTTATCCAAACCACCAGAGGCACAAATAAGACGCATAACTCAGAGACGTCCAATCTAGACTGCCGTTAGAAGGCAATCACGAGTCACAACAGAGAAACAGGACAGAGAAAAATACATGCTTCCATCAGATTGCTTATTTGCAAGCATGCATTGGCTCATTGCTGCCTTCTATTTCATACCCTAACTACCCTTTTTAACCATAAAGAGTACAAATGACCACTTTCTTGCAATGGGAAGAAGTGTAAGCAGAGAAGGAAAGAAATGTATGTATGAGGGAAGAGGAAGAAAATGAAAATATCCAAACCAAGATAAAGGAAGAGATACTAATGTATTTCAAATTGCAACCAAATAGAATGAATTCTCAAGCTTTACACCCTTATCCTTTTATAGGCCCCTCTTCACTTCCTTAGGTATGTTACCACTTAATGTCTTCTTGAATCAAGATAATGGAGAACAGAACGAGAGATTGGTACATTTGTACCCCACTAAATGATTTCTAGAATCAAGATGATAGGGAATGGAACCATCCCTTAGAGATTTGTGCGTCTCATAGGAGCTATGATGCCCAAATACAGCATGGATACAACAGGCAAACACCATGGACATGGCAGGGACACAGATTTTATACATAAAGAGTGGAGCATCAAATCTGATATGACACGATGTGTTACCCATTCTGAAATATACATGCATCATAGCTTAGGAAATTGTGTCTCATTAAGAGGGCCATGCATTCTCCATAGAGTTTGGAC
>QPKB01000002.1:8999759-9059340 GCA_003546025.1 Camphora micrantha
TGTAAATTTCTCTGTTTTCTTTTTTTTTTTTTTTTTTTTTTTAATCTTTACTCTTCATGGTCAAAGTTGACATTTCTTTTGAGATGTCTTTTTTGCTTTTGTAGCTGTAGTACCATCACATTCAAAGATAACTTTGATAACAGCTAATGCCTGCCAATAAATCTATTAAATAAAAAGTGATAAATGGATAGTTTTGACTGGATGGATAGCCTAAGGGCAGGTCACTCTCTCCTAAAAACAATAAATGATCCTCGTATTAGATTGATGTCTGCAAAATGAGTCACAAGTAGATTTGCCTCCAAACAATACTAGAAAGCCAATATAAATCATAAAAATTAAAGCCCAGTTCAGCCTAGCTCAATTGACTAAATGGGTGAGCTTGAACTGACTTTTACGGCCCGCGTTGGCCTTGGGCCATATATGGGCTTGTGTTTCTATTTCTAAAGTTGAGCCGAGCTTGGATATCTATCAACCTGGGACAGCCCATGAACACCCTAAGATGTATCTCCTTTCTTGAGGGAATAAAAGGATCTAATGTAAGGATGTAAAGTGGTTTTTACTTCCTTTTTTTTTTCTCCCTTTCTAGATTGAGTAACTGGTCTAGAAGTGATACTTCCCACAAGAGGATAAGGTGCCTTACCAGTGAGCTATCAACGAATGATGCTTGGTGATTTTATTTTAAGAAAATCACCTCTTGTGAAGCCCACGTGATTTTAAAAATGAAGAAACATAGGATGATGGATATAATTGAATATAATATTAAAGATACATAGATGCCAATCAAATAATCTTAATCCTTAATTTTAGGCTCTCAAAGCTTAACAAACTATATATAATGAAAATCGTTGTGATCCGATGGTTATTAAAATTATAGTGTCCGAGCTCTAGCTTTGAGCATTATTCAAGGCAGCAAAAAGAGAGAACAAAAGAAAAACTCAAAAATAGTGTGAAATTAGGACAAACATGCATGTGAAGTGATTGAATTAATCATAGATGGGTGCACAAGAGATCGGTACTCTCTTATTAGGATATATTGAATAAAAGAAACTGTTGTACACACCGGTTATGTTTAATTCCCTCAAATGCTTCAGGATAGTTTTTTTTTTTTTTTTTTTTTTTTTTTTTTTTTCCTGAACATGTGTAAATGACACACGTGAATCTGTTACATATAATGCAAATGATATGTCTAAATAACTACATTTCAATGTTAATCAAAATCACCTTTTTCACAAACTTCTCAAAATTTATGAAGAAGATAAAAAAGAATTATACCTCGTAGTCATTTTTAGCCATATAAAGAAGATGAACAGTTTCACACTATAGGGCTATGAAAATTAAGGTATAAAGGGCCACCTTTCACAATTGATTTATGCAGCACGTGCATAAACTGTTGGAAACAAACGTGACACCAACATAAGCATTATAGTAATTCACTTTCATATGTAAATAAGTGCAAATAAACGGTCATGAAACAAAAAAGGGAAATGGTAAATCGTTAAAGTGCCCCCAATGCAACTAGGTACACTAAGCCCATGTTTGGCATCTCTATTTCATGCCTCTATTTCTCTATATGTCTGAATTAGATAGAGGTTTGAACAATTAGAGCGTTTGGCACAAGATTTTAGACTCTTTCCACTTTAGACATTTAGAGCCAAATCCTCTAAAATCCAAATGCTCCAAAAGTAGGCAGATAAGAAATAGAGCTTTTGGGTCTTAAAATATAGAGACGATGTATTTAAAATAAATTCGTGCGTTACCGAACACATTTTTTTTTATTCTAGCCTCTTTTTTTTATGGCTCTTTTTTTAATGAATCTATTTTAGATGGATCTATAAAAAAAAGAGTAGAGATACCAAACAAGCCCTAAATCACTTTCTTTTTAAATGTTTTAAGAATACTAACTAAAGCCTTCATACTCTTCTTCTTACTGTAGGTGGTGACGAAATCAAGAAAGAGGGAGAGGGATCGCAGGAGAAAGAGAATGATTCAACCGAACAACCACAATATCCCTCCAATTATAATGTTTTCTTCCACTTCGTAGAGTTTGTCATGGAATTCTTCTTATTTGTTCTCGGATTAGGTACGTGCCACTGTTGCCATCCTATGGGTCCCATCATAAATGGGCCACGTTATCACAGCATTGAAACGTAACATGCAATTGAGTTGTGGACAAGTAATTGATGAGTAGAGATTCCCCCTATAGCGCGCCAGCCTTCTAAGTCCATTAACAGGGCCCACTTTATAAATTGAAACGACTGCGCTGATCAGGGTGGAGAGTCAACAGTCAGATTGATCACATGCATGCGCTTGTTTACCATGTTTGATTTTTGGGCTTCAATCGTGTGCTTTTTGCATGTTTTCAATCTAATAGTGAGGCACTCTTAGTGAAGTAAATCTTGACCATCTGGAAACACTACTTAGGAAGGCATTTTATTTATGAACTTTTTGGGATTCAAGAGATTAGGCATGTGACAAGTGGGCAGGCCGGGCTCTCAAAAGGCCCTTAAAGTGGGAGCTTTTTGTTTTTCTTTAAAAGCCTCAAGGCAGAACTTTGACAGAATTTTGTAGGCCTGCTAATTTTGAGGGTCGGAATTGGACGATACCATACTTGAATTTTGAGGGTCCGGATTGGAAAATACCAGGCTTGGCCCAACCATGCCGGTATATTTTCCTACGTTTTTGTATGCATGTGTATATGCCATCGTGAAACAGCGCGATGCGCACGGAGCATTCCGTACGCTTCGCACTATGGGGCACATCTGCTAGCCCACTTCGGGAAGGGACATGGGGTATTTAAAAATCTGAGTGGGGGCCTCCCATGTACAAAGACTCAACCACATCTGAACATCCTACAATATATCATCCAGGGGCCACAAGTCCAGCCCATATTGCATGGGGTGTACAGTTGAACCAATGGTCATTCTCAAATGAATTTATTTTGAGGATAATCTCCTATGGTGTTCCCTTTTTCAATAGCCTTTTCCCTTAGGTTTTTTTTTTTTTTTTTTGACACCCTCTTCTCAAGAAATGATATGGAGAAGGTACAAGCATTACTGATAATTAGGACAGGAGAATTCTCGCTTGTTTGGTTTCAAGAATTCTTGGAATTCTCGTTCCAGTCCTAATGATGTCCCTCAAATGGCTTTCAAATGCTTAAGTACAATTCAATATTTAAAAAGCTAGAATTTTTAAGAGTTTCATCGATTAGAAAGAGGCTTTTTAAATGGTTGATTATCAGAAATCTAACGCTCAAATTGAGAATTTCAAATGCTATAAAGACATTGGTCTAACACGAGTGTCAATAATTCTCCTCAAAAATACCTACAAACAAATACGCCCTTAGGCCTTAGGCCTGTCAGATTAGAAATCTTGTTAATTGTGATCCGCAATTTATGCACATTGTGCTATGTCCAGGGTACTTCCAAGTTCGTAAAATCAAAGTCAAGAAACAAAATCACAGATTGGTATGCCAAATCATGAAAAAGCTCGTCCACAATACAATGTTTTGGGTGTACATGGGCAGCAGCTCAGTGCCCGTAACTGTTCACAGTAGCATAGTAGCAGATTTCGTTCCACCCGTTGATGCCCCCCAGCACTCGATAAAAGGTATGCACTCTCCTTCAACACAAACCACTTCTCTCTTTTTAGTTTCTAATAAATATGGAGTCTCCAACGCTTTCGGTGACTGGGATGTGTTGAAGACCATGAGCCTGGCTATTGACAATTTAAACTGTTCAGGATAATGTCGTCCCCTACAGTGAGGTATATTTATTCTTAAATGTTATTTTGACGGAGGTGGTCCCACTACATTACTGGTAATGTGCTTAATGCATATGATTAATAATACTATATGAGATTGTGCTAATCAACATACCAGGCATGTTCTCAATTTTATTATGGTACAAACTCCAATTTTAAGTAAAATTTAGGAGTATGTCACTAGAGGAGATAACATTAATTTTAAATGGTTTGAATTATTAGTAACTCCGGAACCGGGTCCACCTAATGGATCGAGATCTAGCTCCAAAATCGATTGTAATTTCTCTTTATTCTTTACTTTTTTTAAAAAATAAGCATATCATTCAACTTGTAATAGTACATCAAGTCTACTAACTCTAGTATTATACAAAAAAAATGTCTAAAAAAAGTTGATTTTGAAGAAAAATTTGCAATATCAAAAACTCATATGATGGGTCCTGGGCCAACAAGTCGGAACCTATATGGATTAGGAACCGGATCCATTTATCAATTGGAACATAAATTGGGAACCGGACTCAGTTTTTTGTGATCCTAGTACTGCTCCCGCCTTAACACACTTAACTCTATAGTTTTTACTATTTTTTTAGGCTGCACGAATTTTAAAAGGCCTCATGTTGAGTTAAGATGGAATTTGACTTGTAAGCCCATCATCATGACTAGGATATTTCTAAAATGGGTAAACGGAGACTCACCATTTGAAGCCCGTGGTTGACACGCTACGCCCCGTGATTAGGATTGCCGCCCAGACAAAGTTCTCACACCCACGATGGAGTTTCACGTATCCCACCACTACAAGCGTGTGGGAGACTAAAGGGATCTGAACTCGAAAAAGGAATGAAATGATTTCATCACAATGTGTGGTGTATCATCAATGTAAGGATAAGATAAAGTTGGCGTCACACACAGTCAATTATAAGAAATATTTTTTTTTCCAAATTAAGTTTTATGGTTGATTATTATTAGAATAGAAACATCTAACTCATATACAATGACACAGTTGAGGAAATGAAGGAGACCAAGAGAAAGTCGAAAGACAAAGGTAGCATAAATATCTCTCTCTATTTCTCTGGAGTTTGATCATTTCTAAGTAATCAACATAAGGATTAAAAGACCAAACCCCACTGATATGATGCACAATTTCTGACATTTTCACAGACAAAGAGAAAATGGTGAAGGATATCATATCAACACTGCCAGGAAATGAAGTGTTATTGGAAGCAGAGAAGACGCGGCCTGACGTTTACAGACTTAAAATGCTGACGTATACAGACTTAACATCTCAAGATCAGGATGGTAACTCATCTCTCTCTCTCTCTCTCTCTCTCTCTCTCACACACACACACACACACACACAAAGTGCAATCAGCCACAAAACTAATCAAATACATCCATGTCTGGATCCAACGAGTGGAGAATTGTAACAAGTTATTATATGATTGCAGTAAGCTTATTCTAAATTTCTCTTTCTGAAGTTTTTAGTTGAACAAGCTTGCAATCTGTTTTTGTTAGGGGACAATCGCAATAGGTCACCGGTTTTTATTGCTGCGAAGATGGGGGTGAAGGAGATAGTGGAAGAAATTCTAAATGAATTTCCAGTGGCGATCCATGATGAGGATGCAGACAAGAAGAATGTGGTGTTGTTAGCTGTGGAGAACAGACAGCCGAAAATCTATAAGCTTTTGCGGAAAAAGTACCACAAATCTCACGAGAGTGTATTTCAAAAGGTAGATAAGAATGGGAACAGTGCCATTCACTTGGCAGCAACCTTTGGCAAAAATCGCCCTTGGCGAATTTCCAGTGCAGCTATTCAGATGCAATGGGACCTCAAGTGGTATAATGTATGCTCTCTCTCTCTCTCTCTTTCTCTCAAATGGGGTTGCGTCAGTTCTTACGAAATGTCTGCATTCGAGATGGTCATTATCATGAGAACTATCACGAATGCTGAGATTCTCTTGAAAGCTGTTTGTTTGCTTAAAATTCATAGGAATTCATGGTGAATTGAGCTCCAATCCATTTTAAACCACTTACAACAATACAAGCCTATGCATTCAATTACTTGAAACAAAAAGGCCTGGGTGATTCAGCACGGGGTTCCATCTCCTCCTAAATAGCTATCCGAAGGAGTAACTCGATCCCTCAAACACTCCACATCCGCAATTAGGATAAAATTTCACAACCACCAAAATAAGTTGGACTTGGATCTCATTCCAAACTCTCCTAATGACTTGAATTAGGACTTGGGTCGAGAGACTAAAACAGTGCGTTATCAACACTTAATCTGACACGGGGTCCAGTGGAAAGATAGGCAAGATGATTTCTTGCATCTCTTCCTCTCTCTGGCTTTAACCTTGTCTCGAGGTTGGACCAATCTTAAACCATGCATGTTTTCCATTTTCCATTGAGGCTGGACTGTCCAGGCGCTATCGTTTATTTGTCAAGAGTCTCGCTGAAGTACATATGAAGCCAAACCTCCATGATTGATGGAACCAATATATTAAGAGTTACCCCTCTCCTTGATAGTTCTAAAACTTGGTGGCATTTGATAGAAGGGGACAACTTGGACCAGTAGCAAAATAGAGGATTCAATTGAGGGTCCTTTTTTACGTTGGGATGATGCCTTCACCGGCCACTTTCTTTACGAGAATTCATGATAGAAATTCAACATGTTAGGGAATTTTTTGACGTGACATGACATCTTGACCTGACATTTATAAATGTCATGTTCCTTCACAAGAATTCCAGCCACATGAAATGCCTCAAATGACCTTTGAAATTTTAGAAATGACCTTTGATATTTTAGAAATTTCAATGTCTGGGAAAATTCCCCAGACAGGAATTCTTTGAATTCTACCATGTTTCTTTGCTAGAATTCAAGGATTTCCTGCATGGGGAATTCATAAATTCCTAGATATAGTGGAATTCCTATGTGCTCTCTCGCACTTGAGCATCCAAAAATTCTACCAAAATGCAAATAGGGTGGCATTCCAAAATTTCAAAAAGTTATTTGAGACCTTTCATGTGGCTAGAATTATGAAATGCTCGGCAAGAAACATGGGATTTAGAAATGTTAGTGACATCATGGCCCAAAAATCCCAAAATCTAGAGTTCCATTGAAAAATTCTAATAAAGAAACAAGCGCTTACAGTTATAACATGCTCAGCACATGTGCAGCCACCAGAGGACTACTTGATCTCACTTTGGACATATATTGAACTAGGAGGATGCAATTAGAGTAATAGGACTCTTTCTCGACCCACTTACTATTCATCTGGACCATCTATAGTTCTTTGCCCAAAGGTCCATCATCCGTGTCCATACAAAACCTTACTACTCTCGTAGGGCCGTTGATAGTGATGGCAATGGATGCACATTTACCTATAACACATCCAGGAGATCAGAGCTGACCGATGAAAATAGAGTTTGTGCATTAATTTTAGACCAATTAACTTAGGAGCTTGGGTTTGCACTATTTGGGTCTGGATCTAGGTCCATGTAGTTTCAATCCTGTGGACCTAGACGTGAAATTAGATAAGTATATACTATACATACATATAGTATTAATTAACATATATCAAGACATATTGATATATGAACTTTACATAGCATACATGTGCATATTATTGGTTAATAATAATATCGTACACATACATGCTAGGCAGAAAATAAACTTCAGAAAAAAAAATATATTATAAAAAAAAAAAAAAAAAAAAACCTAACTAACTAAGAGACTATTTGTTTGCATATACTATGGAATTGAATAAATATGAATTTATGGTCAAATGAGCTTGATCAAAAGATTAGTAAATAGCTCAAGTGTTGATAAAAGGTAGCAAAGGAAAATAAGATTTCGCTTTAATTTCCTTGGACTTAAATAACTAAGAGCCGGGTATTTATTTCCTACATTCCCATGATTCAATTTTCATTAAATATGAGGTTATTTGATGGTAGCTTTTCAATATTTACTTAGATTCTTCATTTTTAACCTTCTAAAATATAAAATCTTAGATTATAAGTAGAAGTTAAATTAAACAAAACAAACAGACCCTCATGTGAGTTAATTATATATCCAAACTGTTTTTTTGATATATTTCTAACGGGATGCTAACGATGAAGCATTCTTCCATCTCTGTTTGCTTTGCAACAAAATCTCTATTGATTTCACTAATTCAAGTGGATTATGGGCAAATCTCAGTTCATAAAATCATCTACGCCACCCAATTTATGGACACTCCGGAACGGAGAAGATAAGACTTCCATGGAGGTGTTCGAGGAGACGCATGAAGGCATTAAAAAAGATGGGGTCCAATGGCTAAACAGTACATCTCAATCATGCTCGGTGGTCGCGGCACGCATCGCATCAGTGGCTTATGCCTCAGCCGCTACTGTTCCCGGTGGGTATAAAGGAGACTCCGGCATACCAATACTCGAAGGCGATCCCTCATTCGACACCTTCATCATCGCTTCACTTGTGGCCCTATGCTTTTCTCTTACCTCCCTAACCATGTTCTTATCCGTTCTCACTTCTAACTATATGATCGAAGACTTTCTCTATAATCTTCCGACAAAGCTGCTGCTGGGCCTCACCTCGCTCTTCATCTCAATTGGTGCGATGTTGGTCTCCTTTTGTGCTGGCCATTTCTTCAACATTGAAGATCGGAACAGGAACACTGGCTCACGGGTCTTTGCAATCATATGCCTGCCCGTGTCTGCCTACGCTTTGACACAGTTTCGTCTTCTTATCCGTCTCGTAAATGCTCCCTTCTAAACCAATTCAAATGGAGTTGCAATGTTATTATTATCTAATTAATGCTTTGGAGTGCTCTTTTTTTTTTTTTTTTTTCCTTCTTTCTTGAATCTCTAATTATTACATATATTGTGACTATAAATTTACGTTCCAACTTGTTATTAATTTGAGATTGAGCCTGATATGGCTTTTCCTGTTGTGGTTGAATTTGCTATCTTAAATTATACAAGTTACTGTTATGGCTTTTCCTGTTGTGGTTGAACTTTCATGAATAGTAACTTATTTCCCTTACTTGTCAATGGGAATAGGATTGCAGTTACTCTGTTACTCAGTACGGGATGGAAACAGCTCGGTGTACTCAGATTGTCTGTTGGGTCACTGTCTTGTATTCCAGCTAAAGTCAAGTTTGATTAAACTGGGTTTAATTAGGTTTGGAATATTTTTCTAACCTTAAACTCCGTGGCTCTTCTCCATGGACATAGGCGGTGTTGCAGAAGCACCTAAATCATTAGGTCTTCAACATCTTTGTGGATTGATTGCTTGATATTGTGCAGATTTATTTTCATAAATTGACTACTTGATATTGTACGGATTTGTTTGTGGGCGCGTAAGTTATCAATTCCACTGCACCACTTTCCGCAACACAAACTTGTTTCTTATTTCAATTTGTTCAGTAATTTTTCTTGTGTATTAAGCTATAAATATGTATATCCAAAAGGGACAAACATTAATAACTTTAACACATTTCCATTAACTGTAATTTGTTCTAACGAAACCTACTTTTACATTTGACAAAGCTCCCAAGATTTTTTTTTCTCATTCATTCATCGGTAACATTTAGCAAAGTGGATGTTATTATTAATAGAAGGGATAAGGAAAATTCTTGACAACGATGACGAAAAAGCATAATTGTTAATATCGTTTGGACTTCATTTCGCTCTGGCCTGCAAAATGAAAAGTTTCGGTCGATTCGGGATTTCGGCGAAACTTTTCGGAATTACATTTCAGGAAAAATATAACATAATATATACATATATAAGTAAAAAAAAATAGAAAAAGTAATAAATATAGATTTAATCCATTATAGTAATTTTTTTGGAATTATATTTTGTGAAAGAAAATAAGAAATACAAAATATATGTGTAAAAAAAATAAAAAAAAATTAATTATGTAAAATTCCATTTCGGCTGAAAAGTCACATTTAGGTCGAAATCTCGAATTTCGGCCGAAGTTGACCGAAATTCAAATCGAAAAGTTTTTGCCAAAATTTCGTTTCGGCCACTTGACCGAAACGAAAAATTTCGGCCGAAATAGCCGAAACGAAATGTAATTGATAACTATGCGAAAAAGGCTTGATTTGTAAAACAGAGATGGGGCTTCTGATACCTATATGCAAGGAGCACATTAATTACGAATACCAAAGAGATAACCTCGAGGAAACCAGATCCAATGGGAGTATAAGCATTCATGGATTTTTTTTGTAAATGTTTGAGGTTTTTTTTTTTTTTTTCCCCTCAGGAGATTACTAGCACGCCCACACATAAACCCACCTAAGTCTGTTGCCATCAGCACTAGTGCCAGGTTTTTCGAGAAAGGCAGGTGACCTATGATGCATAGATACGGAAATGACACGTCATAAATATAATAAGAACATAGATTTTATGTATAAATAGTAAAGTAACGAATACATACGACATGATATGATATCCATTTTGAAGCATCCTTGAATCATAGTAGGTGACTCACCTCTGTGGATTGGCAGCATATTGTAGTTTTGGAAACTGCCAAACTCGAGGAAACCAGATCCAGCGGGAGTGTAAGCTTTGACGGATTTTTTACGTAAATGTCAATTGATGTGGACTCCTGGTTGATATGATTTCACACAGAATAAGCAGACAGTTCGATCCATTTTCCAAAGCACTGAGTAGAAGGTGACTTTGGAAATATACAGAATATAGTAATAGACAACATTCTAAACAATATTGGATATTGGAGAAATATTCAAATGCATCTATCCCTCATCATTTGTGGTGAAGGACACTCTTTTTAGGGTGTTTCAAGTACAAAAGGGGTTTTGTACTTTGAAGGAAAGATCCCATTTTGTACTTGAAACACCCCAAAAAGGGGGTGTCCCTTGCCACAAATGGTGAAAGATAGATGCACTTGAATACTCCCCTGGATATAGAAATAGTGAGTTCGTCTTTCTTAACTTGAAAGAGCATATCCTTGACGTGTTTATATAGTTTATAAAGAACAGAAATTACATATGAAGATAGAGGTCACAATCAAACTCAAATAATAAACGATAAACTGAAGCAAATCATCAGGACATAGATGATGAACGGTTGTGCTCTATGAGATAAAATATGTTCCACGCGAACGGGAAATGTTGTCATCCTAACCAACATATAAGTACGCCCCTCCCAAAAGGAAGGAGATCTTATAATTTTCCTCTATGGAAACTTTAACTATTCCTCTCACATTCGTCTCTTTTCCCCCAATCACATTCTTACATTCTTCTCATTGAAGACAGGAAGATACTAGCAACAAAGGCTTGGGCTAAAATGAAAATATAATAATATTAAAGAATTTTTAAAGAATTTATTAAAAATAATGAATCTTAAAAAATGTATGATATTATCTATCAATCTTAAAATTTATTCCACCAACATACTTAAAGTTGATTGATTTAGGTAGGTTAGAATCACACACATGCATTGAGATCAATTCCTAGGTCTTAGAGTTTAAAGCATCACATCTAATCAGTATTCCAACTTAGCAAAATAAAAGAAATTGTATAAAAAAATATAAAGAAACTAAAAAATAAAGTAAACTTTAAAGTAAAAAAAAATAAATAATAAAAAAAATTAAAAAGAAGAAGAAGAAGAAGAAGAAGAAGAAGAAGAAACCAAGTTGGAGGACAATATCCTCGGAATTTATACAAACAAATAATAATTCTCAAATTCAAAAATCGTTCAACCCTAATGTAAAAAAAAAAAAAAGAAAGTGAAACTACGTCATCGTGTCCAAAAGATGGGTAGCGAGAAGCTCTTCTTGTGTCTAAGCAATCATCGCGTTAGAAAGATGTGAAAGTTGATTACTCAATCTCACACGCACAAAGGAACAAAATCTTAAACCCCTCATTGCTAACTTTAAAAGCTTGTCCTTTGTTCGACCCTCTCCATTTCAGTAGAGGAGAAATTGGATGAGAGATGAGGTGGTCAAATGCTAGCCATCAAAGATGGAGTTGGGGAGATGGAGAAAGAGGAGGACGGGATAGAAGGAGACGCCGTGTCAAGCAACGCTCAAATTAAAAAAAAAAAAAAAAAGACCTAATGGACCTCGTTCGTGTTGCACCATATGCAGGGGCCCTTCTCGAGAAATGGCCAAATATCGAGATTTTTTCCATCAAATCCTCAATAGTATAGTTATATGGAATGACCCGATTTTGCGTTGAGGTTTTTTTTTTTTTTTCTATTTTTTACTCCCCATTTAACTCAGTTGTCGCTTCAATATTTTAAAAATATTGAGTCTAGTCCATTCTTTTGCAGGTTGGGCCAGGTTTGAACAAGACCAATATTGAATGTGGGTTATTCCGGTCTGTCAGGTCAACACAGAATAGTGGCGGGGTGGTGTTTGTTTGGGTTTTGAAGTTATTTTGTCCCATTTCAAAAATGGGTCGGTTATGGTTGGCCTGCAACCAGTAGATACGCGTTGTCAACTTGGCCCATTTGCCACCCCAAAATATGTAATGATCATATCAAAATTTCTATCAGCTGTTTGTTTACATGTGTAAAAAATGTCTCATCACCACTCTACTTTTTACTCACTTTTTCATCCAAACAAGCTAGATTAAAAAAAAAAAAAGTTACATCACCACTTTAATTACTACTCACTTCACTTTTTCATTCAAATAAGCTGAGGTATTAAAAAAATAAAAAATAAAAAACCCATCACGCCAAGGCCTACTTTTACACTTGCTTTACTACTCCTTAATTTTGTTAAAAAACAATCAGCCCCAGGAAAAAGATATTCCTTGCCAGATTCCCTTAAATCAAGAAATTAGTTCTAACAGAGAAATTCATCTTCTTACCCCGGTGGTAAGGAGTGGCAGTTCTCATATGCCTGTCTAGGGCGTCGGGCTCTCTCTTGGGTCCCAGCCCCACCTTCGCTGACTGTATCAAATCAGACGTTGTTTCTGACAATGACTTGCTAACATTCAAAAATATCTAAATCAGCCCATTAATAAGTAAGGTCGATGGGCCTGAGACCCAAGCCCAAAATCAGACCTGTTACGGTTTCTGTTTCTGAATAAGGCTCGAGGCCCTGCCCATTGGAACAAGATTTATGCCAAGCTTGTTCAAGGGGCCTTGGATAAACTAGGCATGGCAACTTTAGGCCCGTTTACATGCGCATCACTTGATATCAGATACTTGTACCTGGAATGGGAATGCAGTATCAAGCAAGCAAAACATTCCATACTTTAGATTAACGGAACATCATCAATTTACCTCTTTTTTACCCACTTTAGTAAAAGACTGAAGAGGATTGGAAGAACTGAATGGACCACCGAAAAAAACGAAGGATGAACAAGACAAAAGGACAAAAAGAGAAAGAAAAAGAGAAAAAAAGAAATGCTAATGTATGATCAGTTTTTGTAATGAACAAACCAAGCTCATATGCGCTTGTCATTGAGGCTGAGTTGAATATTTTATCTAAAGTGGCACGTGGCATGCTGGTGGGTCCCCTTCCCCCACACTAAAGGACACATGAAAACAGCTCTCATCACACTAACTGTTACATATAATGGAGAAGATGTTAGGGACATATGGGCTGAGTAAAACAATGAGCTTGTGAGGCTCTTTTTTCTGTCCATCATGTGTTGCCCACATGCCAACAATCCCACTGTGATTATTTTCACTCACAGCCAGTGAGTCCGGATCCCCTGAGTGCCTCCCACATGTTTCTTGTGAGTGGGATATGTGGGACTCCATTGTAGGAGCCACCTATTGATAATTCAAACCATTCAATATGAATGTTGCTGGCTCTAGTTATATATCCTATAAGATTATTTCAATTATAATTAGTCCTACCGTAGGATTGAGCACATGACAGACAATGTGATTAATGCATATAATTAATAATGCATAAGACTGTGTTAATCGCACTATCAATCATTTGCTCAATCTTAAGGTGTGCCGAACTCCTGCTGAAGTAAAATTCAAAGATATGCCGGCAGATAGGATGGCATTTATTTGAACAAGTCTAGATTATAAAGAGGTGGGTCCCACAGTTAATTTCCATACATCCCACTCACCGGAAGCATGTGAGAGACACAACCAGCCAGTTTCTTCAGTCCATATATAGCTAATCAACATACCCTTTAATTGAGTAGTTGTTCCCCAAGTGTGAAACCTAGAGATTATCTGAGCCTTATAAATCCATTAATGGGGCTCACCTTTTGAATTTATTTTATCAGTAAGCAAATCTTTTAAATCAAAGCCACTCAAAATCACTGCTCTAAGGAAAAGTTCTACTCCAATCAGAGTTATTGCCTCATGATAGATTGCTGCCCAGGTCTTTTGTTTGCCAGAGGAGGGCGTCGGGGCGGCATTCTCCTTTCCTCGGAGCTCGGGGAAGAATAGGGATCAACGATCTGGTGAAGATCGGGCTTCGGTTCGACTCGGGATGTGGTGGTCTCGGCTCCTGAAGCCCTTCGGCGTTCAAGATCGGACGACGCAACGTCACCCGCAGGTTTCCTCTTGATGTATGTCTTGTACCTCGGTTCGTAGCCGAGGAGTGACCAAGCGGCACGTGTGTTGTGGCCTTTATAACTGCGCACAGCCCTTTGCCAGTCGTTGTTTGGTCTCCAGCCGGAATTGATAGCCTCGCTCCTCCTCTGACTGACCTCTGCGCAGACGAAAACACAAGGGGCTTAGTCCGACAAGGGAAACGAACAGAAAAACAACAAGGGCATGGAGGAGTTCGGTGTATTACTTGGAGGGATCCCGTAATGACGGGGTATCCTATACCGCTTCTCGGCCGCGGTCTCCCCCTCCCCGAACTCCCAATTGCCTGTTACGAATAGGCTGTCGTTCCCAGCGTGGCGGCCCGAATCCTCCAGTTCGGTAACAAATTGTTCCCTTCCTGGCCTCCCCCGGAGGTAAAAACAGGTGCCATCCCCCGCCGATTTGCACACGTCATATGCATCCTCTATGTCGTGGACGTCAAGGTTGATCTCTAAGATCCTATTGAGTTCTACGGCCCCCATTATTATCTTGTAACCATTGGGCATCAGCTGATAGGGGCTGAGATGCCATGTTGACAGACACGCCCTCAATAATGGATGGACCGGGAACCTAACCCCTCCCTCGACTATGGCAACCAGGGGGAAAGGCATCCATCCATCGGCGAATACAAAACCGTCGAACATATCGTCGGGGTCATCTAATCTAGTACCGACATTTTCAGGGATGCCATACATCTCCCTGAAACTCTCCATAGCCTCGGGGGTATCCACCCAATGCCTATAGATCCCCATTCTTCCAAAAGGAAAAACCCTAGACTAAAAGCCCTAAGGGGTCGGGGTACAGAAAGAGGAAGAAGGAAGAGGAACTCACGAAGGCTCGCGTTGGTTGAGGAAGATCGAAAACTTGATTCGCAGCAGGGCTTCCTTCGGATCTTCTTCAGCAGATCGCCCAGTCAAAAACGCAAAAGTAAGAGAAGGAGGGAGAGACGCCCCTACTTATAAGAGGAAAATCTCCCTTTCGGATATCGAGGGCGGGAACCGCTGCCTCGAGCAGTGCGCACGCTGCTCCAGAATCGATTGGAGAAACCACCAAACGATGACACGACAGCTGTTTCCCCTTAAAAAGCGAAGAGTCACTCCCATCGATCCCCTCGAATCATCTGGGGAGACGAAACGAAGGGGATGTGCTAATCAATTGTCCTTGGCAGACAGAATGGCAGCGGTCTTAATTGCCTCATCAAAATATTCCAGATAAAGATCTGGAAAATGGGGCTTCTATAAGATCTCCCACCGAGATGAAGCTCTTGGTCCCGAAGTCGAATTCAGAGACCCAGAGCTTGGGGGGCAATTGTGTGGGGATATTTTGCAAGCTCGGGGTCTGACGCGACCCTGCTAATCCGTCCCGATCTCGGCTCCTGGAAAGGTCCCACTTCGGCTGAGGATTATCCGTCCGAGAACCTCGGTAAACGAGGAGATGCATCTCTGTTGTGGTGCCAGATACCGAGATCCACCTTGGTAGTGGTTAGCCGGGGTCGGCATCTTGTCAATCAGCAATTACTAAGGGCATGTCCTGGTTCAGACGGATAAGATGGGCGCCGAATACGGAAGAAGCGTGGACTTCATTCCGCCGTCACATCAGCAATCATGTGAAAGATCAAGGTATGGTCTGACAGGACAGAGCCTCTACCTACCTCCACTTGTGGGAAAAAGTATGGTCCGATGGGACCGTGCATCTACCAACCCCCACTCAGGGAAGATTTGAGGACGCCAACACCTATAAATAAGCACGGCACAGAGCGGCAGGAGGTAAGCAATGCTAAGTCCTCTCTCCCTCTTCATTCACTCTCCCTTTGTTCAGTAACACTACTAACTTAGGCGTTGGAGTGCCTTCGGCTCTTCACAGCCAAGGCCTCTAACCCATCTCTCTTTCTCAGGTTAAGCGAATACTCCCCTCCATCAGAGGCTCTTCAGTAGCCCCCATAAAAAACAAGTCCATAGTATTTTAGGCACTTACAGTACCTAAAACCCATGGCTTAACTTTTGGTCTCGATGCTAATCCTGCGGTGTAGATGTGATCAACTTGAGGGGCAAAAGTATGATCGCGAGTGAGGTTTTCCTAGTGATTAGAATTTGCTGCAAAAGTGATATTCAGTGGTTTAAATCCCTAAGGTGAGACCTGCAGTTTTACTTACAGGTTAAAGCTATGGGAATAGAGAATCACAGACACCCCCATCCAAGAAGCAAGGAATCCTTTTAATGTGGTGGGCAGCCAGTGGGCCCCTACAACCATGCCACATGCATGCGCCCATTGAAAAGGATCCTGATTGGAGATCTTATATAAGAAGGTGGCATGGCCGTCACTCCAGTCCATCAAAACCAATTCCTAGCACTTTCAAAGTTTCCAACAACATGTCATCCAATCCACCCCCTCCGCCTCCTACTACTACTTCTCAATCTGATTCGAAGACCCACATATCCCATGAAATTTCTCCTGCAACTCCTCCAATTCCTCCTCCTCAATCTGATTCAGAGACCGAAACTCTCTCAGAAAGATTGACAGAGCAAGAAACAAAAGACAAGCTCTTCAAAAAAGTCATGCTAGAACATTGGGATGCTGTGATCAACATTTACAAAGACAAAAAAGACATCGTTTCGACGGCCAAGATCACCCGCAACAAAGAAACGGCCCTGCACATTGCTATATCCGACAGCAAAACTGAGGTGGTGAAGGAGCTTCTAGATATTATCGATCCCATTAAGATCAGAGAGATGACGAACGACATGGATGAGAACCCGCTCCACCTGGCGGCCTCGCTGGGGCAGGCGGAGACGTGTAGGCAGCTGGTAGAAAAGGATCCTGAACTGATTGGAAAGAGAAACAGAGATGGAGAGACCCCTTTGTTCCAAGCAGCACTGCATGGGAAGCAGAAGGCCTTCTATGCCCTCCATCCACACTGCACCATTACTGGAAAGGATATAAAACATGATATGGTTCACTGCAAGAGGACTGATGGCAACAGCATTCTTCATGTTGCCATCCAAGGAGAGTACTTCGGTAAGTATTTTTTAACTTAGACTGGGCTGTCTAAATGTTGAACCATACCTAATCTGCTCTTAAAATTACTCAAAAGTAATCTGCTGCATGTCAACCTGACCCGACGCACATAACCCCCATCCTACATGGGTTGACCCATTTAACTCGACCCACCAACCCAACTAGTCGGAGTTTAGCCCATGCCCAATCCATTTCAAATATTTAAGATATATATGAGTCAGATTGTAGGAAAAAAAATCTTAAAGTACAAAAATGTTAAACAATTTAAATTGGTTTTAAAATGTGGGTCAGCCTTAACTCAGCCCATTTAAATGGGTTATGCGGGTCATGCAGGTAAAATTTGGGTTGGCACCAATTTGGCAGCTTGGATTTCGTAAGTGGGATCCGCTGATGAATTTATGGACCCACAAATATTCTGATGATGCCAGCATATCATCAAATAATACAGCCATTTTGCATCCACTTAATTGAATGTACTTACTCAGTGCCATTTATGTATTTGTAGGGCTGGCTTATCAGATCATATACTGGTATCCGGAGCTCATTAAGTTCTGCAACGAAAACGGACTGACAGCTCTTCATTTGCTTGCTCAAAATCCCTCAGCTTTCAGAAGTGGATGCCACTTGGGCCCCTTTGACGATTTCATATATCGCTGTGAGATCTCTCTCTCTCCTCTCTCTCTCTCTCTCTCTCTCTCTGTGGGTCGAGTACTGGGTTTCAATTAACGCTTACCCATTTATTGACTAAGTTGGAATTGTCTATTGAAGATAATGTGCAAGTTAAAAATGGAATAAACCCATATTCTATTAACAAAACACGGGCTCGGTCTATTAAATTCGTTGAGTTAAATACAAATAATGTGTTACTGAGCTGAGACAGTTTTAACCAACTCCCTCCCATGCATTTTATACTTCATATTCTGTTGTAATAACATACAATTGAAAACTAACTTCGTTTGTAGTTTTCAATCTCTATGAGTAGTTGTTTGTGTTAAATTTTTAAAGTGCATTTTCTAGAATTTTCTTAGTTTAAATTGTTATTTTATTTAAATTTTACTTTTTAGTTTTGTAGTGAGGTTGTATGTAATTATGTGTCCAGGGAGTATTTTGATCTTTTGTGTATGGATCCCACTTACACATGCGACATACTCTCTTTCTCTTAACTTCTCACCCCCCAACAACTTTTCCATCTTTCCATATGATGTGAGTGCCACATCATTATCCTCACAATGCCATTACCAACATACATTTTTCCATACACACATCATTACTCCCATCCATTTCTCCATACACCAAGCCACTTTTACATATGCTTCATTACTCTCATCCACTTCTCTATTCAAAAAATTTACTTTTCTCATAAACTTCATTGCTCTGTTCACTTCTCCATACACCAATCTTAGACTTCCCATGCATCTCATTACTTTCTTTCAACCCTTTCTCATCTTTCCCATGTCCCTCCACTAATTATCTTCCTTTCCCATGCAACTACCTCATTATGCTAGCAATTTTCTAAATCACCTATATAAATATATATATGGGGAAATATTCAAGTGAGAACTAGTTCTCACCTATAATATGAGAACTCTTTTGTGGGACCCAACTAGCAACCCATCCAAACCTAGCAACCAATAGAGAACCCCCTGATAGTCACTAATCTCAAGGATTGGCACACATCCGAATGGATTAAACCATAAGATTGAGAGTTGAATATTTTTTTTTGAATATGAAGCCATTAAACTTGTGGGCCACGGATGAATGCGTTAGGGGCATGGATTTAGGGTCAAACTCAATACTTGGGGTGGTTTCACATAGATCTTTCCAGCCCCCTGGCCCCATCCTCAAATGGGGTCGGGCCCGACAAAATGATTCTCACATAATATGTAAGAACAGTTCCGACCTGAATATTACCCTATATATATATATAGAAGATGCTTTTATAAGAGCATCTCTCACCTTACTATAAGAGAAAATGTGGAGGCCCTCAGATCCAATCTAATGTCAACAACTTGAATGTGAAGGCCCCCACCTTATCTCTCATAGTAAGGTGACGTGCTCTCATAGGAGCATCTCCCTACATATATATATATATATATATATATGGCTAAGGCTCTCATAAGTTAAAGCTTATGATATAATTCTGTAAGCTTACACTTGTGAGGATACGCACACGACCCCCCTAAATTGCACATGTCCACCAACTTTTGGTCAAATCCAAATTTACTGGATTGTTGGATCAACTGTATACCGATCCGAATGAAATGTTGACCATTCAACTTTTGGGGCTCAGATGGAGATGATAAAAACCGCGATTGGGGCTAATTTTTTGCACAAAGTGGGGTCCCAGGGAGTCTTTGAGATCCCCCCCAGCCCCGTGTAAGGGCCTACCCTTGGTATATCCAAATAGACCAAACATATCACCCCCCTAAATTACACATATCCACCAACTTTTAGTCAAATCCAAATTTATTAGACTATTGGATCGACTGTGTACCGATCTAAATGGACTATTGACCATTGAACTTTTGGGGCTCAAATAGAGATAATAGAAACCACGGTTTGGGCTGATTTTTTGTAGAGAGTAGGGTCCCAGGGAGTCCTTGAGATCCCCCCAACCCCAGCCCTGTGTAGGTCCCCAGGTAGGCCCTACCACACACTTGAGCTTACATCAGCTTACCTTATCCTAAGCTGCAGCTTAGGAGAGCTGCCTCATATATACATGTATATGTATATATATATATATATATATGACAGATGCTCCTATGAGAAATATCTCTCACCTTATATGAGAGATTGGAGTGGAGGCCCTCACATTTAAGTTGTTGGCATTGGATTTGAGTGTGAGGGCTCCCACCTTATCTCTCATAGTAAGGTGAGAGCATCTTTCACGGGAGCATATCCCTATATATATATATATATATATAAGTCGGTAGCCTCTTCACAATCATGTCCAAAAAACACCACCTTTGAGCAAGTGGAGAGAAGTGAAGTCACATCATCAACAAGTTCATATCTTGTACAAGTACTGGTTACCTAAAGCTGAACTTGTAATGTTTATCTTTTGATGAAGTTATGTTCTACAAATTCATCTTTTGATGAAGTTATGTTCTTCCCCCTCTATCGCTTGATTGTTCTTCTTCCATCGTTTTGGTGTTGAGTTTTCGGCTAGTATGGTTTTTTCACACTAATTGAGAAGCAAAATTCAGTATATTTGGATCTCGTCGTTCTCCACAGTTTGAATTTACTTAGTTTAAGGACTTTGACATATTAGTCCTCTTTAAATCCGATTTTTCATTTTCGTGACCGAAATTTAGATTATGTCACTAAAGTTTCTTGACTATGGTCAACATTTTTTTAAAAATTATTTTGTGTCATATCCCATGATCATGGGATTTGTCAGTTTCTGTATCATACACTTTCTACAACCAGCAAACGAATTCATTTTTTAAAAAACACAAAAGGTGACATTGTGTGAAAAGTAAGTGCACATCTAACAACCAATATTTCTCAGGTTCTATCAATTGAAAATTTCTATTCTCCTAATGTGTTGTATAAAAGCCATGACATCATGGGACAGTCCCATGATATCATGGGATTTATTAATTTTCATGGCATGCACTGTTTTCATGATAACATGGGATCTAGTCCAAAAAAGTTTGAAAAAATGTTAGACGAAAGTCAAGCGACTCTGGTGACATTATCTGAAATGTGGTTATGAAATTGAAAAAATCAAGTTTAAGGAGGACTAATATGTCAAAACCCCATTAATTTATGATGATCAAGTCGAATGAGAGCACTTCAATTCTTCTGTAACTTTGTTTTCTCTGTTTCTTCTCTACTTCTCTAAGCTCTTTTGGTATCAGAGCTTGATCAACCAACGTCGTTCAGATCTTGCTTTCATCTTCTTCCAAAGCAAGACACCTACTGCTATCTTTTTCACCTTCTTCGTCGATCCTCTTTGACGAAACTCAATCTTCGTTGATCTTCTTCATAGATCTTCTTTGTCATTCTCCACTTTTCTTACTGTTTCAGAGGGTTTTTCTTCCTCTCTCATATTTTTCTTCTCTGTTATGCTCAGTGTCTTTCTACATCATGTCTTCTGCCACTCCTTTTTTTTCTTCTATTGATCATACATCTACTTTTCAGATTTCCAACATCGGGTGTATGCTCTTGCGAACTTGAGAACCACAACTATTGCTTGTGGAAATATCAATTTGTCCCAGCAACTGGTCGGACTCAGACTGAGTTGACAAGTCTTATTGTGGTGAATTGGGTTGCATGCACATCGACTTTCTTAAATTGAATAGCCCATGCCAAAACCCTTATATTAATAAAATTAAGATGCCGGTCCAAACCTTCCAAAAGTTAAAAGGATTAACTACGCTAGATTACTAGGTTGGACTCGGGTTGAGTTAACGTTCCCATGGATTGTCGAATAACAAACTTAAAAAATCAATTCAACAACGAATGGCTAGTAATTTTATCTAAAGTAATGAACATGCCTTTATCTTGTAGGGCCAATGAGCTCAGGAACATGCCACGTTTCCTATACTTAGTTGTGAGTTCAACCTCCCTCTGCTTGAGTACAAGAAAGGATGCTAATCGCATTTCATGTACAGGTTTGATTGTTGACTTGGACAAAGTCGAGACGCCCTCTCATTTCAAGGATGAACCTTCTATGTATTCTGATTTCCAATCAGCTCCAGGAAATTACCAAACCTGCTTGGACTTACTCAACTTGTGGAAGCATATTTTTACTGTCATTGGTAATATCTCTCTCCACACCCATCCCCCCCCCCCCCCCCCCCCTCCTCTCCTTTTTTTTTTGTTTTTTTTTTGCCTTCTATTCAAAGCCACATGGTGTATTTGGAATTATTTGTTTATGACTCATAAGTAAATGTATAGCTCATTAGACCTAAATGTGTAAGGGTTCTTAATTACATAGTAATATGGAAACTCAATTAAGTGATATACTCAACTCCGGGAAAGTTGAATTCATTCAGGCAAGTAAAAATAAGTTTTGAGATGCTAGGCATAGTAAAGTCCCTAACAGTGCAATGGAGGGGTTGGATAGCCCTTGGCCTGGCCCTGCGTTATGGTCTCTTGTGCTGAATCACACAATGTCGACATGCATGGAAAACACAAAAGGGCATGTGGATTTGTCATTTATAAATCGGTTGAATCAATTATTGTTAGCTATCTAGTTCAATGAGTAAGAAGATAATGCCAACTAAAATTAGAGGATTTTCAGTCGGATGAAAATATTAAGGTGGATGTATGGTATAACTAAAAAAAATGAATCGGAAATGAGAGTTTCTGGGAATATTTAGGGGCATCATCAATAGGTGATAAGAGAAACTCATTAGAGATGCAAATGCAATATTATTGATTCATTTAGTGAAATACATCAAGAATACATGTTCAACATTTAGTTTGTTCCATTTGCAGCTCGATGGGCACCTACATGGGAGGACATTAAACATGATATACGTAAAATCTTCAATAAGGACGTGGAAAACCAGTTGCCAGTGAGAAGTATAGGTATGTAAAGATCTAAAGCAAACTTCACAATTGAAGAAAATAAGTGGGGGGAAAACAAGGAAAGAGAATTGATCTTGGTACAAACTTGAAGGGAACAATTTTCTCTACCAGTTTTCACCACATCCAAATGGGTCTTTAATTCACCGGCGATTGCAACCTCAAGTCCAAAGTAATAGGATTGGATGAGGATAAAAGGTGGAGAAGAAAAAACTACAAACTAATGAATGCATGTTTTTAAGGATAGTTGGGGTTTTGAAATATTAGTCCCCCTTAAATTTAGTTTTTCCAATTTTATAACTGAAATTCAGATAATATCGCCCGAGTCGCTTGACCTGGTCAACTTTTTTTTATAACTTCTTTGTCTCGGATCTCATTATATCATGGGTATAGTGTATGTTATAGAAACTAATAAATCTCATGATATCATGGTACTGTCCCATGATGTGATGGATTTTATACAACATCTTAGGAAAATTTCTTTCCAAATAATAAAACCTAAAAAATGATAGTCAGATGTGTATTTACTTTTCACAAAAAGTCATTTTTCGTACTCTGCAAAAAAAAAAAAAATGAATTTAATTATCGGTTGCAGAATGTGTATGACACGTACAGAAACTGATAAATCATATGTTGTTATAGACTATAGTCCGATGATATCATGGGATATGGCGCAAAAAAGTTTTAAAAAAAATAGTTAACCAAAGTCAAGCAACTCTGGTGATTATATCTAAGTTTCGGTCATAAGATTGGAAAATCAGGTTCAAGGATGACTAATATATCAAAAACCTACGATAATTTTCTCCTATATTCTCCACATCTACATGCGCAACTCCTAAACTTTGAATAGTGATGTCAAATGACATTTAATTAAGACGAGAAGTATGCATCTTACTCTCTGTTTCTCGTCCTACTTTCCATGCTTGGACTCGTGGCCTCCTTCTTGCAATGAGCATCGGAATCATCTACATATCGAGGACGTTAGGTATCTCATTCAGTCTTAGACAAGGATCTTTTTTTCTTTATAATATGTGCTAGCAGGCGAAGACAAGAAACAAGAACCAGAGGAGCCTAGCCAAGGCAAGAAATGCGAACATAGTCACATCGATGTCAAAGGTAATTTGTGATGCTTTGTCAGAGCATAATTCTCAAGCATATCTATCATTCTCATTATGATTGCCACAAGGGTTTCCAATTTGAGCGGTAGATTAGGTAGTGTAAATTTCTCTATTTTCATTTTTATCACTACTCTTCATGGTCAAAGCTAACAACTTTATTCTGAGATGTCTTTTTTGCTTTTGTTGCTATAGTACCATCACATTCAAAGACAACGTTGATAACGGCTAATGCCTGCTAATAAATCTATTAAACAAAAATTGATAATTGGATAGTTTTGATTGGATGGATAGCATGAGGACAAGTCACGCTCTCCTTAAAACAATAAATGATCCTAGTATTAGATTGATGTCTGCAAAATGGGTTATCAGTAGATTTGCCTCCAAACAATACTAAAAAGCCAATATAGTTTTTTAAGAACTAGTTGACCAAAGTCAAGCAACTCTTGTGACAATATCCGAGTTTCGATCATAAGATTGAAAAATCGGATTCAAGGAGGACTAATATCTCAAAACCCTAAGATGATTTTCTTCGCTTGTTCTCTTCTCCTATATTCTCCACATCTACATGCACAACTCCTAAACTTTGTACAGTGATGTCAAATGACATTTGAGACAAGTATGCATCCTACTTTCTGTTTCTCATCCTACTTTCCATAGTAGGACTCGTGGCTTCCATCCTCCAATGAGCATCCGAGTCATCTACATATTAAGGACGTTAGGTATCTCATTCAGTCTTAGACAAGATCTACATTTTTTCTTTTTAATGTACTAGCAGGCAAAGACAAAGACAAGAAACAAGCACCAGAGGAGCCTAGTCAAGACAAGATAGCTGAGGACTCCAGCAAGCATTACGAATGTCGTCACATCGATATCAAAGGTAATTTGTGGGCAAAGTTTAGGACTGTGGTACTTTGTCGAAGCATAATTTTCTAGCATATCTATGTTCTTCATATATTTATCATATCCATTATTATTGCCACAAGGGTTTCCAATTTGAGCGGTAGATTGGGTAGTGTAAGTTTCTCAGTTTTCTTTTTTTTTTTTTTTTATCTATACTCTTCATGGTCAAAGCTAACAACTTTCTTTTGAGGTGTCTTTTTTTGCTTTTGTAGCTGTAGTACCATCACATTCAAAGAAAACTTTGATAACAGCTAATGCCAGCCAATAAATATATTAAATAAAAAATGATAAATGGATAGTTTTGACTGGATGGATAGCCTGAGGGCAGGTCACAATCTCCTTAAAACAATAAATGATCCTCATATTAGATTGATGTCTGCAAAATGGGTTACCAGTAGATTTGCCTCCAAACAATACTAGAAAGCCAATATAATTCATAAAAAGCCCAGTTCAGCCCAGCTCAATTGACTACATGGGTGAGCTTGAACTGACTTTTACGGCCCATGTTAACCATGGCCGGCCCATATATGGGCTTGTATTTCTAAAGTTGAGTGGAGCTTAAATATTCATCAGCCTAGGCCGGCCCATGAACACTCTTAGATGTATCTCCTTTCTTAAGGGAATAAAAGGATCTAATGTATGGATGTAAAGTGGTTTTTACTTCTTTTTTTTTTCCTTCCTAAATTGGGTAACTGGTCTAGAAGTGATACTTCCAACAAGAGGCTAAGGTGCCTTAACAATGAGCTATAAACGAATGATGCTTGGTGATTTTATTTGATGTGAAGCCCACGTGATTTTTAAAAATGAAGAAACATAGGATGATGGATATAATTGAATTGAATATTAAAGATACATAGAGGCCAATCAAACAATCTTAACCCTTAGTTTTAGGCTCTCAAAACTTAACAAATTATGCATAATGAGAATCGTTGTGATCCAATGGTTATTAAAATTAAGACAAGTGTCCGGGCTTTAGCTCTAGGTATTATTCGAGGCAGCAAAAAAGAGAGAGAGAAAAAAAAATGAAAAACTCTAAAATAGTGTGAGATTAGGACAAACATGAACGAGAAGTTATTGAATTAATCATAGATGGGTACACAAGAGATCGGTACTCTCTTATTAGGATATATTGAATAAAAGAAAATAGTTGTACCCCGGATATGTTTAAATCCTTCAAATGCTTCAGGGGTAGGTTTTTTTTTTTAACATGTGTAAACGACACGCGTGAATCTGTTACATATGCAAATGATACATATGAATAATTACATTTCAATATTAATCAAAATCACCTTTTTCACAAACTTATCAAAATCTATGAAGAAGATAAAAAAGAATTATACCTCGTAGTCATTTTTAGCAATATAAAGAAGATGAACATTTCACACTATAGGGCTATGAAAATTAAGGAGTAAAGGGCCTCCTTTCACAATTGATTTATGCACCACATACATAAACTGTTGGAAACAAATGTGACACCTACATAAGCATTACACCAGACCACACAAGTGAATCATTTACATATGTAAATAAGTGCAAATAAACGATCATCAAACAAAAAAGAGAAAAGGTAAATTGTCAAAGTGCCCCCAATGCAGTTAGGTACACCAAATCACTTTCTTTTAAAATGTTTTAAGAACATTAGCTAAAGCCTTTATACTCTTCTTACTGTAGTTGGTGACGAAATCAAGAAAAAGGGAGAGGGATCGCAAGAAGAAGAGAAAGATTCAACCGAACAATCACAACATCCCTCCAATGATAATGTTTTCTTCCACTTCTTCGTAAAGTATGTCATGGAATTCTTCTTATTGGTTCTCCGATTAGGTACGTACCACTGTTGCCATATGGTAGTCCTATGGGTCCCATCATAAATGGGCCACGTTATCACAGCATTGAAATGTAACATGCAATTGAGTTGTGAACAAGTAATTGATGAGTAGAGATCCCCCCTGATGCGCGCCAGCCTTATAAGTCCATTAACAGGGCCCACTTTATAAATTGAAACTGCGCTGATCGGGGTGGAGAGTCAACAGTCAGATTGATCACATGCGCTTGTTCACCTGCATGTTTGATTTTTGGACTTCAATCGTGTGCTTTTTGCATGTTATCAATCTAATAGTGAAACACTGTCAGTGGCACAAATCTTGGCCATTGAAATTATATAGGAAGGCATTTTTATTTATGAACCGTTCAAGATGAATGTCATCCCCTACAGTGAGGTATATGTCCTTAAATATTACTTTGACGGAGTTGGTCCCCCTACCTTACCGGTAATGTGTTTAATGCATATGATTAGTAATACTATATGAGATTGTGCTAATCAACTTTCCAGTCATGTTCTGAATTTTACTATGGCATAAACTCCAATTTTAAGTAAAATTTAGAAGCATGTCACTAGAGGGGATAACATTAACTCCAACTCAGCATGAAATTGTTCGTTTTGGCCGACGTGTGCACGCGCGGACTTCCCAGGAGGTCATTCATCCTAATGTTGCTCCTACCCGAACACGCTTATTGGGAGGTTTTTCCTTATATCTTACCTATGTAGATGACTTTCCCCTCTCCCTTTCCAAAGTGGGAATATCTCCCCCTACTATTATAGGATTTTAGGACTAAGAAAAATGTATTCTTGTGAATAGATTTATAATTTTGGTGGATGAAGACTTTCAAACTTGAGGCCTATTTAGACACGCAAAAAATTTTAAGAAAATAATATAAAACATAATATAATCTTCTCTTTTATAAACCCACAAGTATTAAGTGCTTGGCAGCCCAATAAAAAATGGTGGAAACGAATCTTTTCTTTCGAAAACCTGTAGATTTTTACCTATGGCCCTTACCTATATAATTATTCTTTAGGGCCTATTTGGATATGTACAAAATAAGATATTTGTAAATTTAATTACTAGAAAAATAAAATATTATAATATTAAAATATTACATTATTGTTGTTGTTTGGCAGTTTCAAAAAAAAAAATCAGTAGATTTTGAAATGAGCTAATTGCCAGTTATGCTATATTCTAAATTCAAGATTGACCACAATTTGAAGTCAAAGAAATGGTCAATAATCTCATAATTTTATTTTAATATTTTTTAAATGACAAAATGATGACAGCATTTTCTAGGAACTCAATTCCATGAAAACAAAAAATTTGATTATATTTTCAAGATAAGGGATTCATTGTAAAGTGGGTTTCTCCAATTTTCTAAGAATTTTATTCATACAGACAAACATGTTATAAATTTTCAAAATAAGGAAATTCATGGTAAAATGAGTTCCTTTCAATTTGTTAGAATTCAATTGAATGCAAACAAATAGGTCTTGTCTTTCCTGGGATAATGGGTTCCTTTGGATTTTTGGAAATCTAGATCCATATCAGTAGACTAGCCCAATTATAATATATTAAAGCCTAGGATTTTGGCTTTAATTTTGACTGTCGGTTATGATTTTGACCAACAGTTATCCCCACATCTTCTATCCACTACTCACATCTTTATTTAGTTAACTACCTACTCATATCTTTATCTTATCAAACCAATCACCTCAACTCTATACTTTTTAAATTTTCACTTGTTCCTATCTATAAATACTCTCTTCCTACCCATCTCTTCTGTTTCTTTTCTACCCCAATGTTTCCATTTTTATTTACTTGATCTATGAAAAGAGGTATTCTTGTATCCTTTATAATAGATGAATACTTTTAATTTGTAATGCATGGATATACCCGTGCTCTATTGTGCTGGTCATATTTTAATGATAATGAATTTAATTGTTCAAATCTCACGGAAATCAATTCCATGCAAATAAATAGGCCCTATTAAATATTCAAGAAAAGAAATCAGTGGTAAAATGGTTCCTTATAATTCCTATGAATTATTTTTACGCAATCTAATCGACCATAAGTAAGATAGACAACTAAGATTCTATAAGTCTTCCATCCTCACCATATATCAATCAATGTGAGTTTTGGTGTTAGGACCCAGACGATATACATTTTGGATCATGGACAAAAAGACCAATTAAAAAAAAAAACGAATTGGAAAAATAATTAATGTATCCTATTCGAGGCCTACCTTTCATTGTTCAAAGTGGTTCATATGAATAACTGCTCCCAATATTTTCATTGTATCATATTTCACTTCAATATGTAAAAGGTGGATTGTTCACACAAAGGTGGGCCACACATGCTGCAATGACCAAAGAAATTAGAGTTTTTGAAAAGGAGAACGGTAAAGGTAACTCTAAAGTAAGCCATGGGAAAAAACCTCTTTTATTGAGAGAGAAAGAGACTACAAACATAGGATGGTACAGCTGAAGTTGCCTAAAAGGTGGCAACAAGTCCCCTTTGGCCGCAGGTCTCTCAACATTGCATTTCATTGCTAAAGGTCCACATTTTTTTTTCTCGTAGAGACAAAGGTCCATTTTCAAGTTTTAAACAGTTAAAAAGTCCAAAATTCCCCTCGTGGATACACACTCTCCGCGTTATTCAAAAACGTAGAAAATCAAGCCATAAATTTCGTGAAGACTAAACGCTGAAAAGCCAGCCTTAAATTTCGTCACAAATAGTCAGATAAACTTCTGTAAGTTTGTTTTATTGTTTATAATTTATTTGAGTTTCTGACAGAAAGTGAGATAAATTTATATGATTTATTTTAAAGCTCAAATAGATTCATATTAAATTCAGATAAATTCATACTAAACTCAAATAAATTCACTCCAAACTTAGATAAATTCAGAAAAGGGGGCGGTGTTGCCCCTCTCTCTCTCTCTCTCTCTCTCTCTCTCTCTCTCTCTCTCAGCGCACAAACCAATGCAATAGCCAACCTCTGTTACGCGTTCTCGGCTTTACTCCTCTTTTGCAGGAGTAAAAAAAAGGAGATAAAAAAAGATTCTTCCACTCCTTATCGGAAGCTCCGAACTGATCTGCTCTGCTTCCAACTTCGGCAAAAATCCCTCAAAAGGTTCTAGAACATCGTTGGCACATCATTACACATACCAGGGAGAAAAGGGCTCTTGGTTGGGACATCTCTGTCCATTGTAGTTCTAGATCAGGCTCCCATCCAGATGCTACCTACACGTCAAAGTTTCCAGTCTGTGATTCCCATCAGTACCTTGCACTACCATCATGAGCATGTCCAGTCTTGTAGAATAAGTAGGACATCCCTCACGTTCAAGGGAATCCTTCAGAGATATCGTCACTACCGACGGTGGGTCTGTCTCAAACAAAAGTGCAGAGAGGACATTGGTTGCTTCCAAGTGAGGGACAGAATGTTGGCGACCAACTCAATAACATTTAACCCTTTTTCATGGTAGAATCTCCAGGTTATGCAAAAAGTCCCTCAACAGGTTTTGCAACATCGTTCTCTCCCATTTGAATTTCGAGACTTGATATATTCCTTTATATTTGAATTTCGAAACTTCATCTAAAACTAGGAAATAATATCCGTTAGAGAGGCAAATGAGTCATGAAATATCATGTTAAGGAGCTTAAAATAGGGATTAAATTCATGACAAAACTTCAGACAGTTAGAAAGGAAAATCAGTTATACAAATGTATGATCTATCATACTTAGGGACCTCCGCCTGAAATAAGTCTAGGCTCATAGACTAGAGGCCATAACCGAAAATCCTGTGGATTAGAGGCCTTAAACGACAATATTAAGGACCTCTGGCTAGTTTTCCCAAAAATAAAAAATGGGATGTTAGAGGATCTATAATTACTATGTTTCCACGTATCCTTCATCCCTCAACCATTTTCCTAAAATAGATGAGACTTGCCTCTCCAACTGATGCTCAGCGCCTGGGTAGGAGCATGAGTGTGTGAGCTTAACTTCTTTATTTAATGATTTATTCTCTAGTACAAACTCGGACGGACACACTCACAACACCCTAAAGGCCTATTTTTTTTTTTTTTACAAGTATTCAAGGAATTCCTATTTGGGGAATTTTTTAATTCCCTTACAGGGTGGATTTCCTAGATGCTCCCTTAGACTTGAGCATCCTGAAATTCCACCAAAATGTAAAGGGAGTGGGATTTCTGAATTCGTAGGTCTAGTTTGACACTTTACTAACATAGTAAAAGTCAAGTAAAACCTTCATTTTTTAGACAAGATGCCACATCAAAAGCACTTTAATTCAAAACTCCCTCCATCTTTTTTCAAAAAAGTAAAAACGCAACCACCTTAATCAACTATAATACAAAAAAACTTCACTTTCCGATACAAAAAGTCAAACAGATTTCATAACAAACAACTAAAAATAAAATATCATCATAACCTACTTATATTTTATTATTTCTTCAAAATCAACTTTACTTCACTTAACTCTATTAGTAGAGTTGCCAAACTGACCCCAAAGCTCATTTAAGACCTTTCAAGTGACTGAAATTTTGAAATACTTGGTATAAAATAAGGTATTCGCAAATGCAATCCCAAAAACCCAATCAGGGATTCTAGCAAAGAAACAGGACTTAAACCCTATCCCACAAACACGGATCGGTCCCTAGATTGGGAGATGCCTCACCTTGTCTGATATAAGCATGCATGAGGTAAAGTCCACCAATTTAGTAAATAGTAATAATAATAATAATGAGAAGCTGGAGATATAATCGGAGATGTATGTAAAAAAAATAAAATACTCTTTTTGTATACCTGCCTATCCCCGCAGAGATGGCCGGTGCTTTTTATAGGGAAAACATTGTCCTCACTACCACATCTTGAGCTTGGGCTGCAATAAACTGATGCTTCTATATATTGAAGAGTTTTAACAACTCCCACACCGAGCTGGGACTGCAATAAAATGGTGCTTTTATATATTGAAGAGTTTTAACAATTTAATTGATTGATTGCAGTAAGGTTACTCTATTTATCTTCTTCCTATAAAATCTGTAATTGAAAAAACTTGTTGATAAAACATTCCTGTTATGGCTATAAAATCTGTAATTGAAAAAACTTGTTGATAAAACATTCCTGTTATGGTTAGCAATGGACCAGCTCAACTCAAATTCTAAGGATGATTTGTGGACAACACGTTCTCCAGTTCTAGTCGCTGGGCGGATGGGGTTAGTGGAGATGGTGAAAGAAGTTCTATTGTGTTTTCCAGTGGCCCGCCTCGACGAGGATTTAGATAAGAAGACTGTGTTGCTGTTGGCAGCTGAGAACGGGCAGGCACGTGTTGTTGATCTTTTGCTGAAGATGTACTCTCGTGAGCATAGTATCTATCAAAAGCTGGACAGTAAAGGTGACACTGCCATTCATTTGGCAGCAACCTTTGGCAAAAATCGGCCTTGGCGAATTTCCAGTGCAGCTATTCAGATGCAATGGGACCTCAAGTGGTATAATGTATGCTCTCGCTCTCTCTCTCTCTCTCTCTTTCTCTCTCTCTCAAATGGGGTTGCGTCAGTTATTTTCAAATGTATGTGCATTGGAGATGGTCGTGATCATGAGATCTTTCTCGAATGCCGAGAATCTCTAAGGAGCTGTTTTGTTTGCATAAGATTCATAGGAATTCTTGGTGAATTCCACTCCATTTTTAACCACTTGTAACAATACAAGTCTAAGCATTCAATTACATGAAACAAACAAGCCCTAGGTGATTCAGAGTGGGGTTCCATCTCCTCCTAAATAGCAATCCAAAGGAGTAACTCCCTCAAAACACTCCACATCCGCAATTAGGATAAAATTTCATAACCACCAAACTGAGTTAGATCTCATTCCAAACTCTCCTAATGACTTGAATTAGGACTTGGGTCGAGAGACGGGCACAATGGGTTAAATCAATGCTTAACCTGACAAGGGGCCCAGTTGAAAGATGGGCCAGATGATTTCTTGCATTTCTCCCTCTCTCTGGCTTTAAGCATGTCTCGAGGTTGTACCAATCTTAAACCATGCATGTTTTGGTACCATTTTCAATTAAGGCCAGACTGCCGAGACGTTATCGTTCATTCGTCAGAGTCTGGCTGAAGTATATGAAGCCTAACCTCCGTGATTGATGGGCCCAATATATTAAGAGTAGCCCCTCTCCAGGATTGTTCTAAAACTGGGTGGCATTTGATAAATGGCGGACGACTTGGACCAGTAGCAAAATTGAGGAATCAATGAGGAATTTGGTCTTTTCGTACGTTGGGATGAAGCCTCCACAGGGCCTTAGTTCTAACACGCTCAACTTGTGTGCTGCCTGTAGCCCCCAAGCCTACTGGCTCTCAGTTTCGTCATATATTGAACTAGGAGGATGCAACTAGAGTTATAGACTTATAGGACTCTTTCTCCACTTACTATTCATCGGGAACATCGATAGGTCTTTTTTTTTTTTTTTTATAGGTAGATTGTCTTAAAAGAAGGAGAAAACAGGGCAAAAGCCTCCAGATCACAGAGAGAGGGAAAAAAAGAAGCTAGCAAAGGAGAGATCAACCTTCCCCTAAAACATGAGGGGAGGAGGAAGGCACTATCCTGCACTTACAAAAACAGGGCAATAGCCCCAAAAACAGAAAGAGCCTGAGAGCAGAAAACAAGAAAGGAAGCATACCCGGGGGAAAGACCTCAAAATGGGGTGAGGAGGAATTCTCGAGCCTGAGTTTGAACTAAGCATGCCACTCATTCGGTCCATGAAAGCCAGCTGAGCTTTCACTAGGGATGGCTGCTTACTTCAGTGCTCGGCGTCATTTCGAATAGACCAGAGGGCATAGATGGCTTGGAAGAAAATTGCAGCAGTGGACTTTCTTCCATGGACATTTACACCCATTGCTAAGGCTGTCCAGACGGATGAAGCAGAAAGAGGAAGATCCGGGGAAGGACCACCATGACTGAGAAGCCAAATCCAGAGTTGCTGAGCTATACTATAGGCGAAGAAGAGGTGAAGATCTGATTCACCGCTACTGTGACAAGAGTAGCATCTGGAAGCGATTGAGCACCCTTTAAGCATTGCCCGGTAATCAGTAGGCGTTTTCTGGAGAAGGAGGCGCCAGCCGAAACATGAAAGTCTAGGATTAATGAGCTTACTCCACACCAGCCCATACCAATCTACTGCAGCTTCTCTAGTTCTCAAGGTGTCCTAGGCTTCTTTGGGGGAGAGGACCCCAATGGAGTTACCTTTCCATGACAGGGTGTCTGGAGTACCTCTTTAATTAATAAGGCTAGTCTACTGAAGGAGGACGCCCGCAACTCCACTTGGATGTTGGTTGGGATATACCAAGAATTTTCTTGAATAATGTCTGCTACCGATCACTTATAGAAAATTGGAAGTGGGGAAATCTGTGTGCTATGGGATCGTGGTCAATCCAATTATCAAACCACAGTTGGATGGAGAGACCATTCTCAAGAGCCCAAGAGCTGCCACGCTGGAGGAGGAAAGCCAGGGACCTGATCCTTTTCCCAGATGCAGGAACCAGCCTTAGGATTAATAGAGAACCACATGGAAGAGCTCCTACAATACCTGCCACGAAACCAACGGGCCCAGAGGGAGTCTGAAGATGCTTCAGACCAGCCTAATTTCAATAAACAGGCTTCATTGAACTCCTACACCCTACGCAATCTGAGGCCTCCCTCAGATTTTGGCAAGCAAACCAAATCCCATTTTACCATAATACTCCTCTTTTTATCCAAGCTTTAAGACCACAGAAAATTACGCAACAGGCGTTCAATCTGGAGACGGATTTTACTAGGGATTGGAATTACTAGAGAGATGTGTAGAGGAATAGAGGATAACACATGCTTAACCAAAATCATTCTTGCGGCAAAGGAGAGACATTTAGCCTTCCATCCATCCAGCCTAGATCTAATAGAGTCCAAGAACTGATTGAAGAGAGAGTGCCTAGAGGATCCAAAGAAGATAGGAACTCAAAGGTAGACTGATGGAAGAGAGGCCCGAGGGATGGGAAGAAGCCATGTTATCATTTGGGCTCTCTTGGCAGTACACTTGCCCAGGAAAAGGTGACTCTTCTGCAGGTTAAAACACTGACCAGAAGAGGCATGGTACTTGGTTAGTAAATCTTGGACACTTCTCAGACCTGACTTATAGCAAATGACAGGGTGTAGAAGGAACAGGCGAGGTTGGCACAATTTTACCAGAGAACCTGAGCTGCTCGAACTGGAGACTGAGAATTTCCTCCGCAACGATGAACAGGTAGGGCGACAGAGGGTCCCCTTGGCGCAATTCACATGAGGAGCTAAAGAACCCACAAGGGTTGTTGTTGATTAGAACTGAACATCTACTTGTACAAATCATCTCTCTAATCATATTGATCCAATATGAAGAAAAATAGAAGAACTTGAGAGCCCTGAAGAGAAAGTTCCATTTAAGCTTGTCAAATGCCTTAGAGATGTCCAACTTCAAACAAACGGATCATCCACTAATCTTAGAATTGAGGTCCATCTATAGGTCTTGCCCAAAGGTCCTTGTCCATGCAAAACCTTACTACTATCATAGGGCCGTTGATGGGGATAGCAATGGATGCACATATACCTAGCCCTGTTTCTTTACAACAATTCCAAGAATAATGTCGGAAGGAATTTCAATTTCTCCAAAAATTGTCCCATGGAATTTCAAATACCTCCTCTTGATGGTGCATTTTAAAATTCCAACAAAATGCATAGTGTAAGTATTTTTTTGTTGGCTAATTCATGGGATGGACAAAACCCTGGGTCTTCTATTTTATTTTAGAATGGACAATGGTTGTGTCGTCGGAAGAGCTGAAGCGAAAAAAAAGGAGGAAAAATAGAAGACTGGGCGAAACACCCAGGCCCGATTGATTGGAGCCTCTGTCCGATCGATCGGACAACAAACGCGCCCCAGTTATTTGGGCGGTCCGATCAATCGGAGCCATTGTCCGATCGATTAGACAGGCGCGGGTCATAACGGGAAAGTCTCCTGATCTAAATAGGAATTGTTTCCTTTTGAGACTCTGCTTCCCAATTTGAGTCCTATTTGTGTTCTAAGTCGTAGGCATGAATTTGGGGCTATAAATAGGGTGTTGCTCTCAACCCTAAATAGAGATATGCACATTGAAGATCAGATACATCAATCACCACTCTCATCAATTTAAGTTAGAGATATCTTAGAAAGATATTATTCTCTGGAGCCATTAAGAAATCGTTCTGAATGGCTGCTCTAGAAGGTCATTGTTGCTTCTACTTTCTTGTAGAATATAGTTCATCTTGACTGGCAAGGTGCGATGACATCAAGAAAGGAAAATGGGGTACGATGGATGTCGTGTTAGAGAATTTTGTGGAAGAACAACTACAGTCCTTAGGTCGAGGTACATAAAAGAGCTTGTAAATATATCTTGTAACTATTCGTGAACTCTTGATTTCTGGTTTGTGGTTTTTCTCACTAGATAAGGTTTCCACGCTAAATATTGTATCTGCCTGCTTGTGGTGTGTGATTGGTAGATAGCTAGTTTTATACTGTCTAATTGGTTATTTCCGCTACATTGATTGGTTAAATTAGAATTAGTATAAATTCTGGTAGCCTGCAAAAACTTTCACGTAGAGAGTGGAATTTCTGGAATTTCAAAAGGTCATTTGAGACCTTTTGAGTGGTCGGAATTTGAAATTCCATCAAGAAACCTGGCATTGTAAATGTTAAAGGACAAGATGTCACATATGTCCCAAAAACCTTAACATAGCAAATTCTTATAAGGAATTCTGGTAAAAAAATAGGCCCAGACCACATCCAGAGCTTACCCATGAAAATAGTGACATCTTGTCCCAAAAACCTTAACATAGCAAATTCTTATAAGGAATTCTGGAAAAGAAATAGGCCCAGACCACATCCAGAGCTTACCCATGAAAATAGAGTTTGCAATATTTGGGTTTGGATTTAGGTCGATGTAGTTTCAATCCTGTGGATCCAGACGTGAAATCAGATAAGTATATTATACATACATATAGTATATATTAACATATATCAAGAGATGTAAATGTACGAACTTTACGGTACATAGCATACATGTGCATATTATTGATTAATAATAATATTGTATGGTGCACATACACACAAGGCACATAATAAACTAAAAGGAAAAAGAAAACAAAACTAAGGGACTATTTGCTTGCATATTATATATGGGAATTGAATAAATAGTAATTTATGGTCAAATGAGCTTGACCAAAAGATTATTAAATAGGTGGGGTGTTGATAAAAGGTAACAACAGGTAAATAGGACCCTGCTTTAATTTCCTTCAACTTGAATATCTAGGATGACAGCCGGGTATTTTTTATTTTATTTTTTTTATCCTCTCATGATTCAATTTTCATTAAATGTAAGGTTATTCGATGGTTGCTTTTCAATATTTACTTCGATTCTTCATTTTTAACGACCTAAAATATGAAATCTTAGATTAAGTAGAAATTCAATTTTAAAAAAATAAACAGACCTTGTGAGTTAATTATCCAAACTTTTTATATATTTCTCACGGGATGCTAACGATGAATTGCATTCTTCCATCTCTGTTTGCTTTGCAACAATCTCGATTGATTTCACTAACTTCAAGTGGATGGGTGAATCTCAGTTCATAAAATCATCTATGCCAACCAATTTATTGGCAATTCGGAACGGAGAAGGTAAGACTTCCATGGAGGTGTTCGAGGAGACGCATGAAGGCATTATAAAAGATGGGGTAAAATGGCTAAACAGTACATCTCAATCATGCTCTGTGATCGCGGCACTCATCGCATCAGTGGCTTATGCCTCAGCCGCTACTGTTCCAGGTGGGGACAATCAAAACAACGGCATACCAATACTCAAAGGCGATCCCTCATTCGACATCTTCATCATCGCTTCACTTGCGGCCCTATGCTTTTCTGTCACCTCCCTAACCATGTTCTTATCCGTTCTCACTTCTAACTATATGATCGAAGACTTTCTCTATAATCTGCCCACGAAGCTGCTGCTGGGCCTCACCACGCTCTTCATCTCAATTGGTGCGATGTTGGTCTCCTTCTGTGCTGGCCATTTCTTCAACATTGGAGATCGGAACAGGAACGCAGGCTCACCGGTCTTTGCAATCATATGCCTGCCCGTGTCTGCCTACGTTTTGACACAGTTTCGTCTTCTTATCAGTCTCGTAAAACCTCCCTTCTAAACCCATTCAAATGGAGTTGCAATGTTATTACTATCTAATGCTGTGGGCCTCCCAGACTATATAGCTCCGATGCTTTTCTTGGATTGCTTTTTATTAATCTCTAATTATTACATAGTGACTATGAATTTACATTCGAACTTGTTATTAGTTTGAGATTAAGCCCGCAGCTATGGTTTTTCCTGTTATGGTTGAATTTGTTATCTTAAATTATTTAAGTTACTTTCATGAATTACTTTTAAATTATACAAGTTATTTCTCTTACTTGTCAATGGGAATAGGATTGCAGTTACTCAGTACGAGATGGAAATAGCTCGGTTTACCCCAGACTGTCTGTTGGGTAACTGTCTTGTATTCCAGCTAAAGTCAAGATTGATATCTTCATTAATCTGGGTGTAATTAGGTTTGGAGTATTTTTCAACCTTGAACTCTGTTGCTCTTCTCCGTGGACATAGGCAATATTGCCGAAGCACCTAAATCATTAGGTCTTCATGAACTTCATGGATTGATTGCTTGATATTCTGCACATTTGTTTTCATCAATTGATTGCTTGATATTGTGCTGATTTGTGTGCGCGCGTGTGGGTTATCAATTCCGTTGCACCACTGTCCCCTACACAAACTTATTTCTTATTTCAATTTGTTCGGTAATTTTCCATGTGTATTAAACTGTAAATATGTATATCCAAAAGGGTCACACATAAATAACCCCCACCTCCTCCTTATTTATTCCTACAAGTGTATATGTTGGCTTTCTTCCCACTTCGGTGGGCTTTCTTTCCCGAATGCACTGGGCTTTCTTCCCACCTCGGTGGGCTTCCTTCCGAGGCGTGCTGGGCTCTATATAATGAATTAAAAAAAAAAAAATGGTCCCAGCAAAGCTGGGGCACCAAAAAAAAAAAAAAAAACACATTTCCATAAACCGTCATATGTTCTAACGAAACCTAATTTCACATTTGACAAAGCTCCCAAGATTTTTTCTCATTCATACATCAGTAACAGTTAGCAAAGTGGATGGTTTTTTTTTTTTTTATTCTTTTTAATTATTATTAATAGAAGGGATAAGGAAAAATCTTGACAACGATGACGAAAAAGGTTTGACTTGAAAAACAGAGATGGGACATCTGATACCTATACGCAAGGAGTACATTATGTTTGGATTTTATTTTTCCTCGGGAGATTACAAACCCACCCACACAAGTCCCTTGCCTTCAGCACTAGTGCCAGGTTATCCGATGAAGGCAGGTGACTCGCCTCTGTGGATTGGCAGTACATTGTAGTTTTGGATACGAATTCCAAAGAAACAAACTCGAGGAAACCAGATCCAATGGGATTATAAGCTTTAATTTGATGGATATTTTAGGTAAATGTCAATTGATGTGGACTCCTGATTGATATGATTTCACACACAATAAGCAGACAGTTCGATCCATTTTCCAAAGCACTGAGTAGAAGGTGACTTTTAGGGAATAAATAGAAAATAGTAATAGGCAACATTCTAAACAATGTTGGATATAGAAATGATTTCTTCATCTTTCTTAACTTGAAGAGCATATCCATTGATGTGTTTATGTAGTTTATAAAGAACAGAAATTACATATTAAGATAGAGGTCACATTCAAACTCAAATAATAAACCAGAAACTGAAGTACATCATCAGGAGATAGATGATGATTGGTTGTGTTCTATGAGATTAAATATGTTCCACGCGAACCGAAAATGTTGTCATCCTAACCAGCATATAAGTACGCCTCTCCCAAAAGGTACGAGATCTTATAATTTTTCTCTATGGAAACTTTAACTATTCTTCTCACATCTGTCTCTTTTTCCTCAATCACATTCTTACATTCCTCTCATTGAAGACAAGAAGATACTAGCAACAGAGGCCTGAGCTAAAATGAAAATATAATAATATTAAAAAATTTTAAAAGAATTTATTAAAAATAATGAATCTTAAAAAATGTATTATATTATCTATCAATCTTAAAATTTATTCCATGCATAGCCAACATATTTAAAGTTGATTGATCTTGATACGTTAGAATCACACACATACATTAGGATCAATTCCTAGGTCTTAAAGTTTAAAGCATCACATCTAACCAGTATTCCGACTTTGGAAAATAAAAGAAATTGTACAAAAATATATAAAGAAATTAAAAAATAAAGTAAACTTAAAACAAATTAAAAAAGAAGAAGAAGAAACCAAGTTGGAGGACAATATCCACGGAATTTATACAAAAAAACAAAAATTCAAAAATCATTCAACCCTAATGTAAAAATAAATAAATGTAAAAGTACATCATCGTGTCCGAAAGATGGGTAGCGAGAAGCTCTTTTTGGGTCTGAGCAATCATCGCGTTAGAAAGATGTAAAAGTTGATTGCTCGATCTCACACGCACAAAGGAACAAAATCCTAAACCCCCTCATTGCTAACTTTAAAAGCTTGTCCTTTGTTCGACCCTCTCCATGTCAGTAGAGGAGGAATTGGAAGAGGGATGAGGTGGTCAAATGCCAGCCATCAAAGATGGAGTTGGGGAGATGGAGAAAGAGGATGAGGACAAGAAAAACAGGACAAAAGGAGATGCCGTGTCAAGCAATGCTCAAAGTTCAAAAAAAAAAAAAAAAACCACAAAACAAGACCTAATTAATGGACCTCGATCGTGTTGCACAATCTGTAGGAGCCCTTCTCGAGAAATGGCCAAATATCGAGATTTTTTCCATCAAATCCTTGATAGTTTATTTATATGGAATGACCCGATCTTGCATTGGGGCTTTTCTTTTTCTATTTTTTTACTCCCCTTAAATCAAGAAATTAGTTCTAACAGAGAAATTCATCTTCTTACCCCGGTGGTAAGGAGTGGCAGTTCTCATCTGCTTGTCTAGGGCGTCGGGCTCTCTCTTGGGTCCCAGCCCCACCTTCGCTGACTGTATCAAATCAGACGTTGTTTCTGACAATGACTTGCTAACATTCAAAAATATCTAAATCAGCCCATTAATAAGTAAGGTCGATGGGCCTGAGACCCAAGCCCAAAATCAGACCTGTTACGGTTTCTGTTTCTGAATAAGGCTCGAGGCCCTGCCCATTGGAACAAGATTTATGCCAAGCTTGTTCAAGGGGCCTTGGATAAACTAGGCATGGCAACTTTAGGCCCGTTTACATGCGCATCACTTGATATCAGATACTTGTACCTGGAATGGGAATGCAGTATCAAGCAAGCAAAACATTCCATACTTTAGATTAACGGAACATCATCAATTTACCTCTTTTTTACCCACTTTAGTAAAAGACTGAAGAGGATTGGAAGAACTGAATGGACCACCGAAAAAAACGAAGGATGAACAAGACAAAAGGACAAAAAGAGAAAGAAAAAGAGAAAAAAAGAAATGCTAATGTATGATCAGTTTTTGTAATGAACAAACCAAGCTCATATGCGCTTGTCATTGAGGCTGAGTTGAATATTTTATCTAAAGTGGCACGTGGCATGCTGGTGGGTCCCCTTCCCCCACACTAAAGGACACATGAAAACAGCTCTCATCACACTAACTGTTACATATAATGGAGAAGATGTTAGGGACATATGGGCTGAGTAAAACAATGAGCTTGTGAGGCTCTTTTTTCTGTCCATCATGTGTTGCCCACATGCCAACAATCCCACTGTGATTATTTTCACTCACAGCCAGTGAGTCCGGATCCCCTGAGTGCCTCCCACATGTTTCTTGTGAGTGGGATATGTGGGACTCCATTGTAGGAGCCACCTATTGATAATTCAAACCATTCAATATGAATGTTGTCGGCTCTAGTGATATATCCTATAAGATTATTTCAGTTATAATTAGTCCCACCGTAGGATTGAGTATATAATTGATAATGTAATTAATGCATATAATTAATAATGATTGACAATGTGATTAATGCATATAATTAATAATGAATAAGACTGTGTTAATCGTGCTATCAGTCATTTGCTTAATCTTAAAGTGGGCCGAACTCCTGCTGAAGTAAAATTCAAGGATATGCCCGCAGAGATGATAGCATTTATTTGAGCAGTCTAGATTATAAAGAAGTGGGCTCACACTTAATTTCCACACATCCCACTCATGGAAAGCATGTGAGAGACACAACTAACGAGTTTCTTCGGTACATAGCTAATCAACGTACCCTTCAATTGAGTAGTTGTTCTCCAAGTGTGAAACCTAGAGATTATCTGAGCCTTATAAATCCATTAATGGGGCTCATCTTTCGAGTTTATTTTATCAGTAAGCAAATCTTTTAAATCAAAGCCACTCAAAATCACTGCAGTCACAATATGCTCCAATCAGAGTTATTGCCTCATGATAGATTGATGGTGTGTACCTAAAACCCATGGCTTAACTTTTGGTCTCGTTGCTAATCCTGCGGTGTAGATGTGATCAACTTGAGGATGGGCAAAAGTATGATCGCGAGTGAGGTTTTCCAAGTGAATAGTATTTGCTGCAAAAGTGATATTCAGTGGTTTAAATCCCGAAGGTGGGACCTGCCGTTTTACTTACAGGTTGAAGCTATGGGAATAGAGAATCTCAGACACCCGCATCCAATAAGCAAGGAATCCTTTTAATGTGGTGGGCCGCCTGTGGGCCCCCCATTGAAAAGGATCCTGATTGGAGAATTCCTATATAAGAAGGTGGCTGGGCCGTCACTCCAGTCCATCAAAACCAATTCCGAGCACTTTCCAAGTTTCCAACAACATGTCATCCAATCCACCCCCTCCTCCTACTACTACTCCTCCACCTCCTCCTCCTCCGACTGCTACTACTTCTCAATCTGGTTCCGAGATCCAGATATCCCATGAAACTCCTCCTCCAACTCGTCCAATTCCTCCTTCTCAATCTGATTCAAAGACCCAAATATCACTTGATAATCCTCCAACAGCTCCTCCAGACCAAGCAACAAAAGACGAGCTCTTCCAAAAAGCCATGCAAGAAGATTGGGATGCTGTGGTCAAAATTTATAAAGAAAAAGGAGACATCGTTTGGACGGCCAAGATCACCCGCAACAAAGAAACGGCCCTGCACATTCATAGCACTGTCCAAGTTTCTAATAACATGTCATCCAATCCACCTCCTCCTACTACTACTACTACACCTCCTCCTCCTACTACTACTACTGCTGCTGCTGCTGCTTCTCAATCTGATTCCACGACCCAGATATCCCATGAACCTTCTCCTCGAACTCCTCCAATTCCTCCTTCTCAATCTGATTCAAAGAGCCATATTCCAGAAGGAGGGACAGACCAAGAAACAAAAGAGGACCTCTTCGAAAAAGTCATGCAAGAAGATTGGAAGGGTGTGATCAGCATTTACAAAGACAAAAAAGACATCGTTTCGACTGCCAATATCACCCGCAACAAAGAAACGGCCCTGCACATTGCTATATCCGACAGCAAAACTGAGGTGGTGAAGGAGCTTCTACATATTATCGATTCCATTAAGATCAGAGAGATGACGAACGACATAAATGAGAACCCGCTCCACCTGGCGGCCTCGTTGGGGCAAGCGGAGACGTGCAAGCAGCTGGTAGAAAAGGATCCTGAACTGATTGGAGCGAGGAACAAAGAAGGAGAGACCCCTTTGTTCCAAGCAGCACTGCATGGGAAGGAGGCGGCCTTCTATGCACTCCATCCAATGTGCCCCATTACTGGAAAGGATATAAAACATGATATCGTTCACTGCAAGAGGAATGATGGCAGCAGCATTCTTCATGTTGCCATCCAAGGAGAGTACTTCGGTAAGTATTTTTTTTCCTTAGACTGGGCTGTCTAAAGTTTGAACCATGCATATCTAACCTGCTCTTAAAATAACTTAAAAGTAATCTGCTGCTTGTCAACCTGACCCGACACACATAACCCCCATCCTACATGGTTTGACCCATTTAACTCGACCCACCAACCCAACTAGTCGGAGTTTAGCCCATGCCCAATCCATTTCAAATATTTAAGATATATATGAGTCAGATTGTTGGAAACAAAATCTTGAAGTACAAAAATGATGAACAATAACTGTTTAAATTGGTATACAAATCTGGGTCGGCCTTAACTCAGCCCATTTAAATGGTTTATGCAGGTTATGCAGGTAAACCCTAAAACGATCTTCTTTTACCAAAAAAAGAAAACCCTAACACAATCTGTTTTACCACAGTTTGAATTTATCTAACCTACAACCGCCTCCTGTAGGACAACTGGATAAGGGTAGTGTTATGTAGGTCAAATGCCGGTCAAGTAAGGGTCAAATCATATTTGCCACCCCTAGATCAAACGGCCTTTTGTTTTTAAGAGTGAGCAGTACTATTGTAGTTGGCTAGATCCAACAGCCAGCTCCTTTTATATGATAGATTGTGTGTCCCCACAAAATATAACATGTGTCCTATTTTAAATGATGGGAGAGGGAGCTTCCATCAAGAATTTGGACCCATTGCAATTGCCTCCCCGTCAGAAAGATAAAATGCTAAAAACATGATTTTCCTTTTTTCATTTTGTTATTTTTGATTATATGTAATGCACATGATTAATCTGACACCGAGCTCACTCCGAACTTGTGAAATTTGGGCTGGCACCAATTTGGCAGCTTGGATTTCGTAAGTGGGATCTGCCGATATATTTATGGACCCACAAACATTCTGATGATGCCAGCATCATCAAATAATAGAGTCATCTTGCATCCACTGGAATGTACTTACTCAGTGCCATTTGTGTATTTGTAGGGCTGGCTTATCATATCATATACTGGTATCCAGAGCTCATTATGTACAATAACGAAAAAGGACAGACAGCTCTTCATTTGCTTGCTCAAAATCCCTCGGCTTTCAGAAGTGGATGTCACTTGGGCCCCTTGGATGATTTCATGTACCGCTGTGAGTAATCTCTATCTCTCTCTCTCTCTCTCTCTCTCTCTCTCTGTGGGTCGAGTGGGTTTCAATTAACATGTATAAGGCTCAACCTGTACGTGACCCATTTATTGATTAAGTTGGAATTGTCTATTGAAGTTAATTATTGTGCTAGTTAAAAGTGGAATAAACCCTTATTCTATTAACAAAACACAGGCTCAGTCTATTAAACCCATTGAATTAATACTGATGATGTGTTACTGAGCTGAGACAATTTTAACCAACTCCCTCTAATGTATTTTATACTTCATATTCTGTTGTAATAACATACAATTGAAAGCTAACTTCGTTAGTAGTTTTCAATCTCTGAGTAGATGTCTGTGTTCATTAAATTTTTAAAGTGCATTTTCTAGAATTTTCATAGTTTAATTTATTATTTTATTTACACTTTTATTTTGAGTGTTCTAGACTTGTAGTGAGGTTGTTATGTAATTTTGTGTCATGGGGGCATTTTGATCTTTTGTGTATGGGTCCCACTTGCACTTGTGTCGATGACATTTGCCTCATACTCCCTTCCTCTTCACTTCTCTCCACCCAACCACTTTTCCATCTTTCTATATGATGCCAGTGCCTCATCATTATCCTCACCGAGCAATTACCAACATACAATTTTCCATACATACGTCATTACTCCCATCCATTTCTCCATGCACCAAGCCACTCTTCCATATGCTTCGTTACTCTCATCCACTTCTCTATACGCCAAATTTACTTTTCTCATATACTTCATTGCTCTTTTCACTTCTCCATACACTAATCTTAGACTGCACATGCATCTCATTACTTCCATTCAACCCTTCTCATCTTTCCCATGTCCCTCCACTAATTATCTTCCTTTCCCATGCAACTACCTCATTATGCTAGCAATTTTCTTTCCCATGCAACTACCTCATTATGCTAGCAATTTTCTAAATCACCCATATATATATATATATATATATATTTATGGCCAAAGCTCTCCTAAGCTTTAGCTTAGTATATAACTCCGTAAGCTCACGCACCCTTGGTCCATCCAAATAGATCAAACACACGACCCTCCTAAATTGCACATGTCCATCAACTTTTGGTCAAATCCGAATTTACTGGACTGTTGGATCGACTGTGTACCGATCCGAATGGATTGTTGACCATTAAACTTTTGGGGCCCAGATGGAGATGATAAAAGCCGCGGTTGGGGCTGATTTTTTACACAGGGATGGTCCCAAGGAGTCCTTGAAATCTCTCATCCCCAGCCCCTTGTAGGTCCCTAGGTGGGCCCTACCATACATTTGAGCTTACCTCAGCTTACTTTATATCCTAAGCTGCAGGTTGGGGGAGTTGATGTTCCGATGAGAGCATCTCTCACCTTACTATGACAGATAAAGTGGGGGCACTCACATCCATATCCAATGTCAGCAACTTAAATGTGAGGGCCCTCACCTTTATCTCTCATAATTAGGTGAAAGATGCTCTCATAGGAGCATCTCCCATATATATATATATATATATATATAGGAAAATATTCAAGTGCATTTATCCCTCACCATGTGTGGTGAGGGACACCCCTTTTGGGGAAGTTTTAAGTACAAAAGGGGATATTTCCATCAAGTACAAAAGCCTTTTTGTACTTGAAACTTCCCCAAAAGGGGTGTCCCTCACCATACTTAGTGAGGGATAGATACACTTGAATATTTCTCATATATATATGTATATATATATATGCATATATATATATATATATGCACGTCGGTGCCCTCTACACAATCATGTCCAAAAAACCACCTTGGAGCAAGTAGAGACAAGTAACGTCACATCATCAACAAGTTCATATCTTGTGCAAGTACTGGTGACCTAAAGCTGAACTTGTAATGTTTAACTTATCCTTTGATGAAGTTATGTTCTTCCCCCTCCATCTTTTGATTGTTCTTCTTCTTTCATTTTGGTGTTGAGTTTTGGGCTAGTGTGATTTTTTTTTCACACTAATTGAAGCAAGATTCCGTATATTTGGATCTCACCTTTCTCCACAGTCTGAATTTAATTAATTTAAGGACTTTGACATATTAGTCCTCTTTAAATCCGGTTTTCCATTTTCGTGACCAAAATTTAGATGATGTCACTGAAGTCACTTGACTATGGTCAACATTTTCTTAAAAATTATTTTGTGTCATATACCATGATATCATGAGATTTGTCAGTTTTTGTATCATACGATTTCTACAACCAACAAACAAATTCATTTTTTAAAAAAACATAAAAGGTGACATTGTGTGAAAAGTAAGTGCACATCTAACCACCATTTCTCAAGTTCTATCATTTGAAAATTTCTATTCTCCTCACGTGTTGTATAAAAGTCATGACATCATGGGACAGTCCCATGATATCACGGGATTTATTAATTTTTATGGCATGCTCTACCTTCGTGATAACATGGGATCTAGGCCAAAAAAGTTTTCAAAAATATTGACGAAAGTCAAGCGACTCTGGTGACATTATTTGAAATGTGGTTATGAAATTGAAAAAATTAAGATTAAGGAGGACTGGTATGTCAAAACCCCATTAATATATGATGATCAAGTTGAATGAGATCACTTCAATTCTTCTGTAACTTCCTTCTCTCTGTTTCTTCGTGGCTTCTATAAGCTCTTTTGGTATCAGAGCTTGATCAACCAACGTCGTTGAGATCATGCTTTCATCTTCTTCCAAAGCAAGGCACCTGCTGCTATCTTTTTCATCTTCTTCGTCAATCCTCTTTGACGAAATTCAATCTTCGTTGATCGTCTTCGTAGATCTGCTTTGTCGTTCTCCAATTTTCTTACTATTTTAAAGGTTTTTTCTTCCTCTCTCAAATTTTTTTTCTCTATTATGCTCACTGGCATTCTATTATCATTTTTCTTCTTCTACTGATCAGAAATCTACTTTTCTAATTTCCAACATCGGGTGTTCACTCTTGTCAAACTTGAGAACCACAACTATTAAATTGTCCTCGTTCTGCTGCAAGCAACTGGTCGGACTCAAATTGAGTTGACAAGTCTTATTGTGGTGAGTTGGGTTACATGCACATCGAATTTCTTAAGTTTGAATAGCCCTAGCCAAACCCCTTATATTAATATAATTAAAATGCCGGGCTAAAGTCCATACCCTTCCAAAAGTTAAAAGGATTAACTACCCTAGATTACTAGGTTGGACTCGGGTTGAGTTAACGTTCCCATGGATTGTCGAATAACAAACTTAAGAAATCAATTTAACAACGAATGGCTAATAACCTTATCTGAAGTCATGAAATGAATGATCAATAATATATCATATACCGAACTAATATTTAACAAATTGCTAAATCACAACTACACTTATATCTTGTAGGGGCCAATGAGCTCATGAACATGCCACGTTTCCTTAGTTGTGAGTCCTACCTCCCTTTACTTGTACAAGAGAGGATACTAATCGCATTTCATGTACAGGTTTGATTGTTGACTTGGACGAAGTCAAGACGCCCTCTCATTTCAGGGAGGAACTTTGTTTGGATTTTGATTTCACAGTTCCAGAAAATTACCAGACCTGCTTGGACTTACTCAAGTTGTGGATGTATATTTTTTATACCATTGGTAATTTTTATCTTTCCCCCATTTTTTTTGCCTTCTATTCAAAGTCATATGGTGTATTTGGATTTATTTGTTTATGACTCATAAGTAAATGTATAGCTCATTAAACTAGATGAGTAAGGGTTCTTAATTACATAGTAATATGGAAACTCAATTACGTGATACACGCAACTCCGGGAAAGTTGAATTCACTCAGGCAAGTAAAAATAAGTTTTGAGACGCTAGGCATAGTAAAGTCCTTGACAGTGCAATGGAGGGCATGTGGATTTGTCATTTATAAATCGGTTGAATCAAATATTGTTAGTTATCTAGTTCAATGATTGAGAAGATAATGTCAACTAAAAGTAGAGGATTTTCAGTCAGATGAAAATATTAAGGTGGATGTATGGTATAACTAAAAAAATGGATCGGAAATGAGAGCTTCTGCGAACATATAGAGGCATCATCAATAGGTGATAAAATAAGATAAATTCATTTGAGATGCAAATGCAATATTAATTTTTCATTTAGTGAAATTCATCAATAAAAAATGTTCCAACATTTAGTTTGTTCTATTTGCAGCTCCATGGGCACGTAAAATCTTCAATAAGGACGTGGAAAAGCAGTTGCCAGTGAGAAGTACAGGTAAGTAAAGATCTAAAGCAAACTTCACAATTGAAGAAAACAAGGAAAAAGAATTGATCTCGGTACAAACTTGAAGGGGACAATTTTCTCTACCAGTTTTCACCACATCCAAATAGATCTTTAATTCACTGGTGATTGCAACCTCAAGCCCAAAGTAGTAGGATTGGATGAGGATAAAAGGTGGAGAAGAGAGAACTACAAATTAATGAATACATGTTTTTAAGGATAGTTGGGTTTTTGAAATATAACTCCCTCTTAAATTCAGTTTTTTAATTTCATGACTGAAATTCAGAAAATATCTCCCGAGTCACTTGACCTTAGTCAACTTTTTTTATAATTTTTTTGTCTCGGATCTCATTATATCATGAGTATGGTGTATGTTATAGAAACTAATATATTCCATGATATCATGGGACAAATATCATGGGACTCTTCCATGATGTGATGGCTTTTATGCTTTCGTATTCTGTAAATATATATATATATATATATGAATTTACTTGTCGGTTGTAGAAAGTGTATGATAAAGAAACTGATAAATCACATGTTACTATAGGGTATAGTCCCATGATATCATGGATATGGCGCAAAAAAAAAAAAAAAAAATTAAATTTGTTGACCAAAGTCAAACAACTTTGATAACATTATCCGAGTTTTGTTCGTAAGAATGGAAAATCAGGTTCAAGGACGACTAATATATTAAAATCCTAGGATAATTTTCTCCACTTACTTTCTTCTCCTATATTCTCCACATCTACCTGCACGACTCCTAAACTTTGAACAGTGATGTCAAATGACATTTGAGACAAGAGAAGTATGCATCCTACTTTATGTTTCTCATCCTACTTTCCATGGTTGGGCTCGTGGCTTCCTTCCTCCAATGAGCATCCGAATCACCTACAAATCGAGGACGTTAGGTATCTCATTCAGTCTTTAGACAAGATCTTTTTTCTTTTTAATGTACTAGCAGGCACAGATGAGGAACAAGCACTAGAGGAGCCAAGACAAGGCACGAAAGCTGAGGAATGCAAACAAGTACTAGAGGAGCCAAGACAAGGCACGAAAGCTGAGGAATGCAAACATAGTCATATCGATATCGAAGGTAATTTGTGGGCAAAGTTTAGGATGGTGGTACTTTGTCAAAGCATAATTTTCTAGCATATTTATAGTTCTTCATACATTTAGTATCGTGTTCATATGTGTATTTACTTTTCACGAAATGTCATTTTTTATATTCTGTAAAAACAATTAATTTACTTGTCGGTTGCTGAAAGTGTATGATACGTACAGAAACTGATAAATTACATGTTGTTATAGAATATAGTCTGATGATATTATGAGATATGGCGCAAAAAAGTTTTTTTAAAAACTAGTTGACCAAAGTCAAGCAACTCTGGTGACAGTATCTGAGTTTCGATCATAAGATTGGAAAATCAGATTCAATGAGGACTAATATATCAAAACCCTGGGATGATTTTCTTCGCTTGTTCTCTTCTCCTATATTCTCCACATCTACATGCACAACTCCTAAACTTTGAACAGTGATGTCAAATGACATTTGAGACAAGTATGCATCCTCCTTTCTGTTTCTCATCCTACTTTCCATAGTTGGACTCGTGGCTTCCATCCTCCAATGAGCATCCGAATCATCTACATATCAAGGACGTTAGGTATCTCATTCAGTCTTAGACAATATCTCCTTTTCTCTTTTTGATGTACGAGTAGGCAAAGACAATAAACAAGCACAAGAGAAGCCTAGCCAAGACGAGATAGCTGAGGACTCGAGCAAGGGTTGCAAAGGTATCATGTTCATTATTATTGCCACAAGGGTTTCCAATTTGAGTGGTAGATTGGGTAGTGTAAATTTCTCTATTTTCTTTTTTTTTTTTTTTAATCTATACTCTTCATGGTCAAAGCTAACAACTTTCTTTTGAGATGTCTTTTTTGCTTTTGTAGCTGTAGTTCCATCACATTCAAAGATAACTTTGATAACAGCTAATGCCTGCCAATAAATCTATTAAATAAAAAATGATAAATGGATAGTTTTGATTGAATAGCCTAAGGACAGGTCACGCTCTCCTTAAAACAATAAATAATCTTCATATTAGATTGATGTCTGCAAAATGGGTTACTAGTAGATTTGCCTCCAAACAATACTAGAAAGCCAATATAATTCATAAAAAGCCCAGTTTAGCCCGGCTCAATTGACTAAATGGGTGAGCTTGAACTGACTTTCACGGTCCGCATTGGCCTCGAGCCATTTATGGGCTTGTGTTGCTAAATAGGTTTTTTTTTTTTTTACAGTAGTTGGTGACGAAATCAAGAAAAAGGAAGAGGGATCGAAAGAGGAAGAGAAAGATTCAAAGAAGCTCCAGAAAAAGGATGATTCAACCGAACAACCACAATATCCCTCCAATTACTATGTTTTCTTCCACTTCGTAGAAATTGTCATGGAATTCTTCTTCTTTGTTCTCGGATTAGGTACGTACCACTGTTGCCATGGTAGTCCTATGGGTCCCATCATAAATGGGCCACGTTATCACAGCATTGAAATTGTAACATGCAATTGAGTTGTGGACAAGTAATTGATGAGTAGAGATTCCCCCTGATGCACGCCAGCCTTATAAGTCCATTAACGGGGCCCACTTTAGAAATTGAAACTGCGCTGATCAGGGTGGAGTCAACAGTCACATTGATCACATGCGCTTGTTCACCATGTTTGATTTTTGGACTTCAATCGTGTGATTTTTGCATGTTATCAATCTTAGTGAAGTAAATCTTGACCATCTGGAAACACATAGGAAGGCATGTATTTGTGAACTTTTTGAGTCAAAAAAATTCTGTCCAAAAAATTTGTCAAAGTAGTAGTACTCTTTTGGATTCTAAAGATTAGGTATGTGACAAGGGCAGGCCGGCTCTCAAAAGGCCCTTAAAATGAGAGCTTTTGTTTTTCTTAAAAAGCCTCAAGGCAGAACTTTGACAGAATTTTGCAGGCCCGCTCATTTTGAGGATCGGGATTGGACGATACCATACTTGAATTTTGAGGGTCCGGATTGGACCATACTAGACTTGGCCCAACCAAGCCTATATATTTTCCTACATTTTTTGTATGTACGTGTATATGCCGTCGTGATCCAGCGCGATGCGCACGGAGCTTTCCATACGCTCCGCACTATGGGGCACATCTGCTAGTGCTAGCCCACTTCGGGATGGGACATGGGGTATTTAAAAATCTGAGTGGGGGCCTCCTATGTACAAAGACTCAACCACATCCGAACATCCTACAATATGTCATCCAGGGGCCTCAAGTCCAGCCCATATTGCATGGGGTGTACAGTTGATCTAATGGTCATTAATCTCAAATGAATTTACTAATTTGAGGATAATCTCCTCCAGTGTTCCCTTTTTCAATAGCCTTTTCTCCTAGTTTTTTTGACAGCCTCTTCTCATGAAATGATATGAAGAAGGTACAAGCATTACTAATAATTAGGACAGGAGAATTCTCGCTTGCTTAGTTTCAAAAATTATTTGGAATTCTCGTTCCAGTCCTAATGATGTCCCTCAAATGGCTTTCAAAATGCTCAAGTACGATTCAATACTTAAAAAACTAGAATTCTTAGAGTTTCATCGATCAGAAAGAGGCCTTTTAAATGGTTAATTCTTGGAAATCTAACACTCAAATTGAAATTTTCAAACGCTATAAAGACATTGGTCTAACACGAGTGTCAATAATTCTCCTCAAAAATACCTACAAACAAATACGCCCTTAGGCCTTTAGACGTCATATTAGAAATCCTGTTAATTGTGATCCGCAATTTACACACATTGTGCTATGTCCAGGGTACTTCCAAGTTCGTAAAATCAAAGAGAAGAAACAAAAGCACAAATTGGCATGCCAAATCATGAAAAAGCTCGTCCAAAAGACAGAGTTTTGGGCGTACGTGGGCAGGGGCTCAGCGCCCCTAACTGGTCACAGCAGTGCAGTTTCAGATTCCCTTCAAATTGAACCGTCCGTCGATGCTTCTGAGCACTCCACAGAAGGTATGTACTCTCCTTCAACACAAGCTACTTCTCTCATTTTAGTTTCTGATAAATATATATGGAGTCTCCGACGTACTTCCGGTGAGTGGGATGTGTTGAAGACAACCTAGCTATTGACAATTTGATCTATTCAAGATAAATGACATCCCCAATAATGAGGTATATATCCTTAAATGTTACTTCGACGGAGTTGGTCCCGCTACATAACCGGTAATGTGCTTAATGCATATGATTAATAATACAATATGAGATTGTGCTAATCAACTTACCAGTCATATTCTCAATTTTACTATGGTACAAACTCCAATTTTAAGTAAAATTTAGAAGTACGTCGCTGGAGGCCGGGATAACATTAATTTTAAATGGACTGAGTTATTAGTAGGTGAGACCCATTCACACATCCCACCACTGCAAGCGTGTAGGAGACTCAAGGGATCTGAACTCGAATAAGGAATGAAATGATTTCATCACAATGTGTTGTGTATCAATGTAAGGATAATAAGATAAAGGTTGGCGTCACACATGCAATCTATTATAACAAAATATTTTTCTTCTAAAATAAGTTTTATGGTTGATTATTATTAGAATATAAACATCTAACTCATATACAATGACACAGAAATGGAGACCAAGAGAAAGTCAAAAGACAAAGGTAGTATAAATATCTCTCTCTATCTCTCTAGTGTTTGATCATTTCTAAGTAATCAACATAAGGATTAAAAGACCAAACCCCACTGATATGATGCATAATTTCTAACATTTTCACAGATAAAAAGAAAATGGAGAAGGATATCATATCAGCACTGCCAGGAAAGGAAGTGTTATTGGAAGCAGAGAAGACGCGGCCTGACGTATACAGACTTAAAATGCTGACGTATACAGACTTAACATCTCAAGATCAGGATGGTAACTCATCTCTCTCTCTCTCTCTCTCTCTCTCCTCTCTCTCTCACACACACACACACAAAGTGCAATCAGCCACAAAACTAATCATATACATCCATGTCTGGATCCAATGAGTGGAGAATTGTGACAAGTTACCATATGATTGCAGTAAGCTTATTCTAAATTTATCTTTCTGAAGTTTTTAGTTGAACAAGCTTGCAATCTGTTTTTGTCAGGGGACAATCCCAAGAGGTCACCGATTTTAATTGCTGTGAAGATGGGGGTGAAGGAGATGGTGGAAGAAATTCTAAATAAATTTCCAGTGGCGATCCGTGATGAGGATGCAGACAAGAAGAATGTGGTGTTGTTAGCTGTGGAGAACAGACACCCGAAAATCTATAAACTTTTGCTAAACAAGTACCACGATTCTCACAAGAGTGTATTTCAAAAGGTAGATAAGAATGGGAACAGTGCCATTCACTTGGCTGCAACCATAGGCAAAAACCAGTTTTGGCGCATTCCTGGTGCAGCTCTTCAGATGCAATGGGAGCTTAAGTGGTATAAAGTATGCTCTCTCTCTCTCTCTCTCTCTCTCTCTCTATATATATATATATATATCCCCCAATAACTATCCATTGTGATAAGAGGCTCGGATCATCATCCCAGGCACTTGATCAACGGCGGGCAAGTTTTCACCATCTAATGGTCTAACCATTCGAATGGATGCACATATCCGAATGTACCAGACCATTAGATTTAGGGTCTTTTTTTTTTAATATAAAGCCTTTAATTTATATAAATATATATATATACACACATAGGGAGATGCTCCTATAAGAGATATATCTCACCTTATATGAGAGATAAGAGTGGGGGCTCTCACATTTAAGTTGTTGGCATTGGATATGGATGTGAGGGCCCCTACCTTATCTCTTATAGTAAGGTAAGAGCATCTCTCATAGGAGCATCTCACATATATATATATATATATATATGGGGGATGGGAAGAAACATCTTGGATGAGACCACATATATCAAATTTGGGATCCATCTCATGCCTCTAACCCCTTCATCCGTGGCCCACAAATTTATATTAAAGGAAAAATTTTGACCCTCGATCCAACGGTCCAATCCATTTGGATAGGTGAAAATTTGTATGTAAGGGGGTTCCATTTGTGTGGATGGTTCGGATGTGTTATAAAGTCAATCCTACTATGTTGTCCCTCATGGTGAGGGACGGATGCACATGAATATTTTCATATAAATATATATATATATCAACATGGACAAGGTCAAAGTTCAAGAAAATTAATAAGAGTTATATTAATATATTAAGACAAAGTTTTGACCTTTTAGCTTGTTAAGACTTGGCTGACTCTGCAAGCCAGTTCGGCCCGATATCTTTTCAAGCCGAATTGAATCTCTCTTTTTTAACTATGGTAAGATCCATGTTCTGCTATGAGGTGATGTAGAGAGAGAGAGAGTGGTAAAGTATATATTTGCTTTGTTTGCTTTGGTTTATTTTACCACTCTTTATTATAGTCTCATGAGGTAAAAAATGTGAATTTTTAGTAAGTTTGGAGTAGAATAAGTGGCAGCTGAAGATTACTTTTCTGCTTGACCTTCTCAGCCAAACATAGTAATGGAATTAAATGTCATTTATGGGCCAACTTCACAAGTCCAACATAAGGCAGCTCTTGTCAGAAGCGTAGGTCGAGGATAAACTCTAAAATAAAGAAGACCAAAAAACAAAAAAATCCAACCAAATGCCGGCAAAGGCTTTTTTGGGAAGTTTTCAAATAAGACCTTAAGTATTTACCTTATTTCAAAAAAGGACATAAGTTTTAAAACTTTCCAAATTAGTCCTTAAGTTTCAAATTAAGGACATCTAGTCATTTAAAGTTATTTTTTTGGAAAATTTTTCTCAATTATTTAAAAAATCTAAACTGTCTTTCATTAAAAACCATGACATGGTTTCGATAGCCATTACAAGCAGTTGATCATCGTGGGGTCGTCGATTATCATTGATCACCGTGAGGACGCCGGTGAAGAAAATGAGAAAAATATTGAGAAAGTAAATAAGAGTTTTATTTCAAGGAAGAGTATTTCGGGTGTTTCTAAAAAATTGAGGAAAGTTTTTGAAGAAAAATATCTTTAAATGGATGAATGTCCTTAACTGAAAACTTCCCGAAAAACTTAGGGACTAACTTGAAAAGTTTTAAAACTTGTGTCTTCTTTTTTCTTTGAAATAAGGCAAAAACTTGAGGCTTTAGTTGAGATTTTCCCCTTTTTTGGGGGGCTAGGTGCATGGTCAGTGGCGGAACTAGGGGGGCTGGCAGGGGCCATGGCCCGCCCAAAATTATAGAAAACCCCTTGAGGTTTTAAAGAATTTTGTGATTTTTTTCTTATGGCCCCCAAAAGTTTTAAAAAAAAAAAACCCTTATATGTTTTAAAAATAATATGCAATTTTTTACATGTGGCCCTCCAAGATTTTATTTCTACGTAGTGGCCCCCTCCGGAAGAATTCATGAGTCCCGCCCCTGTGCATGGTGCACAATCTGTAAGACAACCTACCTAGGCAGCCGTATGAGATTAGACACCCTTACCACTGTTAGTGTCTGGTGTCTCGCTGGCAAAGGCTTTGATCTATTTACTCTTTACTTCTTTCACTACCAAAGAAAGCTGACCATTCCATCTCTGTTTGCTTTCCTACTATGACTATAAGAATTTCACTAACTCAAGTGAATGGGTGGGTTTCAGTACATAAAAACATCGATGCCCCGGCATTTCTTTGCACACCGGAATACAGAAGGCAAGACTTCCAGGGAGGTGTTTGCCGAGACACACAGAGATATGATTAAAGATGGGGGCACATGGCTAACCAATACATCTCAGTCCTGCTCAGTCGTCGCAGCACTCATCACAACAGTGGCTTACGCCTCAGCCACCACCGTGCCCGGTGGGGCGGAAGGCGGCAAACTAGCACTCAGAGGTCACCCTGCATTCGACATCTTCACCATCGCTTCTCTCATCGCCCTCTGCTTATCAGTAACCTCCCTAACTATGTTCTTATCCATCCTCACCTCTCGCTACCAAGTCCCAGACTTTCTCCACAATTTGCCCACAAAACTGATACTAGGCCTCACCTCACTCTTCGTCTCCATTGCTGCAATGCTTGTCTCCTTCTGTGCTGGCCATTTCTTCGACCTTGAAGACCGGCTGCGGCAGACCGCATATCCAATATATGCAATCACATGCTTGCCAGTATCAATATATGCCATTGCACAATTTCCTCTTTATCTTGATCTGATAAAGTCTACCATCATCACAGTGCCAAAAAGAAGTACGAGGTGACTTCTTTCTAGAGATGCAGACGATTCAGTTTTCCAGGAGTGCTTTCTTTCTTTCATGAATTTACATTTCAGCTTGTTATTGTAGATTGAGGTTTGTTTGATATAACTCTTCCTATTTGTGTAATGTTGTGATTGATTGGTGTTTGTGATAATTGACTTTCTTGAATATAAAAAAGTAGGTGACATCTCTTTGATTCAAATCTTCAATTGATGTGGCCTGCTTAATCAATATCAAAGATTTCTCTATATTTAAATTGTCAATTGATACAGCCTGCTTTATCTCTATTCATATCACTAACCTGTAGCATAGAGAATCGTATTGCTTTCATACATTCAATGTTGTTGGCGTGGAAATTAAGATTTTGAGTGGAAAAGATTTCTCTGCTTGGCCCAGGGGATAGATGAGGAAAGGTTTATTCAACCTTGATAATTCATGGGTTGGACAAAACCCTGGCTCTTCTATTTTATTTTAGAATGGACAATGGTTGTGTCGTCGGAAGAGCTGCAGCGAAAAAAGGAGGAAAAAGAGAAGACCCGGTGAAACACCCAGGCCCGATTGATTGGAGCCTCTGTCCGATCGATCGACAGCAAACGCGCCCAGTTATTTGGGTTGGTCCGATCAATCAGAGCCATGTCCGATCGATTGGACAGGCACGGTCATAACGGGAAAGTCTCCTGATCTAAATAGGAAATTTGTTTCCTTTTGAACTCAGCTACCCAATTTGAGTCCTATTGTGTTCTAAGTCTAAGGCATGAATTGGGACTATAAATAGGGTGTTTGCTCTCAACCCTAAATAGAGATATGCATATTGAAGATTAGATACATCAATCACCACTCTCATCAATCTAAGTTAGAGAAATCTTAGAGAGAGAGATTTCTCTGGAGCCATTAAGAAATTCATTTCGAAGGGCTGCTCTAGAAGGACATTGTTGCTTATGCTTTCTGTAGAATATAGTTCATCTGACTGGCAAGGTGCGATGACATCAAGAAAGGAAAATGGGGTATGATGGATGTCGTGTTAGAGGATTCTGTGGAAGAACAACTACAGTCCTTAGGTCAAGGTACATAAAAGAGCTTGTAAATATATCTTTTAACTATTCGTGAACTCTTGATTTCTGGTTATTGATGGTTTTTTTTTTTATCCTCTCATGATTCAATTTTCATTAAATGTAAGGTTATTTGATGGTTGCTTTTCAATATTTACTTCGATTCTTCATTTTAACGACCTAAAATATGAAATCTTAGATTAAGTAGAAATTCAATTAAAAAAAAATAAACAGACCCTGTGAGTTAATTATCCAAACTTTTTATATATATTTCTCACGGATGCTAAACGATGAATTTGCATCTTCCATATCTATTTGCTTTGCAACAATCTCGATTGATTTCACTAACTTCAAGTGGATGGGGTGAATCTCAGTTCATAAAATCATCTATGCCGAACCAATTATTGACAATTCGGAACGGAGAAGGTAAGACTTCCATGGAGGTTGTTCGAGGAGACGCATGAAGGCATTTATAAAAGATGGGGTCCAATGGCTTAAACAGACATCTCAATCATGCTTCGTGATCGCGGCACTCATCGCATCAGTGGCTTATGCTCAGCCGCCACTGTTCCAGGTGGGAACAATCAACAACGGCATACCAATACTCAAAGGCGATCCCTCATTCGACACCTTCATCAACGCTTCACTTGTTGCCCTATGCTTTTCTGTCACCTCCCTAACCATGTTCTTATCCATCCTCACCGCCAACTCCACGATCCACGACCTTCTCCATAATCTGCCCACGAGCTGTTGCTGGGCCTCACCACGCTCTTCATCTCAATGGTGCGATGTTGGTCTCCTTCTGGTGCTGGCCATTTCCTTCAACATGGAGATCGGAACAGGAACACAGGCTCATCGGTCTTTGCAATCATATGCCTGCCCGTGTCTGCCTACGCTTTGAACACAGTTTCGTCTTCTTATCAGTCTCGTAAATTGCTCCCTTCTAAACCAATTCAATGGAGCTGCACTGTTATTACTATCTAATGCTGTGGGCCTTCCAGACTATATAGCTCGATGCTTTTCTTGGAGTGCTTTTTATTTTTTCCGCTTTTTTTTTTAATCTCTAATTATTACATAGTGACTATGAATTACTTGCGAACATTGTGTTTAGTTGAGATGAGCCGAATGGCTTTTTCTTGTTGTGGTTGAATTTGTTATCTTAAATTATACAAGTTACTTTCATGAATAAGAACTT
>QPKB01000002.1:9060340-9073054 GCA_003546025.1 Camphora micrantha
TGATGTGATGGCTTTTATGCTTTCGTATTCTGTAAAATATATATAAAAATGAATTTACTTGTCGGTTGTAGAAAGTGTATGATAAAGAAACTGATAAATCACATGTTACTATAGGGTATAGTCCCATGAATCATGGATATGGCGCAAAAAAAAAAAAAAAAAAATTAAATTTGTTGACCAAAGTCAAACAACTTTGATAACATTATCCGAGTTTTGTCGTAAGAATGGAAAATCAGGTTCAAGGACGACTAATATATTAAAATCCTAGGATAATTTTTTCCACTTACTTTCTTCTCCTATATTCTCCACATCTACCTGCACGACTCCTAAACTTTGAACAGTGATGTCAAATGACATTTGAGACAAGAGAAGTATGCATCCTACTTTATGTTTCTCATCCTACTTTCCATGGTTGGCTCGTGGCTTCCTTCCTCCAATGAGCATCCGAATCACCTACAAATCGAGGACGTTAGGTATCTCATTCAGTCTTTAGACAAGATCTTTTTTCTTTTTAATGTACTGCAGCAGCAGATGAGGAACAAGCACTAGAGGAGCAAGAACAGGCACGAAGCTGAGGATGCAAACAAGTACATAGAGGAGCCAAGACAAGGCACGAAAGCTGAGGAATGCACACATAGTCATATCGATATCGAAGGTAATTGCTGGGCAAAGTTTAGGATCGGTGGTACTTTGTCAAAGCATAATTTTCTAGCATATTTATTAGTTCTTCATACATTAGTATCGTGTTTTCATATGTGTATTTACTTTGCACGAAGATGTCATTTTTATATTCGTAACACATTAATTACTTGTCGGTATGCTGAAAGTGTAGGATACGTACAGAAACTGATAAATTACATGTTGTTATAGAATATAGTCTGATTATTTATTATGAGATATGGCGCAAAAAGTTTTTTAAAACTATCTGACCAAAGTCAACTCAACTTTGGTGACAGTATCTGAGTTTCGATCATAGATTGAAAAATCAAATTCAATGAGGACTAATATATCAAAACCCTGGAATGATTTTCTTCGCTTGTTCTCTTCTCCTATATTCTCACATCTACATGCACAACTCCTAAACTTTGAACAGTGATTGTCAAATGACATTTGAGACACAAGTATTGCATCCTCCTTTCTGTTTCCATCCTACTTTCCATAGTTGGACTCGTGGCTTCCATCCTCCAATGAGAATCCGAACATCTACATTATCAAGGACGTAGGTATCTCATTCAGTCTAGACAATATCTCCTTTTCTCTTTTTGATGTACGAGTAGGCAAAGACAATAAACAAGCACAGAGAAGCCTAGCCAAGACGAGATAGCTGAGGACTCGAGCAAGGGTTGCAAAGGTATCATGTTCATTATTATTGCCACAAGGTTTCCAAATTTGAGTGGTAGATTGGGTAGTGTAAATTTCTCTATTTTCTTTTTTTTTTTTTAAATCTATACTCTTCATGGTCAAGCTAACAACTTTCTTTGAGATGTCTTTTTTGCTTTTGTAGCTGTAAGTTCCATACATTCAAAGATAACTTGATAACAGCTAATGCCTGCCATAAATCTATAAATAAAAATGATAATGGATAGTTTTGATTGAATAGCCTGAAGGACAGGTCACGCTCTCCTTAAAACAATAAATAATCTTTCATATTAGATTGATGTCTGCAAAATGGGTTACTAGTAGATTTGCTTCCAAACAATACTAGAAGCCATATAATCTAAAAAGCCCAGTTTAGCCCGGCTCAATTGACTAAATGGTGAGCTTGAATGACTTTCACGTCCGCATGGCCTCGAGCCATTTATGGGCTTGTGTTGCTAAATAGTTTTTTTTTTTTCCAGTAGTTGTGACGAAATCAGAAAAAGGAAGAAGGGATCGAAGAGGAAGAGGGGAGATTCAAAGAAGCTCCAGAAAAAGGATGATTCACCGAACAACCACAATATCCCTCCATTACTATGTTATCTTCCACTTCGTAGAATTGGTCATGGATTTTCTTCTTCTTTGTCTCGGATTAGGTTACGTACCACTGTTGCCATGGTAGTCCTATGGGTCCATCATAAATGGGCCACGTTATCACAGCATTGAAATTGTAACATGCAATTGAGTTGTGATCAAGTAATTGATGAGTAGAGATTCCCCCTGATTGCACCGCCAGCCTCTATAAGTCCATTAACGGGGCCCACTTTAGAAATTGAAACTGCGCTGATCAGGTGGAGTCAACAGTCACATGATCACATGCGCTTGTTCACCATGTTTGATTTTTGACTTCAATCGTGTGATTTTTGCATGTTATCAATCTTAGTGAAGTAAATCTTGACCATCTGGAAACACATAGGAAGGCATGTATTTGTGAACTTTTTGAGTCAAAAAAATTCTGTCCAAAAAATTTGTCAAAGTAGTAGTACTCTTTTTGGATTCTAAAGATTAGGTAATGTGACAAGGGCAGGCCGGCTCTCAAAAGGCCCTAAAATGAGAGCTTTTGTTTTTCTTAAAAAGCCTCAAGGCAGAACTTTGACAGAATTTGCAGGCCCGCTCATTTTGGAGGATCGGATTGGACGATACCATACTTGAATTTTGAGGGTCCGGATTGGACCATACTAGACTTGGCCAACCAAGCCTATACTCATTTTCCTACATTTTTGTATGACGTGTATATGCCGTCGTGATCCAGCGCGATGCGCACGGAGCTTTCCATACGCTCCGCACTATGGGGCACATCTGCTAGTGCTAAGCCCACTCGGGATGGGACATGGGTATTTAAAAATCTGAGTGGGGGCCTCCTATGTACAAAGACTCAACCACATCCGAACATCCTACAATATGTCATCCAGGGGCCTCAAGTCCAGCCCATATTGCATGGGGTGTACAGTTGATCTAATGGTCATTAATCTCAAATGAATTTACTAATTTGAGGATAATCTCCTCCAGTGTTCCCTTTTTCAATAGCCTTTTCTCCTAGTTTTTTTGACAGCCTCTTCTCATGAAATGATATGAAGAAGGTACAAGCATTACTAATAATTAGGACAGGAGAATTCTCGCTTGCTTAGTTTCAAAATTATTGGAATTCTCACGTCCAGTCCTAGATGTCCCTCAAAATGGCTTTCAAAATGCTCAAGTACGATTCAATACTTAAAAACTAGAATTCTTCTTAGAGTTTCATCGATCAAGAAAGAGGCCTTTTAAATGGTTAATTCTTGGAAATCTACACTCAAATTGAAATTTTCAAACCGCTATAAAGACATTGGTCTAACACGAGTGTCCAATAATTCTCCTCAAAAATACCTACAAACAAATACGCCCTTAGGCCTTTAGACGTCATATTAGAAATCCTGTTAATGTGATCCGCAATTTCACACATTGTGCTATGTCCAGGGTACTTCCAAGTTCGTAAAATCAAAGAGAAGAAACAAACACAAATTGGGCATGCCAAATCATGAAAAAGCTCGTCCAAAGACAGAGTTTTGGGCTACGTGGGCAGGGGCTCAGCGCCCCTAACTGGTCACAGCAGTGCAGTTTCAGATTCCCTTCAAATTGAACCGTCCGTCGATGCTCTGAGCACTCCACAGAAGGTATGTACTCTCCTTCAACACAAGCACTTCTCTCATTTTAGTTTCTGATAAATATAATGGAGTCTCCGACGTACTTCCGGTGAGTGGGATGTGTTGAAGACAACCTAGCTATTGACATTTGATCTATTCAAAATAAATGACATCCCAATAATGAGGTATATATCCTTAAATGTTTACTCGACGGAGTTGGTCCCGCTACATAAACGGTAATGTGCTTAATGCATATGATTAATAATACAATATGAGATTGTGCTAATCAACTTACCAGTCATATTCTCAATTTTACTATGGTACAAACTCCAATTTTAAGTAAAATTTAGAAGTACGTCGCTGCTGGCCGGGATAACATTAATTTTAAAATGGACTGAGTTATTAGTAGGTGAGACCCATTCACACATCCCACCACTGCAAGCGTGTAGGAGACTCAAGGGATCTGAACTCGAATAAGGAATGAAATGATTTCATCACAATGTGTTGTGTATCAATGTAAGGATAATAAGATAAAGGTTGGCGTCACACATGCAATCTATTATAACAAAATATTTTTCTTCTAAAATAAGTTTTATGGTTGATTATTATTAGAATATAAACATCTAACTCATATACAATGACACAGAAATGGAGACCAAGAGAAAGTCAAAAGACAAAGGTAGTATAAATATCTCTCTCTATCTCTCTAGTGTTTGATCATTTCTAAGTAATCAACATAAGGATTAAAAGACCAAACCCCACTGATATGATGCATAATTTCTAACATTTTCACAGATAAAAAGAAAATGGAGAAGGATATCATATCAGCACTGCCAGGAAAGGAAGTGTTATTGGAAGCAGAGAAGACGCGGCCTGACGTATACAGACTTAAAATGCTGACGTATACAGACTTAACATCTCAAGATCAGGATGGTAACTCATCTCTCTCTCTCTCTCTCTCTCTCTCCTCTCTCTCTCACACACACACACACAAAGTGCAATCAGCCACAAAACTAATCATATACATCCATGTCTGGATCCAATGAGTGGAGAATTGTGACAAGTTACCATATGATTGCAGTAAGCTTATTCTAAATTTATCTTTCTGAAGTTTTTAGTTGAACAAGCTTGCAATCTGTTTTTGTCAGGGGACAATCCCAAGAGGTCACCGATTTTTAATTGCTGTGAAGATGGGGTGAAGGAGATGGTGGAAGAAATTCTAAATAAATTTCCAGTGGCGATCCGTGATGAGGATGCAGACAAGAAGAATGTGGTGTTGTTAGCTGTGGAGAACAGACACCCGAAAATCTATAAACTTTTGCTAACAAGTACCACGATTCTCACAAGAGTGTATTTCAAAAGGTAGATAAGAATGGGAACAGTGCCATTCACTTGGCTGCAACCATAGGCAAAAACCAGTTTTGGCGCATTCCTGGTGCAGCTCTTCAGATGCAATGGGAGCTTAAGTGGTATAAAGTATGCTCTCTCTCTCTCTCTCTCTCTCTCTCTCTATATATATATATATATATCCCCCAATAACTATCCATTGTGATAAGAGGCTCGGATCATCATCCCAGGCACTTGATCAACGGCGGGCAAGTTTTCACCATCTAATGGTCTAACCATTCGAATGGATGCACATATCCGAATGTACCAGACCATTAGATTTAGGGTCTTTTTTTTTTAATATAAAGCCTTTAATTTATATAAATATATATATATACACACATAGGGAGATGCTCCTATAAGAGATATATCTCACCTTATATGAGAGATAAGAGTGGGGGCTCTCACATTTAAGTTGTTGGCATTGGATATGGATGTGAGGGCCCCTACCTTATCTCTTATAGTAAGGTAAGAGCATCTCTCATAGGAGCATCTCACATATATATATATATATATATGGGGGATGGGAAGAAACATCTTGGATGAGACCACATATATCAAATTTGGGATCCATCTCATGCCTCTAACCCCTTCATCCGTGGCCCACAAATTTATATTAAAGGAAAAATTTTGACCCTCGATCCAACGGTCCAATCCATTTGGATAGGTGAAAATTTGTATGTAAGGGGGTTCCATTTGTGTGGATGGTTCGGATGTGTTATAAAGTCAATCCTACTATGTTGTCCCTCATGGTGAGGGACGGATGCACATGAATATTTTCATATAAATATATATATATATCAACATGGACAAGGTCAAAGTTCAAGAAAATTAATAAGAGTTATATTAATATATTAAGACAAAGTTTTGACCTTTTAGCTTGTTAAGACTTGGCTGACTCTGCAAGCCAGTTCGGCCCGATATCTTTTCAAGCCGAATTGAATCTCTCTTTTTTAACTATGGTAAGATCCATGTTCTGCTATGAGGTGATGTAGAGAGAGAGAGAGTGGTAAAGTATATATTTGCTTTGTTTGCTTTGGTTTATTTTACCACTCTTTATTATAGTCTCATGAGGTAAAAAATGTGAATTTTAGTAAAGTTTGGAGTAGAATAAGTGGCAGCTGAAGATTACTTTTCTGCTTGACCTTCTCAGCCAAACATAGTAATGGAATTAAATGTCATTTATGGGCCAACTTCACAAGTCCAACATAAGGCAGCTCTTGTCAGAAGCGTAGGTCGAGGATAAACTCTAAAAATAAAGAAGACCAAAAAACAAAAAAATCCAACCAAATGCCGGCAAAGGCTTTTTTGGGAAGTTTTCAAATAAGACCTTAAGTATTTACCTTATTTCAAAAAAGGACATAAGTTTTAAAACTTTCCAAATTAGTCCTTAAGTTTCAAATTAAGGACATCTAGTCATTTAAAGTTATTTTTTTGGAAAATTTTTCTCAATTATTTAAAAAATCTAAACTGTCTTTCATTAAAAACCATGACATGGTTTCGATAGCCATTACAAGCAGTTGATCATCGTGGGTCGTCGATTATCATTGATCACCGTGAGGACGCCGGTGAAGAAAATGAGAAAAATATTGAGAAAGTAAATAAGAGTTTTATTTCAAGGAAGAGTATTTCGGGTGTTTCTAAAAAATTGAGGAAAGTTTTTGAAGAAAAATATCTTTAAATGGATGAATGTCCTTAACTGAAAACTTCCCGAAAAACTTAGGGACTAACTTGAAAAGTTTAAAACTTGTGTCTTCTTTTTTCTTTGAAATAAGGCAAAAAACTTGAGGCTTTAGTTGAGATTTTCCCCTTTTTTGGGGGGCTAGGTGCATGGTCAGTGGCGGAACTAGGGGGCTGGCAGGGGCCATGGCCCGCCCAAAATTATAGAAAACCCCTTGAGGTTTTAAAGAATTTTGTGATTTTTTTCTTATGGCCCCCAAAAGTTTTAAAAAAAAAAAACCCTTATATGTTTTAAAAATAATATGCAATTTTTTACATGTGGCCCTCCAAGATTTTATTTCTACGTAGTGGCCCCCTCCGGAAGAATTCATGAGTCCCGCCCCTGTGCATGGTGCACAATCTGTAAGACAACCTACCTAGGCAGCCGTATGAGATTAGACACCCTTACCACTGTTAGTGTCTGGTGTCTCGCTGGCAAAGGCTTTTGATCTATTTACTCTTTACTTCTTTCACTACCAAAGAAAGCTGACCATTCCATCTCTGTTTGCTTTCCTACTATGACTATAAGAATTTCACTAACTCAAGTGAATGGGTGGGTTTCAGTACATAAAAACATCGATGCCCCGGCATTTCTTTGCACACCGGAATACAGAAGGCAAGACTTCCAGGGAGGTGTTTGCCGAGACACACAGAGATATGATTAAAGATGGGGGCACATGGCTAACCAATACATCTCAGTCCTGCTCAGTCGTCGCAGCACTCATCACAACAGTGGCTTACGCCTCAGCCACCACCGTGCCCGGTGGGGCGGAAGGCGGCAAACTAGCACTCAGAGGTCACCCTGCATTCGACATCTTCACCATCGCTTCTCTCATCGCCCTCTGCTTATCAGTAACCTCCCTAACTATGTTCTTATCCATCCTCACCTCTCGCTACCAAGTCCCAGACTTTCTCCACAATTTGCCCACAAAACTGATACTAGGCCTCACCTCACTCTTCGTCTCCATTGCTGCAATGCTTGTCTCCTTCTGTGCTGGCCATTTCTTCGACCTTGAAGACCGGCTGCGGCAGACCGCATATCCAATATATGCAATCACATGCTTGCCAGTATCAATATATGCCATTGCACAATTTCCTCTTTATCTTGATCTGATAAAGTCTACCATCATCACAGTGCCAAAAAGAAGTTACGAGGTGACTTCTTTCTAGAGATGCAGACGATTCAGTTTTCCAGGAGTGCTTTCTTTCTTTCATGAATTTACATTTCAGCTTGTTATTGTAGATTGAGGTTTGTTTGATATAACTCTTCCTATTTGTGTAATGTTGTGATTGATTGGTGTTTGTGATAATTGACTTTCTTGAATATAAAAAAGTAGGTGACATCTCTTTGATTCAAATCTTCAATTGATGTGGCCTGCTTAATCAATATCAAAGATTTCTCTATATTTAAATTGTCAATTGATACAGCCTGCTTTATCTCTATTCATATCACTAACCTGTAGCATAGAGAATCGTATTGCTTTCATACATTCAATGTTGTTGGCGTGGAAATTAAGATTTTGAGTGGAAAAGATTTCTCTGCTTGGCCCAGGGGATAGATGAGGAAAGGTTTATTCAACCTTGATAATTCATGGGTTGGACAAAACCCTGGCTCTTCTATTTTATTTTAGAATGGACAATGGTTGTGTCGTCGGAAGAGCTGAAGCGAAAAAAAGGAGGAAAAAGAGAAGACCGGGTGAAACACCCAGGCCCGATTGATTGGAGCCTCTGTCCGATCGATCGGACAGCAAACGCGCCCCAGTTATTTGGGTTGTCCGATCAATCAGAGCCATTGTCCGATCGATTGGACAGGCACGGGTCATAACGGGAAAGTCTCCTGATCTAAATAGGAATTGTTTCCTTTTGAGACTCAGCTACCCAATTTGAGTCCTATTTGTGTTCTAAGTCTAAGGCATGAATTTGGGACTATAAATAGGGTGTTGCTCTCAACCCTAAATAGAGATATGCATATTGAAGATTAGATACATCAATCACCACTCTCATCAATCTAAGTTAGAGAAATCTTAGAGAGAGATTATTCTCTGGAGCCATTAAGAAATCATTTCGAAGGGCTGCTCTAGAAGGACATTGTTGCTTATGCTTTCTTGTAGAATATAGTTCATCTTGACTGGCAAGGTGCGATGACATCAAGAAAGGAAAATGGGGTATGATGGATGTCGTGTTAGAGGATTCTGTGGAAGAACAACTACAGTCCTTAGGTCAAGGTACATAAAAGAGCTTGTAAATATATCTTTTAACTATTCGTGAACTCTTGATTTCTGGTTATTTGATGGTTTTTTTTTTTATCCTCTCATGATTCAATTTTCATTAAATGTAAGGTTATTTGATGGTTGCTTTTCAATATTTACTTCGATTCTTCATTTTTAACGACCTAAAATATGAAATCTTAGATTAAGTAGAAATTCAATTAAAAAAAAATAAACAGACCCTGTGAGTTAATTATCCAAACTTTTTATATATTTCTCACGGGATGCTAACGATGAATTGCATTCTTCCATATCTATTTGCTTTGCAACAATCTCGATTGATTTCACTAACTTCAAGTGGATGGGTGAATCTCAGTTCATAAAATCATCTATGCCAACCAATTTATTGACAATTCGGAACGGAGAAGGTAAGACTTCCATGGAGGTGTTCGAGGAGACGCATGAAGGCATTATAAAAGATGGGGTCCAATGGCTAAACAGTACATCTCAATCATGCTCGGTGATCGCGGCACTCATCGCATCAGTGGCTTATGCCTCAGCCGCCACTGTTCCAGGTGGGGACAATCAAAACAACGGCATACCAATACTCAAAGGCGATCCCTCATTCGACACCTTCATCAACGCTTCACTTGTTGCCCTATGCTTTTCTGTCACCTCCCTAACCATGTTCTTATCCATCCTCACCGCCAACTCCACGATCCACGACTTTCTCCATAATCTGCCCACGAAGCTGTTGCTGGGCCTCACCACGCTCTTCATCTCAATTGGTGCGATGTTGGTCTCCTTCTGTGCTGGCCATTTCTTCAACAGTGGAGATCGGAACAGGAACACAGGCTCATCGGTCTTTGCAATCATATGCCTGCCCGTGTCTGCCTACGCTTTGACACAGTTTCGTCTTCTTATCAGTCTCGTAAATGCTCCCTTCTAAACCAATTCAAATGGAGCTGCACTGTTATTACTATCTAATGCTGTGGGCCTTCCAGACTATATAGCTCCGATGCTTTTCTTGGAGTGCTTTTTATTTTTCCGCTTTTTTTTTTTTAATCTCTAATTATTACATAGTGACTATGAATTTACTTGCGAACTTGTTATTAGTTTGAGATTGAGCCTGATGTGGCTTTTCTTGTTGTGGTTGAATTTGTTATCTTAAATTATACAAGTTACTTTCATGAATAAGAACTTATTTCTCTTACTTGTCAATGGGAATAGGATGGCAGTTACTCAGTACGGGATGGAAACAGCTTCGGTTTACCCCCAAACTGTCTGTTGGGTTATTGTCTTGTATTCCAGCTAAAGTCAAGATTGATATCTTGATTAATGTGGGTGTAATTTGGTTTGGAGTGTTTTTCTAACCTTGAACTCTGTGGCTCTTTTCCGTGGACAAGATCTTTGTGGATTGATTGTTTGATATTGTGCAGATTTGTTTTCATCAATTGATTGCTTGATATTGTGCGGATTTGTGTGCGCGTGCAATTCCGCTGCACCACTCTCCACTACACAAACTTATTTCGTATTTCAATTTGTTCGGTAATTTTCCATGTGTATTAAGCTGTAAATATGTATATCCAAAAGGGTCATACATAAATAACTTTAACACATTTCCATAAACCGTCATATGTTCTAACGAAACCTAATTTCACATTTGACAAAGCTCCCAAGATTTTTCCTCATTCATACATCAGTAACAGTTAGCAAAGTGGATGGTTTTTTTTTTTTTTTATTCTTTTAATTTATTATTAATAGAAGGGATTAGGAAAAATCTTGACAACGATGACTAAAAAGGTTTGATTTGAAAAACAGAGATGGGACATCTGATACCTATATGCAAGGAGTGCATTATGTTTGGGTTTTATTATTCCACAGGAGAGGGAGGCAGGTGACTCGCCTCTATGGATTGGCAGTACATTGTAGTTTTGGAAACTGCCTTTACGAATTCCACAGAAACAAACTCGTGGAAACCAGATCCAATGGGAGTATAAGCTTTAATTTGATGGATTTTTTAGAGGTAAATGTCAATTGATGTGGACTCCTGATTGATATGATTTCACACACAATAAGCAGACAGTTCGAGCCATTTTCCAAAGCACTGAGTAGAAGGTGACTTTTAGGGCCCGTTTGGTAATTTACTTTTAAAATAAAGTGGAGTGAAGTGAAATGAAAAGAATGAGTAAAATATTAGTGAGTTATGATGGTATTTTATTTTTAGTTGTTTGGGATGGAATAGTTTTGACTTTTTGTATGGGGAAATGGAGTTTTTTTGTTTTTTAGTAAGTAAATGCAGTTGCTTTTTGATTTTTTTTGAAAAAGATGGAGGGAATTTTTTGGAAAAGTGTTTTTGATGGGATGTTTAACTTGACTTTACTTCACTTGACTATATTAGTAAAATTACCAAACGGGCCCTTAGGGAATATATAGAAAATAGTAATAGACAACATTCTAAACAATATTGGATATAGAAATGATTTCTTCATCTTTCTTAACATGAAGAGCATATCCATTGGCATGTTTATATAGTTTATAAAAGAACAGAAATTACATATGAAGATAGAGGTCACAATCAAACTCTAATAATAAACCATAAACTGAAGTAAATCATCAGGAGATAGATGATGAACGGCTGTGTTCTAGGAGCTTAAATATGTTTCACGCGAATGGGAAATGTTGTCATTCTAACCGACATATAAGTACGCCCCTCCCAAAAGGAATGAGATCTTATAATTTTCCTCTATGGAAACTTTAACTATTCCTCTCACATCCGTCTCTTTTTCTTCAATCACATTCTTACATTCCTCTCATTGAAGACGGGAATATACTAGCAACAAAGGCCTGGGTTAAAATGAAAAGATAATAGTTATTAAAGGATTTTTTTAAGAATTTATTAAAAATAATAAATCTTTAAAAAAAGTATGATATTATCTATCAATCTTAAAATTTATTCCATGCATAGCCAACATAGTTTGAAAGTTGATTGATCTAGGTACGTTAAAATCACACACATGCATTGGGATCGATTCCTAGGTCTTAAAGTTTAAAGAAACAATAAAAGAAATTGTATTAAAAAATATAAAGAAAATGAAAAAAATAAAGTAAACTTAAAAAACAAACAAGAAGAAGAAACCAGGTTGGAGGACAATATCCTTGGAATTTATACAAACAAATAATAATTCTCAAAATTCAAAAATCATTCAACCCTAATGTGAAAAAAGAAAAAAAAAAAAAAAAAAAAAAAGAACATGAAAGTACTTCATCGTGTCCGAAAGATGGATAGCGAGAAGCTCTTCTTAAGCAGTCATTGCATTCGAAAGATGTGAAAGTTGATCATTCTCACACGCACAAAGGAACAAAATCCAAAACCCCTCGCCGCTAACTTTAAAAAGCTTGTCCATTGTTCGACCCTCTCCGTTTCAGTAGAGGAGAAATGGGATGAGGGATGAGGTGGTCAAATTCCAGCCATTAAAGATGGATATTGGGGAGACGAGAAAGAGGAGGAGGTAGGAAGAAAAGGACAGAAGGAGATGCCGTGTGTATGAGCAACGAGCCCAAAGCAAAAAAAAAAAAAAGACCTAATGGACCTCGGTAATTTTGCACAATCTGCAAGGGCCCTTATCGAGAAATGGCCAAATACCGGAATTTTTTCTATCAAATCCTCAATAGTTTATTTATATGGAATGACCCGATCTTGCGTTGAGCCTTTTTTTTTTTTTTTTTTTAATGTTACTCCCCCATTTAACTCAGTTGTCGCTTCAATATTTTAAAATTATTGAGTCTAGTCCACTTTGTCCCATTCAATAAATGGGTCGGATATGTTGGCCCCCAACCAGTAGATGATGGCGTTGCCAACCTGG
>QPKB01000002.1:9816105-9885903 GCA_003546025.1 Camphora micrantha
TTTTTTTTTTTTTTGAAAGGTAAGTACTTACACACATATACATCACACTCACCCAAGTCCCTTGCCATCAGCATTATTGTCTTGGAAGGAAGTACATTTTATCACAAAAAAAGAGATGTTTTTTTTTCAAAAGATCTTAAAGTAAATCGTTGAATGAATGTTGAATGATTGAGCATTAGATGTGATTCAATACCTAAACAAAATGTTTTTTTTTTTTCACTTGGAGAGTTTTCACACTTGTGTGGTGCGAGATTATTTTTCTCCTTAAAATCGCATAGGTTCCTTGCGAGGAAAAAGACCTTTGAACAAAACAGTTTCCTTAATGCAATTCAATATGTCCATCTAAATAAAATTGATTAAAATAGTTTAGACTTAGAGGTTTTTATGCGCTTATAAAAGGAGGTGGAACACCGAAATTGGCTACATTGCATTCAAGATTCAAGAAAAGTCATACTCAATATGAGGTATTTATTGTGCTCTCAATAAAAAAACATGTCTAACCTTTCTAACGCTTAGAAAAAAACATTTGGAAAAATGTTAACGGAGTCAAAAAAAAATGAAAAGAAATCTTCCATTTCAAACACAAAATCCATGTTCGTATCTTTTGAGATTTTTCACACCAATGAAACCCCCTTTCATAGAAAACTCAACTAAAAAGGCGTTCCTTTGTTACATTGACAACTTGATTCAGGCATGTGGTGCCTACGCGCCATCGATCGATGGTGTTCTTTCCATTTTTTCTCCCGTTTTTTTCTATTTTTTATAAGGGTTCATTCACTGTTAGCTGGAAAATCCAAATAAAGTTGTCGTAAATTATGTTTCGTTCTATATTTATCATTCACTTCCTTTATAAATGTCTCCGTCTATCTCCTAGAACGCCAAAACCAAAATCTTATAGCCGATTGTTTCTGCTCCTTTGCCCTCTTCCAAGATTTGCAAAATCCAATAGACCGCATCAACTCATTTGAGAGCGATAGTAATCTATCGAGAGGATTCGGCTCAACCATCCCTATCTCAATGCTCGCTCCTTTCAACACATCAACAATTCTAATCTACTTATTCTCAACCCCTCATTATCTTTCTTCTCTTTCATCGACAAACGTTCTCTATTGATTGAGTTGCAAAAGAAGAAGCCAAATCATTAAGGAGATCGTCTACATCCACTCCGACCAAATTCCATCGTGGCCGTCGCGTTGGCCAGCCAAAGGGTCCATATTAGATTTCAAGAAGAAAGTGAGTAGGTACATTTTTTAAGGGTTTGAGAGTGGAACGGCCACATCATGATCTATGAAGATGAATGGTCTGGCCCTCCTCGTAACTACCAGGAAAGTACTATTGCTTTCTATCTCGCCTACGCATAGCATGACATGGCGGTGCCCAACTATAGGAGACGTGGGAAATCTAATAGAAACCAGATTCATTTTTACCAAAAATACACTGTTCCAGAATCACAAACAGAGATCTTCCTCCAAGCACAAACAACCTATATATACCCCCTTTGCCTTCTTCCTCACAACCATCCTGCAAGAGCCCAACTCCTCTTTTTCTCAAAAAATATCAAACCCTCAAAGAGAAAAAACCCCAAACAGCCACATGAGGTCCAACCCTCTGAAAAACCAAGAAAAGAGAAGAGCGTAGGGGATGCCTTTGACAGCCTTCCTGCCGAAATCTTCATCGATAGGCTTCACCATAACAATAATGGCTCCAACATCAATCTCCTCACAACTGTTCTGACTCCATCTTTACCCCTCATATCCTCATCACCCAACACCCGAGACGAATCTGGATTGGGCTACGTCGCCAAGGAAGAAGTGAAGATCGAGGGAGAGATCATCCGTATCATTCTCTCCAGTGACACAGATTCCCTCAGACCGAATTCTGGGCAGCCCATCCCGATCTACAGGCTGCATCAGATTCCACAACGAAAGGGGATCGAGCACTGGGTTTGGGAGTGCCATGGCCACGTAATGACTTATGATGAAAGTAACTCCCTTTCCCTCGAATGTATTTTTGGGATTTACTTCGAGGGGAGGAGAGGCAATCAGGGGATTTAGCTTTTGCAACAAAACTCCCTGCCGAGGCTTATTGGTAGAGTTTCTCGGCAGGTGTTTTTTCTCACTTTGCTATGTTTTCCCCCAGGGCGGTGGTTTTTTTTTTTTTTTTTCTACTCCTCTCTTGTTCATCATATTTTTTTTTTTGTTTTTCGTTTCTATCTTTCTCTTGGTGTTTTTTCTCACCTTGGTTTGCTTGCCCCGGGCTGTGGGGTTTTTTTTTTTTACTCCTCTCTTGTTCATCATTTTTTATGTATCTATCTTTCTCTTGGAATATATATATTTATAATGTTATCTTTAACATGTGAATGTTGGTTCCCCAGTAAGTTTTTTTATTTTATTATATATTAAAATACTTGGGTTTTTATTGCTTTTTTTATCAGTAAACAAAAATATATATTAAAAAGGCAAAGTGTTATTTTATTGTTCTGTTGGTGTATCGGCTTTTGGGCACTTTTATTGTTTCAATGGAAAACCCAATTTGGATTATCTATAGTTTTACGGGTTCTGGTGGATTCTTATGCTTAATATTTTGTCATGATGAATTTCATTGGTTTGCGTAATCACAACATTTCTGTCTGACGTGGTATATGATGAATATTATGGATTAAGCCTGATAGCCTGATTTGTATTTGTGGAGTTGAACAAGTTCATCATAAAGTTTTTATTTGATTGTGATCTGCAGGGTTGGATGTATAGATTGAAACAATTTAAATGCGAGTCTAAAAACCTAACTCAGTATTGCGTATGGCTGTAGGCCAAGGGTCTCAGAGAGAAACCCTTCATGCAACATTCTTTGCTCCAACCAGAAAATAGAACATTTGAGTAAGACCCAGAATACATTGCTACCTAAATGCACAAGCAAAGAGAAAACTTACAAAAAAGGTTGAGACAGACACCGCAGTAAAAGTGAGCATCACCAGTTTTAGCGATTTTGACCAGGAACCTGAATTGAATATTTGAAAGGCTTTGACTATGATCCTTTCATACTAGTTCGACCTGATCACCACACAGTTGCCAATACTCATATCAATCAGAGAATCCAATCCATCTTCCATCATGGAATAAAGATGAGAAAACATCATCTTTTTCTATATTTTTCATTTATTTTATAGATCCCCCGCACAAGATGCATAGTATGTCATACTACTAGTTTTTGTTGGTCATTCAATGCTAATATGTTAATTATTAGTTGTAATTACATTTTCATAAGTTATACAGGTCTTTTTCATATTAGACAAAAATAACTAAAATTTTTTTTTTCTAGAGATTTCTTTGAAACTCCTGCCACTTCAGTATTACTTAGACATTGGAATCCTTTTCTTTATGTTTATGCGTTGAGAACTTTGGGTACATCTTCTCAAACGATATTATTATAGACTTGAGAGGAACCTCACCTATAGGATATGAAGGATAGCGAAATGATTTTTGGAAAAACAATAACAACATTATATCAGATTCATGCACTCAATCGAAGTTCATGATGATCTGCACCCATTTACAAATATGTAAAAATCTCCTGCCAACTGAATGCGCCCTCCTTTTAATGAAATTAAAGGAAATTTTTTATACAGTGGCATTGATTTGATAGGTATCTCTCCATTTTTTGCGAAACAAGGGATCAGACTCCAATATGTATATTTATTGCTTCCAATTTGAGGACTTTAATGATGCGCCATATCAAAATATGTAATATTTATGCATTCAATTTCAGGAGTGAAAAATGAGATATGTTGAATTATTTGGAGACTTTAATTTGAAGTAGTTTGCTTTTTTTAAAATAAGCCGCCATCTGTGCAATTTGCTGATCTAATGACAGTTTGATAGGTATATGGGTTCCTGTTATTATAGAATGTCGCCTATTTTTTTCTATAACCTCAATCTATGGTGCGCCATTATGATTAAAAAAAAAATGAAGAGAATTGGTTAATAGGAACACAGGTACCATCCTGAACCACGCAAGTCCAATAAGGCAATAACAAAAATATTGAGTATTTAACAGGCTGGGTGGGGCTGAACTAAGGCTAAGAATTTATCGACCTAGACTTGGCTCCAGAGTCCAAGTCAATGTACTTGAGAGTCAGAGGAGGGATGGTCATATTAGCGCGCATAATCCGGGTTGAGTGAAATTGAAATATCTGATTATTCAGATTTTGTGTTTACATTGTTGAATTTTGTGTCCATATTTCTCAAACTAAAGAAATATCCAGCCAGAGGAGACCCCTATAGGACTTTGAAGTGGTTGGGAAACACAATATGTAGTATTCAAGATTCATACACTCAATCTGAGGTTTTATGTGCACCCACCCTGGGTCGCAACGGAACGATTCGGGTCGGACCATACTGGACCAAGACCCGTTTCTAATACGGTTCCGGTTCCAGACTCGTTAAACCTATTTTGTTGGCTCCAGACCCAGTTCGATAGAAAACTCCGGATAACAGTTCCGGAACCGTGTGTCCACCTAGAGGACTAGAATCTAATTCCAAAATCGGTTATAGCTTCTCTTCGTTTCTACTTGTTTCTAAAATAAAGTATACCCATTCGCTTATAATAGTGCATCAAGCTCCACTACCTCCAATATATATACAAAAAAATGTCCCACAAAAAAAGTTAATTTCAAGACAATTTGAAATATCAAAAATCATATGTTTGGTCCTAGGTCCACGGCTTTGGAACTGTATGGATACAGAATCACACCTGTTTATGAGTCGGAAGCCAAGTTGGTTTTTGACCCTTTAACCCGTTTATGATTCGGAATCTAAAAATAGGTTTCCATACCCATTTTTTACCTGGTCGAAACTTCGTGTACTGAGGATCGGCTACCCGTTTGCAACCCAACCCACCCATCAGAAGTATATATTAGCTTTCGTACTTATAACTTAATGAAGCACCATGAAACCTGAAACAATATTAAGAAATTTCCAATAAAAAAAGGAAAGAATTATTTCCATTTCAAACATAAATCATATTTTATGAGATTTTTTTTTCTCAATTGATGAAAACCCCCATTTTATGTAGAAAAACAAAGCTAACAATGCCTTCCCTCAGGTGACATGAAAACTAATGTTCAAACTCAAAAAAGGAAAGAATGCCTTCTCTCATGATGAATCCTTTATATAGAAAACCTAGCTAACAATGCCATCCTCAGTTACATAACAAAAAAGGAAGAATTATTTCCAATGCAAAACATAATATTCGTAATGTTTATATGTCATGAGATTTTTTTCTTTGATTGAATGAAACCACCACCCTCCCCCCCCCAACCTTTTTTTTTTTATAAGAACCTAGCTAAAACAATGCCCTCCTATAGTACATTGACAACCTGAATACAATGCATGTGCTGGTAGGTTGGCCAATTGTTGCTACCCGGCAAATCCAAATATTTTTGGTTGTAGACTGGGATTCATTCTATTTTTTTGTCATCCACTTTTATTGCCTTCGATGATAGCTAAAACCAACCACATGGTTATTTTTAGACACATAGAAGGTTCATTCCACAATGCTTTATATCTATACTTATGTAGGTTGATACAATGTACTAGATCTTCAGAACTTGAAAGAGAGCAAAGGGGGGAAAACGACAGGGAGAAAGGTTTTGGTTTTTGATGCTGAGAGAGATGGACACATTTATGTATGCTTTTATTTTTATAGAAAAACCTAGCTAACAATGCCTTCCTCTGGTACATAAAAAAAAAGAAAAGAAAAAGAAATACTTCCATTTCAAACAATAAAATCTAATGTTCATATCTTATGAGATTCTTTTCATTGATGAAACCCCTTTTTTATAGAAAAACCTAGCTAACAATGCCTTCCTCTAGTACATTGACAACTTGAATACAATGTGTGTGGTGGTAGGTTTGGCCAATTGTGGCAGCCCGGCAAATCCAAAAATTTTTATTGAAGATTGTGATTCATTCTATTTTTCTCATCCACATTTATTGCCTTCGATGATAGCTAAAACCCAACCAACACGGTTTATTTTAGACACATAGAAGGTCATTCCACTATGCTTTATCTATACTTATTTAGGCTGATACAATATACTAGATCTTCATATCTTGAAAGAGAGCAATGGGGGGAAAAACGACCAGGTGCAAGGTTTGGGGTGTTTTGGTGAGAGAGATGGAGACATTATGCATGCTTCTTTGTTTTTTTTTTTTTTATAGAAAAACCTAGCTAACAATGCCTTTCTCTGTACATAAAATCTAACGTCAAACATAAAAAGGAAAGAACGCCTTTTTTTTCATTGATGAAACCCCCGTTTTTTATAGAAAACCCTATCTAACAATGCCTTCCTCTGGGTATATAAATCTAATGTTCAAACATAAAAAGGGAAAGAATGGCTTTTTTCATTAATGAAATTTCTTTTTTTATAGAATAGCTAACAATGGCTTCCTCTAGTACAAAAAAAAAAAAAAAAAAGGAAAGAGTTATTTCCATTTCACCACATAAAGCCTAATATGCATATCTCACGTACAAGATTTCTTCATTGATGAAATCCCCTTTTTAATATAGAAATACCTAGCTAACAATGCCCTTCCTCTAGTACGTTGACAACTTGAATACAATGCGTCTGGTGGTAGGTTGAGCAATTGTTGCAACCCGGCAAATCCAAATATTTTGGTTGAAGATTGTGATTCATTCTCTTTTTCTCATCCATATTTATTGCCTTCGATGATAGCTAAAACCCAACCAACATGGTTATTTTTAGACACATAGAAGGTCATTCCACTATGCTTTATCTATACTTATTTAGGTTGATGCAATATACTAGATTTTCGTATCTTGAAAGAGAGCAATGGGGGAAAAACGACCAGGTGCAAGGTTTTTGGTGTTGTGGGTGAGAGAGATGGAGACATTTATGTATGCCTTTTTTTTTTTTCTATAGAAAACTAGCTAAGAATGCCTTTCTCTAGTACATAAAATCTAACGTTCAAACATAAAAAGGAAAGAATGCCTTTTTTTCATTGATGAAACCCCTTTTTATAGAAAACCCTATCTAACAATGCTTTCCTCTGGTACATAAAATCTAATGTTCAGACATAAAAAAGGAAAAGAATGACTTTTTTTCATTAATGAAATCCCATTTCTATAGAAGAAATCTAGCTCACAATGGCTTCCTCTAGTACAAAAAAAAAAAAAAGGAAAGAAGTTATTTCCATTTCGAACTAAAATCTAATATGCATATCTCACATACAAGATTTTCTTCATTGATGAAGCCCCTTTTTTTTATAGAAAAACCTAGCTAACAATGCCTTCCTCTGGTACATTGACAACTTGAATAGAATGCATGTGGTGGTAGGTTGCCAATTGTTGCTACCCAGCAGCATCCAAATAATTTTGGTTGTAGATTGTGATTTCATTCTATTTTTATCATCCACTTTTATTGCCTTCTATATATGATATCTAAAATCCAACCTATATAATTATTTTTAGACACATAGAAGGTCATTTCACTATGCTTTATCTGTACTTAATTAGGTTGATACAATATGCTAGATCTTCAGATCTTGAAAGAGTGCAAAGGGGGGAACGACCAGGTGCATGGTTTTGGTGCTTGGTGAGAGAGATGGAGACATTTTTTTTACACTTGTATGTTTTGAGACTCAAAGATTTCATTTGGTTAGCCATAGACTTTGTAACTCTAACTTGGATAACTAGTTGATCATGATTGAAAATCCATGGGCGCAACATAATATTTCTTTCCTACAAATGTCCATAAATGTGATTCCGATCCCCTCGAAGGAAATAATTTTTGTAGAGCCTAGAAAAATAATTCAATTTTTCTAGTTTACATGAAAGAACATTGGATGAACCGGTGGAAAGTAACAAGCATGAGCAATTAGAGGGTTCACACTATTATTGAATCCTTTACGTTGCAAAATATTTCTTCCAATTTAAAAAAAAAAAAAAAATTAAAACACAGTGATTTTAGGTAAATTAGAAGTTTGTTTGGAGCTTGGAAAAACAAATGCAAAACTTTTTTTTTTATGAGGACTCACATGGGCGCACTTTTACACCTTAGGAGCGCCCCCGCCCCCAGCCCCCCCCCCCCCCCCCAAATTGATCCACGAGTCCCTCAAAATTAGCAATACTACTAGGGATTGTTTCTTGGTTCTTTCTATGGAAGGAAGGAGTGATTCTTTCTCAAATGGTCCAAAAACAAAAATGTAATGAAAGTAGGATAATCGAATATTAGATATGAATCAATAACTGTCAATAACTGCACGAAGTGTTTTTTTTTTTCTTTTTTCGCTTACGAAGTCTTCACTCCTGTGTGGTGCGAGATATTTTGTTTTCATCAAAAATTTGCGTAGGGCCCTTGCAAGGAAAAGCCTCCATTGAGCAAAATAGTTTGTTCAATGCGATTGAAAAGGCTACATTGTTGTCTATAGCTAAAGAAAATTGATTAAATTAGTGGCCCGACTTAGAGTTCCTAGGTGCATACAAAAGGTGATAGAAGACTTTTCCCCGATGTAGCACGAGATTTGACTACATTGGATTCAAGACTCAAGAAAATCCAGCTAACAAGGCCTTCCTTTGTTACATTGTCAACTTGATTCAGGCATGCGGTGCCTACACGCCCATCGATTCGGTGTTCTTTCCATTTCAAACATAAAATCTAATGTTCATATCTCATGAGATTTCTTTCATTGATGCAACCCTTTTTTTATAGAAAAATCTAACTAACAAAACTTTCCTCTGGTACATTGACAACTCGAATACAATGCATGAGGAGGTAGGTTGGCCAATTGTTGCTAGCTGGAAGATCCAAGTATTTTGGTCATGGATTGTGATTCATTCATCCACTTTTATTGCCTTTAATAATAGCTAAAACGCAATCAGCATAGTTATTTTTAGACACATAGAAGGCTTTATCTATATATACTTATGTAATTAGGTTGATATGATATGCTAGATCTTCAGACCTTGAATGATATATAGCAAAAGGGGAAAACGTCCAGGTGCAAGGTTTTGGTGTTTTTTTTTTTTTTTTTTTTGTTGAGAGAGATGGAGACATTTATGTATGCTTTTGTGTGTGTGTGTGTTTTTGCTTGCCAAAGCCTCAGGTTGTCTGGCTTTAATAACCGGTTTTGTGATTAAAAATCAATGGGGACATGTATATTTAATTTCTATAAATATCTATAAAAGTGATAATGACCCCCTTTGGAAATACTTTTTTCTAGAGCATAAGACAAAATAGTTCAATTGTTCTGTTTCACATGAATTTGCAGTGAAAAGCAACAAGCATGAGAAATAAGAGGGTTCTGCTACTAAGAATCATATACATTGTAAAAGCCTCACAATCTCTTTAATGAAAAGCAAGTACAATACGGTAATTTTAGATAAATCAGAAATTTTCAAAGAGCTTGGAGAAATAAAGGCAGAACTTTTTTTTTTTTTTTTATGAGGATTCAAACGAACGTACTTTTTGCCCATTAAAAGGGGTGTTTGGTATCCCTAGCCGGTTGTCCTATAGCTTGGCGCGAAGGAATGATTTTTTATTTTTTATTTTTTGAAAGGTAATTACTTACACACATACACATCACACTCACCCAAGACCCTTGCCATCAGCGTTATTGTCTTGGAAGGAAGTACATTTTATCACAAAAAAAGAGATGTTTTTTTTTTTTCAAAAGATCTTAAAGTAAATCGTTAATGAATGTTGAATGATTGAGCATTAGATGCGATTCAATACCTAAACAAAATGTTTTTTTTTTTCACTTGGAGAGTTTTCACACTTGTGTGGTGCGAGATTATTTTTCACCTTAAAATCGCGTAGGTCCTTAACGAGGAAAAAGAGTTGTTGAACAAAACAGTTTCCTTAATGCAATTCAATATAAGTCCATCTAAATAAAATGGATTAAAATAGTTTAGACTTAGAGGTTTTTATGCGCTTATAAAAGGAGGTGGAACACCGAAATTGGCTACATCGCATTCAAGATTCAAGAAAAGTCATACTCAATATGAGGTATTTATTGTGCTCTCAATAAAAAAACATGTCTAACCTTTCTTGAACCACTAAGAACAAAACACTTTGGAAAAATATTAACGGAGTCAAAAAAGAAAATGAAAAGAAATCTTCTATTTCAAACACAAAATCCAATGTTCGTATCTTTTGAGATTTTATACACCAATGAAACCCCCTTTTCATAGAAAAGCTCGGCAAAAAAGGCGTTCCTTTGTTACATTGACAACTTGATTCAGGCATGTGGTGCCTACGCGCCCATCGATTGGGTGTTCTTTCCATATTTTGTCTCCATTCCTTTTTCTATTTTTTATAAGGGTTCATTCACTGTTAGCTGGAAAATCCAAATAAAGTTGTCGTAAATTATGTTTCGTTCTATATTTATCATTCACTTCCTTTATAAATGTCTCCGTCTATCTCCTAGAACGCCAAAACCAAAATCTTATGGCCGATTGTTTCTGCTCCTTTGCCCTCTTCCAAGATTTGCAAAATCCAATAGACCGCATCAACTCATTTGAGAGCGATAGTAATCTATCGAGAGGATTCGGCTCAACCATCCCTATCTCAATGCTCGCTCCTTTCAACACATCAACAATATTCTAATCTACTCTATTCTCAACCCCTCCTTATCTTTCTTCTCTTTCGTCGACAAACGTTCTCTATTGATTGAGTTGCAACAGAAGAAGCCAAATCATTAAGGAGATCGTCTACATCCGCTCCGACCAAATTCCATCGTGGCCGTCGCGTTGGCCAGCCAAAGGGTCCATATTAGATTTCAAGAAGAAAGTGAGTAGGTACATTTTTTTAAGGGTTGTGAGAGTGTAACGGCCACATCATGATCTATGAAGATGAATGGAACTCATGCCCTCCTCGTAACTACCAGGAAAGAACTTTGCTTTCTATCTCGCCTACGCATAGCATGACATGGCGGTGCCCAACTATAGGAGACGTGGGAAATCTAATAGAAACCAGATTCATTTTTACCAAAAATACACTGTTCCAGAATCACAAACAGATCTTCCTCCAAGCACAAACAACCTATATATACCCCCTTTGCCTTCTTCCTCACAACCATCCTGCAAGAGCCCAACTCCTCTTTTTCTCAAAAAATAACAAACCCTCAGAGAAAAAACCCCAAACAGCCACATGAGGTCCAACCCTCTGAAAAACCAAGAAAAGGAGAAGAGCGTAGGGGATGCCTTTGACAGCCTTCCTGCCGAAATCTTCATCGATAGGCTTCACCATAACAATAATGGCTCCAACATCAATCTCCTCACAACTGTTCTGACTCCATCTTTACCCCTCATATCCTCATTGCCCAGCACCCGAGACGAATCTGGATTGGGCTACGTCGCCAAGGAAGAAGTGAAGATCGAGGGAGAGATCATCCGTATCATTCTCTCCAGTGACACAGATTCCCTCAGACCGAATTCTGGGCAGCCCATCCCGATCTACGGCTGCATCAGATTCCACAACGAAAGGGGATCTGAGCACTAGGTTTGGGAGTGCCATGGCCACGTAATGACTTATGATGAAAATAACTCCCTTTCCCTCAAATGTATTTTTGGGATTTACTTCGAGAGGAGGAGAGGCAATCAGGGGATTTAGCATTGGCAACAAAACTCCCTGCCGAGGCTTATTGGTAGAGTTTCTCGGGCAGGTGTTTTTTCTCACTTTGCTATGTTTTCCCCCAGGGCGGTGGTTTTTTTTTTTTTTTTTCTACTCCTCTCTTGTTCATGATATTTTATTTTATTTTTTTTTTTTTTTGTTTCTATCTTTCTCTTGGTGTTTTTTCTCACCTTGGTTTGCTTGCCCCGGGCTGTGGGGTTTTTTTTTTTACTCCTCTCTTGTTCATCATTTTTTATGTATCTATCTTTCTCTTGGAATAAATATATTTATAATGTTATCTTTAACAATGTGAATGTTGGTTCCCCCAGGTAAGGTTTTTTTTATTTTATTATTATAAAATATCTTGGGGTTTTTATTGCTTTTTTTTTTATCGGTAACAAAAATATATATTAAAAAGGCAAAGTGTTATTTTATTGTTCTTTTGGTGTAATCGGCTTTGCGTACTTTTGATTGTTTCAAATTGGGAAAACCCAATTTGGATTTCTATAGTTTTACGGCTTCTGGTGGATTCTTATGATTTAATATTTTGTCATGATGAATTTCATGTTAGTTATCAAACATTTCTGTCTGAGTGGTATATGATGAATGATTATGGATTAAGCCTGATAGCCTGATTTGTATTTTGTGGAGTTGAACAGTTCATCATAAAGTTTTTATTTGATTGTGATCAGGGGTTGGATGTATGAGATTGGGAAACAATAAATTGCGAGCTCTAAAACCTAACTCAGTATGCGTATGGTGTAGGCCAAGGGTCTCAGAGGAGAACCCTTCATTGCAACATCCTTGCTCCAACCAGAAAATAGAACATTTGAGTAAGATCCAAGAATAACAATGCTACCTAAATGGCACAAGCAAAGTAGAAAAACTTACAAAAAAAGGTTGAGACAGACACCGCAGTAAAAGTGAATCACCAGTTTTAGCAATTTTGACCAGATACCTGAATTGAATATTTGAAAGGCTTTGACTTGGATCCTTTCATATAGTTCGACTGATCACACCAGTTGCAAAACTCATTCAATCAGAGAATCCAATCCATCTTTCCTTATATGGAATAAAGATGAGAAACACATCATCTTTCATTCTATATTTTTTCATTTTATTTTATAAGATCCCCGCACAAATGCATAGTATGTCAACTACTAGTTTTTGTTTGGTCTTTCAATGCTAATATGTTAATTATTAGTTTGTAATTACATTTTCATAAATGTATACAGGTCTTTTTCATATTAGACAAAAATAACCTAAACTTTTTTTTTTCTAAGAATCCTTGAACTCCTGCAACTTCAGAATTACTTAGACATTTGGAATCCCTTTTCTTTTATGTTTTATGGTAGAACTTTGGGTACATCTTCTCAAACGGATTTATTATAAGGCATGAGAGGGACCACCTATAGGTATTTGAAGGGATAGAAATGATTTTGGAAAACAAAACAACACTGAGTCAAGATTAATGCACTCAATCGAAGTCATATGATCTGCACCCATTTACAAATATGTAAAAATCTCATGCCAACTAATGCGCCCTCCTTTTAATTAAAAATTAAAGGAAATTTTTTTATACAGTTGGCATGATTTGATAGGTATCTCTCCATTTTAGCGAAACAAGGGATTCAGACTCCAAATATGTATATTTATGCATTCAATTTGAGGCATTTAATGTGCGCCCATTCAAAAATATGTATACTTATGCATTCAATTTGAGGAGTGAAAATTGAGATATTTGATTATTTGGAGATTTCAATTTGAAAGTTAGTTTGCTTTTTTAAATAGCTCCATCTGTGACAATGCTGATCTAATGACAGTTTGAATGGTACATGTGTTCCTGTTATATATAGAATGTCGCCATATTTTTCTTCTATAACCTCAATCCTATGGTGGGCCCATTTGATAAAAAAAAATGAAGAGAATCGTTAATAGACACAGGTACATCCTGAAACCACGCAAGTCCAATAGGGCCAATAACAAAAATATTGAGTATTTAACAAGGCTGGGTGGGGCTGAACTAAGGGCTAAGAATTTATCGACCTAGACTTGGCTCCAGAGTCCAGAGTCAATTGGTACTTGAGAGTCCAGAGGAGGGATGGTCATATTGGCGGGCATAATCGGGGTTGAGTGAAAATTGAAATATCTGATTATTCAGATTTTGTGTTTACATTGTTGAATTTTGTGTCCATATTTCTCAAAAAAAGAAATTTATCCAGCCAGAGAGGGACCCCCTATAGGTATTTAAAGGGGATTCGGAAACACAATATGTAGTATTCAAGATTCATACACTCAATCTGAGGTTTTTAATGTGCACCCACCCTGGGTCGCAAACGGAACGATTTCGGGTCGGAACCATATTGGACCAAGACCCGTTTCTAAATAACGGTTCCGGTTCCAGACTCGTAACCTATTTTGTTGGCTCCAGACCCAGTTTCGATAGAAAAACCCGGATACAGTTCCGGAACCGTGTCCACCTAGAGGACTAGAATCTAATTCCAAAATCGGTTATAGCTTCTCTTCGTTTCTACTTGTTTCTTAAATAAAGTATATCATTCGGTTTATAATAGTGCATCAAGTCCACTACCTCCAATATTTTACAAAACAATGTCCCACAAAAAAAGTTAATTTCAAGGTACAATTTGAAATATCAAAAACTCATATGTCTGGTCCTAGGTCCACGGCTTTGGAACCTATATGGATACAGAATCACACATGTTTATTAGTCGGAACCCAAGTTGGTTTTTGGACCCAAACCCGTTTATGATTCGGAATCTAAAATAGGTTCCATACCCATTTTTTACAGGTCGAAACTTCCGTGTACTCGAAGGATCGAAACTTCCGTGTACTCGGAGGATCGGATACCCGTTTGCAACCCAACACCCACCCATTCAGAAGTATATATTTGCTTTTACTTATGACTTAATGAAGCACCATGAAACCTGAAACAATATTAAGAGTCAATAAAAAAAAAAAAAAAAGAAAGAATTATTTCCATTTCAAACATAAAATCTAATGATCATATTTTTTGAGATTTTTTTTCATTGATGAAACCCCATTTTATAGAAAAACATAGCTAACAATGCCTTCCTCAGGCACATGAAAACTAATGTTCAAACACAAAAAAGGAAAGAATGCCTTCTCTCATTGATGAAATCCTTTTATAATAGAAAAACCTAGCTAACAATGCCATCCTCAGGTACATAACAAAAAAAGGAAAGAATTATTTCCAATTCAAACATAATATCTAATGTTTATATGTCATGAGATTTTTTTCTTTGATGAAACACCCCCCCCCCCACCTTTTTTTTTTTATAAAAGAACCTAGCTAACAATGCCCTCCTATAGTACATTGACAACCTGAATACAATGCATGTGCTGGTAGGTTGGCCAATTGTTGCTACCTGGCAAATCCAAATATTTTGGTTGTAGACTGGGATTCATTCTATTTTTGTCATCCACTTTTATTGCCTTCGATTATAGCTAAAACCAAACCAACATGGTTATTTTAGACACATAGAAGGTCATTCCACAATGCTTTATCTATACTTATGTAGGTTGATACAATGTACTAGATCTTCAGAACTTGAAAGAGAGCAAAGGGGGGAAAACGACAGGGAGAAAGGTTTTGGTTTTTGCTGAGAGAGATGGACACATTTATGTATGCTTTTATTTTTATAGATAAACCTAGCTAACAATGCCTTCCTCTGGTACATAAAAAAAAAGGAAAGAAATACTTCCATTTCAAACATAAAATCTAATGTTCATATCTTATGAGATTCTTTTCATTGATGAAACCCCTTTTTTATAGAAAAACCTAGCTAACAATGCCTTCCTTTAGTACGTTGACAACTTGAATACAGTGCGTGTGGTGGTAGGTTGGCCATTTGTTGCAGCCCGGCAAATCCAAATTTTTTTATTGAAGATTGTGATTCATTCTATTTTTCTCATCCACATTTATTGCCTTCGCTGATTGCTAAAACCCAACCAACATGGTTATTTTTAGACACATAGAAGGTCATTCCACTATGCTTTATCTATACTTATTTTGGCTGATACAATATACTAGATCTTCATATCTTGAAAGAGAGCAATGGGGGGAAAACAACCAGGTGCAAGGTTTGGGTGTTTGGTGAGAGAGATAGAGACATTTATGCATGCTTCTTTTTTTTTTTATAGAAAAACCTAGCTAACAATGCCTTTCTCTGGTACATAAAATCTAACGTTCAAATATAAAAAGGAAAGAATGCCTTTTTTTCATTGATGAAACCCCCGTTTTTTTTATAGAAAACCCTATCTAACAATGCCTTCCTCTGGTATATAAAATCTAATGTTCAAACATAAAAAGGGAAAGAATGGCTTTTTTCATTAATGAAATTCTTTTTTTATAGAAGAATCTAGCTAACAATGGCTTCCTCTTGTACAAAAAAAAAAAAAAAAAAAAAGGAAAGAGTTATTTCCATTTCAAACATAAAGCCTAATATGCATATCTCACGTACGAGATTTTCTTCATTGATGAAATCCCTTTTTTATAGAAAAACCTAGCTAACAATGCCTTCCTCTAGTAGATTGACAACTTGAATACAATGCGTCTGGTGGTAGGTTGAGCAATTGTTGCAACCCGGCAAATCCAAATATTTTGGTTGAAGATTGTGATTCATTCTATTTTTCTCATCCACATTTATTGCCTTCGATGATAGCTAAAACCCAACCAACATGGTTATTTTTAGACACATAGAAGGTCAGTCCACTATGCTTTATCTATACTTATTTAGGTTGATGCAATATAATAGATCTTCGTATCTTGAAAGAGAGCAATGGGGGGAAAACGACCAGCTGCATGGTTTTGGTGTTTGGTGAGAGAGATGGAGACATTTACATATGCTTTGTTTTTTTTCTATAGAAAAACCTAGTTAAGAATGCCTTTCTCTAGTACATAAAATCTAACGTTCAAACATAAAAAGGAAAGCATAAAACGGAAAGAATGCCTTTTTTTCATTGATGAAACCCCTTTTTTATAGAAAACCCTATCTAACAATGCTTTCCTCTGGTAGATAAAATCTAATGTTCAGACATAAAAAAGGAAAGAATGACTTTTTTCATTAATGAAATCCCATTTCTATAGAAGAATCTAGCTCACAATGGCTTCCTCTAGTACAAAAAAAAAAGGAAAGAGTTATTTCCATTTCGAACTTAAAATCTAATATGCATATCTCACATACAAGATTTTCTTCATTGATGAAGCCCCTTTTTTTATAGAAAAACCTAGCTAACAATGCCTTCCTCTGGTACATTGACAACTTGAATAGAATGCATGTGGTGGTAGGTTGCCAATTGTTGCTACCCAGCAAATCCAAATATTTTGGTTGTAGATTGTGATTCATTCTATTTTTTATCATCCACTTTTATTGCCTTCTATATATGATATCTAAAATCCAACCTATATAATTATTTTTAGACACATAGAAGGTCATTTCACTATGCTTTATCTGTACTTAATTAGGTTGATACAATATGCTAGATCTTCAGATCTTGAAAGAGTGCAAAGGGGGGGAACGACCAGGTGCATGGTTTTGGTGCTTGGTGAGAGAGATGGAGACATTTTTTTTACGCTTGTATGTTTTGAGACTCAAAGATTTCATTTGGTTAGCCATAGACTTTGTAACTCTAACTTGGATAACTAGTTGATCATGATTGAAAATCCATGGGCGCAACATAATATTTCTTTCCTACAAATGTCCATAAATGTGATTCCGATCCCCTCGAAGGAAATAATTTTTGTAGAGCCTAGAAAAATAATTCAATTTTTCTAGTTTACATGAAAGAACATTGGATGAACCGAACAAGCATGAGCAATTAGAGGGTTCACACTATTATTGAATCCTTTACGTTGCAAAATATTTCTTCCAATTTAAAAAAAAAAAAAAAAACAAGTAAAACACAGTGATTTTAGGTAAATTAGAAGTTTGTTTGGAGCTTGGAAAAACAAATGCAAAACTTTTTTTTTTATGAGGACTCACATGGGCGCACTTTTACACCTTAGGAGCGGCCCATGCAACCCCCCCCCCCCCCCCCCAAATAATCCACGAGTCCCTCAAAATTAGCCAAATACAACTAGGGATTGTTTTAATAGATCCACGAGTCCCTCAAAATTAGCAATACAACTAGGGATTGTTTCTTGTTCTTTCTATGGAAGGAAGGATGATTCTTTCTCAAATGGTCCAAAAACACAAAAATGTAATGAAAGTAGGATAATCGAATATTAGATATGAATCAATAACTGTCAATACTGCACGAAGTGTTTTTTTTTTTCTTTTTTTCGCTTACGAAGTCTTCACTCTTGTGTGGTGGGAGAGATATTTGTTTCATCAAAAATTGCGTAGGGCGCCTTGCAAGGAAAAGCCTCCATTGAGCAAAATAGTTTGTTCAATGCGATTTGAAAAGGCTACATTGTTGTCTATAGCTAAAGAAAATTGATTAAATTAGTGGCCCGACTTAGAGTTCCTAGGTGCATACAAAGGTGATAGAAGACTTTTCCCCGATGTAGCACGAGATTTGACTACATTGGATTCAAGACTCAAGAAAATCCAGCTAACAAGGCCTTCCTTTGTTACATTGTCAACTTGATTCAGGCATGCGGTGCCTACACGCCCATCGATTCGGTGTTCTTTCCATTTCAAACATAAAATCTAATGTTCATATCTCATGAGATTTCTTTCATTGATGCAACCCTTTTTTTATAGAAAAATCTAACTAACAAAACTTTCCTCTGGTACATTGACAACTCGAATACAATGCATGAGGAGGTAGGTTGGCCAATTGTTGCTAGCTGGAAGATCCAAGTATTTTGGTCATGGATTGTGATTCATTCATCCACTTTTATTTGCCTTTAATAATAGCTAAAAACGCAATCAGCATAGTTATTTTTAGACACATAGAAGGCTTTATCTATATATATACTTAAGTAATTAGGTTGATATGATATGCTAGATCTTCAGACCTTGAATGATATATAGCAAAAGGGGAAAACGTCCAGGTGCAAGGTTTTGGTGTTTTTTTTTTTTTTTTGTTGAGAGAGATGAGACATTTATGTATGCTTTTGTTGTGTGTCTTTGTTTTTGCTTGCCAAAGGCCTCAGGTTTGTCTGGCTTTAATAACCGGTTTTGTGATTAAAAATCAATGGGGACATGTATATTTAATTTCTATAAATATCTATAAAAGTGATAATGACCCCTTTATGGAAATACTTTTTTCTAGAGCATAAGACAAAATAGTTCATTGTTCTGTTCACATGAATTTGCAGTGAAAAGCAACAAGCATGATAAGAGGGTTCTGCTACTAGAATCATATACATTGTAAAAGCCTCACAATCTCTTTAATGAAAAGCAAGTCAATACGGTAATTTTTAGATAAATCAGAAATTTTCAAAGAGCTTGGAGAAATAAAGGCAGAACTTTTTTTTTTTTTTATGAGGATTCAAACGAACGACTTTTTGCGCCATTAAAAGGGTGTTTGGTATCCCTAGCCGGTTGTCCTATAGCTTGGCGTGCGAGGAATGATTTTTTATTTTTTATTTTTTGAAGGTAATTTACTTACACACATACCATCACACTCACCCAAGACCCTTGCCATCAGCGTTTATTTCCTTGGAAGGAAGTACTTTTAATCACAAAAAAAGAGATGTTTTTTTTTTTTCAAAGATCTTAAAAGTAAATCGTTAATGAATGTTGAATGATTGAGCATAAGATGCGATTCATACCTAAGACAAAATGTTTTTTTTTTTTCACTTGGAGAGTTTCACACTTGTGTGGTGCGAGTTATATTTTTCACACGCTTAAAATCGCATAGGTCCTTAACGAAGAAAAGAGTTGTTGAACAAAACAGTTTCCTTAATGCAATTCAATATAAGTCATCTAAATAAATGGATCTAAAATAGTTAGACTTAGAGGTTTTTATGCGCTTATAAAAGGAGGTGGAACACCGAAATTGGCTACATCGCATTCAAGATTCAAGAAACGTCATACTCAATATGAGGTATTTATTGTGCTCTCAATAAAAAAACATGTTTCTAACCTTTCTCGAACCACTAAGAACAAAACACTTTGGGAAAAATATTAACGGAGTCAAAAAAGAAAATGAAAAGAATCTTCTATTATCAAAACACAAAATCCGAGTGTTCGTATCTTTTGAGATTTTATAACACCAATGAAAACCCCCTTTTCATAGAAAAAGATCAGCTAAAAAGCATTCCTTTGTTACATTGACAACTGATCAGGGCATGTGGTGCCTACGCGCCCACGATTGGGTGTTCTTTCCATATATTTTGTCTCCGTTCCTTTTTCTTATATTTTATAAGGGTTCATTCACTGTTAGCTGGAAAATCCAAATAAAGTTGTCGTAAATTATGTTTCGTTCTATATTATCATTCATTCCTTTAAAATGTCTCCGTCTATCTCCTAGAACGCCAAAACCAAAATCTTATGGCCGATTTGTTTCTGCTCCTTTGCCCTCTTCCAAGATTTGCAAAATCCAATAGACCGCATCAACTCATTTAGAGAGCGATAGTAATCTATCGAGAGGATTCGGGCTCAACCATCCCTATTCTCAATGCTCGCTTTCCTTCAAACACATCAACAATATATCTAATCTACTCTATTCTCAACCCCTCCTTATCTTTCTTCTCTTTCGTCGACATACGTTCTCTATTGATTGAGTTGCAAAAGAAGAAGCCAAATTCATTTAAGAGATCGTCTACATCGCGCCGACCAATTCCATCGTGGCCGTGTCGCGTGGCCAGCCAAAGGGTCCATATTAGATTTCAAGAAGAAAGTGAGTAGGTACATTTTTTAAGGGTGTGTGAGATAGGAACGGCCACATCATGATCTATGGAAGATGAATGGAACTCATGCCCTCCTCGTAACTACCAAGGAAAGTAACTTTGCTTTCTATCTCGCCTACGTTAGCATGACATGGCGGTGCGCGCACTATAGCAGACGTGGGAAATCTAGATGAGAAACCAGATTTCATTTTTACCAAAATACACTGTTCCAGAATCACAAACAGATCTTCCTCCAAGCACAACACCTATATATATCCCTTTGCTTCTTCCTCACACCATCTGCAAGAGCCCAACTCCTCTTTTTCTCAAAAAATAACAAACGCCTGCAGAGAAAAACCCAAACAGCCACATGAGGTCAACCCTCTGAAAAACCAGAAAAGGAGAAGAGCGTAGGGGATGCCTTTGACAGCCTTCCCTGCCGAATCTTCATCGATAGGCTTCACCATAACAATAATGGCTCCAACATCAATCTCCTCACAACTGTTCTGACTCCATCTTTACCCCTCATATCCTCATCGCCCAGCACCCGAGACGAATCTGGATGGGCTACGTCGCCAAGGAAGAAAGTGAAGATCGAGGGAGAGATCATCCGTATCATTTCTCTCCAGTGACACAGATTCCCTCAGACCGAATTCTGGCAGCCCATCCCGATCTACGGCTGCATCAGATTCCACAACGAAAGGGGATCTGAGCACTGGGTTTGGAGTGCCATGGCCACGTAATGACTTATGATGAAAATAACTCCCTTTCCCTCGAAATGTATTTTTGGGATTTACTTCGAGAGGAGGAGAGGCAATCAGGGGATTTAGCTTTGCAACAAAACTCCCTGCCGAGGCTTATTGTAGAGTTTCTCGGGTAGGTTGTTTTTCTCACTTGCTATGTTTTCGCCCGGGCGGTGGTTTCTTTTTTTTTTTTTCTACTCCCTCTCTTGGTTCATCATATTTTATTTTATTGTTTGTTTTTCGTTCCTTATCTTTTCTCTCTTGGTGTTTTTCTCACGCTATTGGTTTGCTTGCCCATGCCGGGCTGTGGGGGTTTTTTTTTTAAACTCCTCTCTTGTCATCATTTTTTTATGTATCTATACTTTCTCTTGGAATATATATATATTTATAATGTTATCTTTACTAATGTGGAATAGTTGTGGTCCCGGTAAAGTTTTTTTTATTTATTATTATAAAATAATTGGGTTTTTATTTGCTTTTTTTTTTATCGGTAACAAAAATATATATTAAAAAGGCAAAGTGTTATTTTATTGTTCTTTTTTGGTGTAATCGGCTTTGGTGACTTTTTATGTTTCAAATTGGAAGAAACCCAATTTGGATTTCCTATAGTTTTACGGCTTCTGGTGGATCTTTATGCTTTAATATTTGTCATGATGAATTATCCATGTTAGTTATGCGAAACATTTCTGTCTGAGTGGTATATTGATGAATGATTATGGATTAAAGCCTGATAGCCTGATTATTTGTGGAGTTTGAATAGTTCATCATAAACGTTTTTAATTTGATTGTGAGTCTGGGGTTGGATGTATGAGATTGGGAAAACAATAAATTGCGAAGCTCTAAATACTAACTCAGTATGCGTATGGGTGTAGGCCAAGGGTCTCAGAGGAGAAGCCGCTTCATTGCAACATCCTTTGCTCCAACCAGAAAATAGAACATTTTGAGTAAGACGCCAAAGAATAACAATGCTACCTAAAAGATGCGGTCACAAGCCAAGTTAGAAAAACTTACAAAGAAAAGGTTGAGAGACAGACAACCCGCAGTAAAAGTGAATCACCAGTTTTTAGCGATTTTGACTGACCAGATACCTGAATTGAATATTTGAAAGGCTTTGACTTGGATCCTTTTCATATAGTTCGACTGATCACACCAGTTGCAAAACTCATTCAATCAGAGAATCCAATCCATGCTTTCGCATACATGGATATAAAGATGAGAAACACATTCATCTTTCATTCTAATATTTTTTTCATTTTATTATATAAGATCCCCGCACAAAGCATAGTATGTCAACTACTAGTTTTTGTTTGGTCTTTTCAATGCTAATATGTTAATTATTAGTTGTAAATTACATTTTCATAAATGTATACAGGTCCTTGTTTCATATTAGACCAAATAACCTAAACTTTTTTTTTCTAAGAATCCTTGAACTCCTGCAACTTTAGAATTACTTAGACATTTGGAATCCTTTTTCTTTTATGTTTTATGGTAGAACTTTGGGTACATCTTCTCAAACGGATTTATTATAAGGCATGAGTGGGAACACCTTCATAGGTAATTGAAGGGATTAGAAATGATTTTGGAAAACAAAACAAACACTGAATCAAGATTAATGTACTCAATCGAAGTCATATGATCTGCACCCATTTACAAATATGTAAAAATCTCATGCCAACTAATGCGCCCTCGCTTTTAATTGAAAATTAAAGGAAATTTTTTATACAGTTGGCATGATTTGAATAGGTACTCTCCATTTTAGCGAAACAAGGGATTCAGACTCCAAATATGTATATTTTATGCATTCAATTTGAGGCATTTAATGTGCGACCATTCAAAAAATATGTATATTTATGCATTCAATTTCAGGAGTGAAAATTGAGATATTTTGATTATTTGGAGATTTCAATTTGAAAGTTAAGTTTGCTTTTTTTATAGCTCCTCTGTGACAATGCTGATCTAATGACAGTTTGAATGGTATAATGTGTTCTGTTATATATAGAATGTCGCCATATTTTTCTTCTATACCTAATCCTATGGTGCGCCCATTTGATAAAAAAAAAATGAAGAGAATTGTTAATAGACACAGGTACATCCTGAAACCACCAAGTCGTCAATAAGCCAATAACAAAAATATTGAGTATTTAACAAGGCTGGGTGGGGCTGAACTAAGGGCTAAGAATTTATCGACCTAGACTTGGCTCCAGAGTCCAGAGTCAATTGGTACTTGAGAGTCCAGAGGAGGGATGGTCATATTAGCGCGCATAATCGGAGTTGAGTGAAAATTGAAATATCTGATTATTCAGATTTTGTGTTTACATTGTTGAATTTTGTGTCCATATTTCTCAAACTAAGAAATTTATCCAGCCAGAGAGGGACCCCCTATAGGTATTTGAAGGGGGTTTGGAAACACAATATGTAGTATTCAAGATTCATACACTCAATCTGAGGTTTTTAATGTGCACCCACCCTGGGTCGCAAACGGAACGATTTCGGGTCGGAACCATACTGGACCAAGACCCGTTTCTAAATAACGGTTTCCGGTTCCAGACTCGTAACCTATTTTGTTGGCTCCAGACCCAGTTTCGATAGAAAAAACCTGGATACAGTTCCGGAAACCCGTGTCCACCTAGGGACTAGAATCTATTCCAAAATCGGTTATAGCTTCTCTTTCGTTTCTACTTGTTTCTTAAATAAAGTATACCATTCGGCTTCATAATAGTGCATCAAGTCCACTACCTCCAATATTATACAGAAAAAATGTCCGCACAAAAAAAGTTAATTTCAAGTACAATTGAAAATATCAAAAACTCATATGTTTGGGTCTAGGTCCACGGCTTTTGGAACCTGTATGGATACAGATCACACTGTTTATGAGTCGGAGCCAAGTTGTTGAGTTTTGGACCCAAACCGTTTTATGATGTCGGAAATCTAAAATAGGTTCCATACCATTTTTTACTTGGTCGAAACTTCCGTGTACTCGGAGGATCGGATACCTGTTTTGCAAAGCCCAACACCCACCCATTCAGAAGTATATATTAGCTTTTACTTATAACTTAATGAAGCACCGATGAAACCTGAAACAATATTAAGAATCAATAAAAAAAAGGAAAGAATTATTTCCATTCAAAATAAAATCATATTTATGAGATTGTTTTTTTTCATTGATGAAAACCCGCATTTTATAGAAAAACATAGCTAACATGGCCTTCCTCAGGTACATGAAAACTAATGTTCAACTCAAACAAGAAAGAATGCGCTTCTCTCATATGATGAACATCCTTTTATAATAGGAAAAACCTAGCTACAATGCCATCCTCAGGTACATATAAAAAAGGAAAGAATTATTTCCATCCAAACATAAATCTAATGTTTATATGTCATAGATTTTATTCATTGATAAACCCCACCCGCCCCCCCACCCGCCCCCCGCCCCCCCCCCTTTTTTTAAATAAAGAACCTAGCTTAACAATGCCCTCTATAGTACATTGACAACCTGAATACAATGCATGTGCTGGTAGGTTGGCAATTGTTTGCTACCCCGGGCAAATCCAAATATTTTGGTTGTACAGACTGGATTCATTCTATTTTTGTCATCCACTTATTGCCTTCGATGATAGCTAAAACCCAACCAACATGGTTCGATTTTTAGACACATAGAAGGTCATTTCCACAATGCTTTATCTATACTTATGTAGGTTTGATACAATGTACTAGATCTTCAGAAACTTGAAAAGAGAGCAAAGGGGGGAAAACGACAGGGAGAAAGGTTTTGGTTTTTGCTGAGAGAGATGGACACATTTATGTATGCTTTTATTTTTATAGAAAAACCTAGCTAACAATGCCTTCCTCTGGTACATAAAAAAAAAAAAAAAAGGAAAGAAATACTTCCATTTCAAACATAAAATCTAATGTTCATATCTTATGAGATTCTTTTCATTGATGAAACCCCTTTTTTATAGAAAAACCTAGCTAACAATGCCTTCCTCTAGTACATTGACAACTTGAATACAATGTGTGTGGTGGTAGGTTTGGCCAATTGTGGCAGCCCGGCAAATCCAAAAATTTTTATTGAAGATTGTGATTCATTCTATTTTTCTCATCCACATTTATTGCCTTCGATGATAGCTAAAACCCAACCAACACGGTTATTTTTAGACACATAGAAGGTCATTCCACTATGCTTTATCTATACTTATTTAGGCTGATACAATATACTAGATCTTCATATCTTGAAAGAGAGCAATGGGGGGAAAAACGACCAGGTGCAAGGTTTGGGTGTTTGGTGAGAGAGATGGAGACATTTATGCATGCTTCTTGTTTTTTTTTTATAGAAAAACCTAACTAACAATGCCTTTCTCTGGTACATAAAATCTAACGTTCAAACATAAAAAGGAAAGAACGCCTTTTTTTCATTGATGAAACCCCCGTTTTTTTTATAGAAAACCCTATCTAACAATGCCTTCCTCTGGTATATAAAATCTAATGTTCAAACATAAAAAGGGAAAGAATGGCTTTTTTCATTAATGAAATTCTTTTTTTATAGAAGAATCTAGCTAACAATGGCTTTCCTCTAGTACAAAAAAAAAAAAAAAAAAAAGGAAAGAGTTATTTCCATTTTCACACATAAAGCTAATATGGCATATCTCACGTACGAGATTTTTCTTCATTGATGAAATCCCTTTTTTTATAGAAATACCTAGCTAACAATGCCTTCCTCTAGTACGTTGACAAACTTGAATACAATGCGTCTGGTGGTAGGGTTGAGCAATTGTTGCAACCCGGCAAATCCAAATATTTTGGTTGAAGATTGTGATTCATTCTCTTTTTCTCATCCACATTTTATTGCCTTCGATGATAGCTAAAACCCCCAACCAACATGGTTATTTTTAGACACATAGAAGGTCATTCCACTATGCTTTATCTATACTTATTTAGGTTGATGCAATATACTAGATTTTCATTATCTTGAAAGAGAGCAATGGGGGGAAAACGACCAGGTGCAAGGTTTTGGTGTTTGGGTGAGAGAGATGGGAGACATTTATGTATGCCTTTTTTTTTTTCTAGAAAAAAACCTAGCTAAGAATGCCTTTCTCTAGTACATAAAATCTACGTTCAAAACATAAAAAGGAAAAATGCCTTTTTTTTTCATTGATGAAACGCCCTTTTTTATAGAATACCCTATCTAACTATGCTTTCCCCTGGTACATAAAATCTAATGTTCAGACATAAAAAAGGAAAGAATGACTTTTTTCATTAATGAAATCCCATTTCTATAGAAGAATCTAGCTCACAATGGCTTCCTCTAGTTACAAAAAAAAAAAAGGAAAGAGTTATCTTCCTTTCGAACTTAAAATCTAATATGCATATCTCACATACAAGATTTTCTTCATTGATGAAGCCCTTTTTTTATAGAAAAACCTAGCTAACAATGGCCTTCCTCTGGTACATTGACAACTTGAATAGAATGCATGTGGTGGTTGGTTGCCATTTGTACCAACTGCTACCCAGCAAAATCCAAATATTTTGGTTGTAGATTGTGATTCATTCTATTTTTATCATCCACTTTTATTGCCTTCTATATATGATATCTAAAATCCAACCTATATAATTATTTTTAGACACATAGAAGGTCATTTCACTATGCTTTATCTGTACTTAATTAGGTTGATACAATATGCTAGATCTTCAGATCTTGAAAGAGTGCAAAGGGGGGGAACGACCAGGTGCAAGGTTTTGGTGCTTGGTGAGAGAGATGGAGACATTTTTTTTACACTTGTATGTTTTGAGACTCAAAGATTTCATTTGGTTAGCCATAGACTTTGTAACTCTAACTTGGATAACTAGTTGATCATGATTGAAAATCCATGGCGCAACATAATATTTCTTTCTACAAATGTCCATAAATGTGATTCCGATCCCGTCGAAGGAAATAATTTTTTGTAGAGCCTAGAAAAATAATTCAATTTTTTCTAGTTTACATGAAAGAACATTGGATGAACCGGTGGAAAGTAACAGCATGAGAGCAATTAGAGGGTTCACACTATTATTGAATCCTTTACGTTGCAAAATATTTCTTCCAATTTAAAAAAAAAAACAAAAACAAGTAAAACACAGTGATTTTAGGTAAATTAGAAGTTTTGTTTTGAGCTTACAAAAACAAATGCAAACTTTTTTTTTTATGAGGACTCACATGGCGCACTTTTACACCTTAGGAGCGCCCCCGCCCCCGCCCCCCCCCACCAAATTGATCCACGAGTCCGTCCTCAAAATTAGCAATACTTACTAGAGGATTGTTTCTTGGTTCTTTCTATGGAAGGAAGGAGTGATTTCTTTCTCAAATGGTCCAAAAACAAAAATGTAATGAAAGTAGGATAATCGAATATTAGATATGGAATCAATAACTGTCATAACTGCACGAAGTGTTTTTTTTTTTCTTTTTTTCGCTTACGAAGTCTTCACTCTGTTTGTGGTGCGAGATATTTTGTTTTCATCAAAAATTTGCGTAGGGCCCTTGCAAGGAAAAGCCTCCATTGAGCAAAATAGTTTTGTTCATGCGATTGAAAAGGCTACATTGTTGTCTATAGCTAAAGAAAATTGATTTAAATTAGTGGCCCGACTTAGAGTTCCTAGGTGCATACAAAGGTGATAGAAGACTTTTCCCCGATGTAGCACGAGAATTTGACTACATTGGATTCAAGACTCAAGAAAATCCAGCTAACAAGGCCTTCCTTTGTTACATTGTCAACTTGATTCAGGCATGCGGTGCCTACACGCCCATCGATTCGGTGTTCTTTCCATTTCAAACATAAAATCTAATGTTCATATCTCATGAGATTTCTTTCATTGATGCAACCCTTTTTTTATAGAAAAATCTAACTAACAAAACTTTCCTCTGGTACATTGACAACTCGAATACAATGCATGAGGAGGTAGGGTTGGCCAATTGTTGCTAGCTGGAAGATCCAAGTATTTTGGTCATGGATTGTGATTCATTCATCCACTTTTATTGCCTTTAATAATAGCTAAAACGCAATCAGCATAGTTATTTTTAGAGACACATAGAAGGCTTTATCTATATATACTTATGTAATTAGGTTGATATGATATGCTAGATCTTTAGACCTTGAATGATTATATAGCAAAGGGGAAAACGTCCAGGTGCAAGGTTTTGGGTGTTTTTTTTTTTTTTTTTGTTTTTTTTTTTTGTTGAGAGAGATGGAGACATTTATGTATGCTTTTGTGTGTGTGTGTGTTTTTGCTTGCCAAAGCCTCAAGTTGTGTCTGGCTTAATAACCGGTTTTGTGATTAAAAATCAATGGGGACATGTATAATTTAATTTCTATAATATCTATAAAAGTGATAATGACCCCCTTTGGAAATACTTTTTTCTAGAGCATAAGACAAATAGTTCAATTGTTCTGTTTTCACATGAATTTGCAGTGAAAAAGCAACAAGCATGAGAAATAAGAGGGTTCTGCTACTAAGATTCATATACATTGTAAAAGCCTCACAATCTCTTAATGAAAAGCAGTACAATACCGGTAATTTAGATAAATCAGAAATTTTCAAAGAGCTTGGAGAAATAAAGGCAGAACTTTTTTTTTTTTTTTTATGAGGATTCAAACGAACGTACTTTTTTGCCCATTAAAAGGGGTGTTGGTATCCCTAGCCGGTTGTCCTATAGCTTGGCGCGAAGGAATATTTTATTTATTTTTTTGAAAGGTATTTACTTACAACACATACACATCACACTCACCCAAGACCTTTGCCATTCAGCGTTATTGTCTTGAAGGAAGTACATTTTATCACAAAAAAAAGAGATGTTTTTTTTTCAAAAGATCTTAAAGTAAAATCGTTAATGAATGTTGAATGATTGAGCATTAGATGCGATTCAATACCTAAACAAAATGTTTTTTTTTTCACTTGGAGAGTTTTCACACTTGTGTGGTGCGAGATTATTTTCACCTTAAATCACGTAGGTCCTTAACGAGGAACAGAGTTGTTGAACAAACAGTTCCTTAATGCAATTCAATATATCCATCTAAATAAAATGGATTAAGAATAGTTTGACTTAGAGGTTTTTATGCGCTTATAAAAGGAGGTGGAAAACCGCGAAATTGGCTACATCGCATTCAGATTCAAGAAAAGTCAATACTCAATATGAGGTATTTATTGTGCTCTCAATTAAAAAACATGTCTAAACTTTCTCGAAACCACTAGAACAAAAACACTTTGGATAAATATTAACGAGTCAAAAAGAAATGAACAGAAATCTTCTATTTCAAACACAAAATCCGATGTTCGTATCTTTGAGATTTATGACACCAACTGAAACCCCTTTCATAGAAAAGCTCGGCAAAAAAGGCGTTCCTTTGTTCACATTGACAACTGATCAGCATTGGTGCCTACGCGCCCATCGATGGGCTGTTCTTTCCATATTGTCTCCGTTTCTTTTTCTATTTTTTATAGGGTTCATTCACTGTTAGCTGGAAAATCCAAATAAGTTGTCGTAAATTATGTTTCGTTCTTATATTTATCATTCACTTCCTATAATAATGTCTCCGTCTATCTCCTAGAACGCCAAAACCAAAAATCTTATGGCCGATTGTTTCTGCTTCCTTTGCCCTCTTCCAAGATTTGCAAATCCAATAGACCGCATCAAACTCATTTGAGAGCGATAGTAATCTATCGAGAGGATTCGGCTCAACCATTCCCTATCTCAATGCTCGCTCCTTTCAACACATCAACAATATTCTAATCTTACTCTAACTTCTCAACCCGGTCCTTATCTTTCTTCTCTTTCGTCGACAAACGTTTCTCTATTGATTGAGTTGCAAAAAGAAGAAGCCAAATCATTAAGGAGATCGTCTTACATCCGCTCCGACCAAAATTCCATCGTGGCCGTCGCGTTGGCCAGCAAAGGGTCCATATTAAGATTTCAAGAAGAAAGTGAGTAGGTACATTTAAGGGTTGTGAGATAGTGAACGGCCACATCATGATCTATGAAGAGAATGGAACTCATGCCCTCCTCGTAACTACAAGGAAAGAACTTTGCTTTCTATCTCGCCTACGCTTAGCATGACATGGGCGGTGCCCAACTATAGCAGACGTGGAAATCTAATAGAACCAGATTTCATTTTACCAAAAAATACACTGTTCCAGAATCACAAACAGATCTTCCTCCAAGCACAAACACCTATATATATCCCCCTTTGCTCTTCTTCACAACCATCCTGCAAGAGCCCAACTCCTCTTTTTCTCAAAAAATAACAACCCTCTCAGAAAAAACCAGACCAAACAGCCACATGAGGTCCAACCCTCTGAAAACCAAGAGAAGGAGAAGAGACGTAGGGCATGCCTTTGACAGCCTTCTCTGCCGAAATCTTCATCGATAGGCTTCACCATAACCAATAATGGCTCCAACATCAAATCTTCCTCACACACTGTTCTGACTCCATCTTTACCCCTCATATCCTCATGCCCAGCACCCGAGACGAATTCTGGATTGGGCTACGTCGCCAAGGAAAAGTGAAGATCGAGGGAGAGATCATCCGTATCATTCTCTCCAGTGACACAGATTCCCTCAGACCGAATTCTGGCAGCCCATCCCGATCTACGGCTGAATCAGATTCCACAACGAAAGGGGATCTGAGACTGGGTTTGGGGATTGTGCCTGGCCACGTAATGACTTATGATGAAAGTAACTCCCTTTCCCTCGAATGTATTTTTGGATTTTACTTCCGAGAGGAGGAGAGGCAATCAGGGATTTTAGCTTGTTGCAACGAACTCCCTGCGAAGGCTTATTGTAGAGTTTCTCCTCGGGTAAAGGTGTTTTTTTCCTCACTTTGCTATGTTTTCCGCCAAGGGCGGTGGTCTTTTTTTTTTGTTCACTCCTCTCTTGTTCATATATTTTATTTATTTTGTTATTTTGTTTCTATCTCTCTTGGTGTTTTTTCTCACCTTGGTTTGCTTGCCCCGGGCTTGTGGGGTTTTTTTTTTTTTTACTCCTCTTGTTGTCATCATTTTTGTATGTCTATCTATCTTCTCTTTGGAATATATATATTTATAATGGTTATCTTTAACAATGTGAAATGTTGTTCCCCCCAGGTAAGGTTTTTTCTATTTTATTATTATAAAATATATTGGGTTTTTATTGCTTTTTTTTTTATCAGTAACAAAAATATATATTAAAAGGCAAAGTGTTATTTTATTGTTTCTGTTGGTGTAAATCGCTTTGGGTACTTTGATTTGTTTCAAATTGGGAAACCCAATTTGGATTTATATAGTTTTACGGTTCTAGTGATTCTTATGCTTTATATTTTGTCATGATGAATTTTTCATGTTAGTTTATCAAACATTTCTGTCTGAGTGGTATATGATGAATGATTATGGATAAGCCTGATAGCCATGATTTTGTATTTTGTGGAGTTGAATAGTTCATCATAAAGTTTTTATTTGATTGTGATCTGGGTGTTGGATGTATGAGATTGGGAAACAATAAATTGCGAGCTCTAAAACCTAACTCAGTATGCGTATGGTGTAGGCAAGGGTCTCAGAGGAGAACCCTTCATTGCAACATCCTTGCTTCTCAACGCGAAAATAGAACATTTGAGTAAGACCCAAGAATATCATTGCTACCTTAAATGGCACAAGCAAAAGTAGAAAAACTTACAAAAAAAGGTTGAGACAGACACCGCAGTAAAAGTGAATCACCAGTTTTAGCGATTTTGACCAGTATACCTGAATTGAATATTTGAAAGGCATTTGGACATGGATCCTTTCATATAGTTCGACTGATCACCACCAATTGCAAAACTCATTCAATCAGAGAATCCAATCCATCTTTCCATACATGGAATAAAGATGAGCAAACCTCATCTTTCATTCTATATTTTTTCATTTTATTTTATAAGATCCCCGCACAAATGCATAGTATAGTCAACTACTAGTTTTTGTTTGGTCATTCAATGCTAATATGTTAATTATTGTTTGTAATTACATTTTCATAAGTGTATACAGGTCTTTTTCATATTTAGACAAAAATAACCTAAACTTTTTTTTTTTCTAAGAATCCTTGAACTCCTGCAACTTCAGAATTACTTAGACATTTGGAATCCCTTTCTCTTTTATGTTTATTGGTAGAACTTTGGGTACATCTTCTCAAATGGATTTTTTATAAGAACATGAGTGGGACCACCTATAGGGATTTTGAAGGGAAGCGAAATGATTTGGAAAACAAAACAACACTATATCAAGATTCATGCACTCAATTGAAGTCATATGATCTGCACCCATTTACAAATTTAAAAATCTCATGCCAACTAATGCGCCCTCCTTTTAATTAAAAATTAAAGGAAATTTTTTATACAGTTGGCATGATTTGATAGGTATCTCCCCATTCTAGCGAAACAAGGGATTCAGACTCCAAATATGTATATTTTTGCATTCAATTTGAGGCGTTTAATGTGCGCCCATTCACAAATATGTATATTTATGCATTCAATTTGAGGAGTGAAAATTGAGATATTTGATTATTTGGAGATTTCAATTTTGAAAAGTTAGGTTTGCTTTTTTTAAATAGCTCCATCTGTGAACAATGGGCTGATCTAATGACATTTTGAATGGTACATGTGTTCCTGTTATATATAGAATGTCGCCATATTTTTCTTCTATAACCTCAATCCTATGGTGGGCCCATTGATAAAAAAAAATGAAGAGAATCGTTAATAGACACAGGTACATTCCGAAACCACGCAAGTCCAATAGGGCCAATAACAAAAATATTGAGTATTTAACAAGGCTGGGTGGGGCTGAACTAAGGGCTAAGAATTTATCGACCTAGACTTGGCTCTAGAGTCCAGAGTCAATTGGTACTTGAGAGTCCAGAGGAGGGATGGTCATATTGGCGCGCATAATCGGAGTTGAGTGAAAATTGAAATATCTGATTATTCAGATTTTGTGTTTACATTGTTGAATTTTGTGTCCATATTTCTCAAACAAAGAAATTTATCCAGCCAGAGAGGGACCCCCTATAGGTATTTGAAGGGGGTTCGGAAACACAATATGTAGTATTCAGGATTCATACACTCAATCTGAGGTTTTTAATGTGCACCCCACCCTGGGTCGCAAAAACGGAACGATTTCGGGTCGGAACCATACTGGACCAAGACCCGTTTCTAAATAACGGTTCCGGTTCCAGACTCGTAACCTATTTTGTTGGCTCCAGACCCAGTTTCGATAGATAAAATACGCGGATACAGTTCCGGACCGTGCGTGTCCACCTAGAGGACTAGAATCTAATTCCAAAATCGTTATAGCTTCTCTTCGTATTCTTACTTGTTTCTTAAATAAGTATATTTCAATTCGGCTTATAATAGTGTATCAAGTCCCATAACTACTCCAATATTATATCAAAAAATGTCCCACAAAAAAAGTTAATTTCAAGGTACAATTTGAAATATCAAAAACTCATATGTCTGGTCCTAGGTCCACGGCTTTGGAACCTATATGATTACAGAATCACACCTGTTTATAGTCGGAACCCAAGTTGGTTTTTGGACCCAAACCGTTTTATGATTCGGAACCTAAAATAGGTTCCATTACCCATTTTTTTACAGTCAAAACTTCCGTGTACTCGGAGGATTGGATACCCGTTTGCAACCCAACACCCACCCATTCAGAAGTATGATATTGCTTTTACTTATGACTTAATGAAGCACCTTGAAAGTTGAAACAATATTAAGAAAATATCAATAAAAAGTGGAAAGATTATTTTCCATTTCAAAGCATAAAATCTAATCAATATTTTATGAGAATTTTTTTTTTCATTGATGACCCCATATCTTTTTATATGAAAAACCTAGACTAGAAATGCCTTCCTCAGGTACATATAGAATTAATGTTCAAACATCAAAAAAGGGAAGAAAGAATGCCTTCTCTCATTGATGACATCTTTATATGAAAAACCTAGCTAACAATGCATTCCTCAGGTACATAAAAAAATGAAAGAATATTATTCCATTTCAAACATAAATCTAATGTGATATGTCACGAGATTTTCTTCATTGATGAAACCCGAAAACCTAGCTATGCCTTCCTCAGGTACATAAAAAAAAAAGGAAAGAATTATTTCCAAACATAAAATCTACTGCATATTTCTTTTGATGGAAAATAGAAGAAAACCTAGCTAACAATGCCTTCTCTAGTACATTGACACTTGAATACAATGCATGTGCTGGTAGGTTGTTGTTGCTACCACGGCAATCCCAAATATTTTGGTTGTAGATTGTGATTCATTCTATTTTGCTCATCCCACTTTTATTGCCTTCGCTGATAGCTAAAATCCAGGTTATTTTTAGACACATAGAAGGTCATTCCACTATGGCTTTATCTATACTTATGTAGGTGATACAATATACTAGATCTTCAAACTTGAAAGAGAGCAAAGGGGGGAAAACGACAGGTGCGAGGTTTTGGTTTTTGGTGAATTTTTATAGAATGATGGAGGACATTTATCATGCTTCTTATGAGATTCTTTTTGATTTTTATAGAAAAACCTAGCTACAATGCCTTCCTCTGGTACATACAGAAAAAAATGGTACATATGGAATTCAACATGTTCAACTAAAATAATGTGCATATCTCAAAGAATGGATTTTGAAATTTAGGCAACAATGATGAAAGAGTTATTTCCCCTCACGTACCGAGATTTTTAATTGAGAAACCCTTTCTAAACAATGCCTTTCTGTAGATTGACTCTAGGCGTACATAAAACTATGTTCAAAAGGAACCAACATGAATAGATGCTTTATCTATCATTTATGAAATTCCTATTTTTATATTAGAATCTAGCTAACAATGGGCTTCTCACATACGCGAGATTTTCTTCATTTGAAACCCCTTTTTTAACATTAAAAATCTAATATTGCATACCTCACGAAATGAGATTTTCTTCCCCCCCCCATTTTGATGAAACCGTTTTTTTTATAGAAAAACCTGCTAACAATGCCTTCCTTTGGTTACATTGACACTTGAATAGAATGCATGTGGTGAGGTTAGCCAATTGTTGCTACCGGCAAATCCAAATATTTTGGTTGTAGATTGTGATTCATTCTATTTAGTCATCCACATCTTATTGCTCTATCGAATGATAGCTAAAATCCCAACCTATATGGTTATTTTAGAGACACATAGAAGGTCATTCCGACTATGCTTTTATCTATACTTATTTAGGTGATGCATATGCCTGATCTTCAGATCTTGAAAGAGAGCAATGGGGGGAAAACGACCAGGTGACATGTTTTGGTGTTTGGTGAGAGAGATGGAGACATTTTTTTTTTACGCTTGTATGTTTTGAGACCAAAGATTTCCATTTGGTTTAGCCATAGACTTTGTAACTCTACTTGGATAACTAGTTGATCATGATTGAAAAAATCCATGGGCGCAACATAATATTTTCTTTCCTACAAATGTCCATAAATGTGATTCCGATCCCCTCGAAGGAAATAATTTTTGTAGAGCCTAGAAAAATAATTCAATTTTTCTAGTTTTACATGAAAGAACATGATGAACGAACAAAGCATGAGCAATTAGAGGGTTCACCTAATTATTGAATCCTTTAACGTGGCAAATAATTTCTTCCAATTTTAAAAAAAAAAAAAACAAGTAACACCATGATTTTTAGGTAAATTAGAAAGTTTGTGTTGGAGCTTGAAAAACAAATGCACAAACTTTTTTTTTTATGGGACTCACATGGCGCACTTTTTACAACCTTAGGAGCGCCCCCCCCCCCCCCCCCCCCGCCCCCAATTGATCCACGAGTCCCTCAAAATTACAATACTACCTAGGGATTGTTTTCTGGTTTCCTTTCTACTGGAAGGAAGGAGTGAATTCTTTCTCAAATGGGCCAAAAACAAAAATGTAATGGAAAGTAAGGCATAATGCGAATATTATGGATATGAAAAATACTGTCAATAACTGCACGAAGTGTTTTTTTTTTTCTTTTTCGCTTACGAAGTCTTCCCTCCTGTTTGTGGTGGCGAGATATTTTGTTTTCATCAAAAATTTGCATAGGCCCTTGCAGGAAAAGCCTCCATTGAACAAAATAGTTTGTTCAATGCGATGAAAAGCTACATTGTTGTCTATAGCTAAAGAAAATGATTAAATAGTGGCCCGACTTAGAGTCTCCTAGGTGCATACAAAAGGTGATAGAAGACTTTTCCCCGAATGTAGCACGGAAATTTGACTACATTTGATTCAAGACTCAAGAAAATCCAAACTAACAAGGCCTCCCTTGTTACATTTCAACTTGATTCACGCATGCGGTGCCTACACGCCCATCATTCGTGTTCTTCCATTTCAAACATAAAATCTAATGTCAATCTCATGAATTTCTTTCATTGATGCAACCCTTTTATAGAAAAAAATCTTAACAACGAAACCTTCCTCTGGTACATTGACAACTCGAATACAATGCATTGAGGAGGTATTTGCCAATTGTCGCTAGCTGGAATCCAAGTATTTTGTCATGGATTGTGATCATTCATCCACTTTATTGCCTAAATAATAAGCTAAAACCAATCACAAGTTATTTTTAACACATAGAAGGCTTTATCTATATATACTTAATTAGTTGATATATATGCTATATCTCAACCTTGAATGATATATAGCCAAAAGTGAAAAAACGTCCAAGTGCAAGTTTTTCGTTGGTTTTTTTTTTTTTTTTGTTTAAGAGAGATGGAGACATTTATGTATGCTTGTTGTGTGTGTGTTTGTTTTGTCTTGCCAAAGCCTCAATTGTTCTGCCTTAATACCGGTTTTTGTGATTGAAAAATCAATGGGACATGTATATTTAATTTCTATAAATATCTATAAAAGTTTGATAATGACCCCCTTAGAAAATACTTTTTTCTAAGCATAAGACAAATTGTTCATTGTCTGTTTCACAGAATTGCCCAGTGAAAAAGCAAAAGCATGAGAAATAAGAGGTTCTCCACTAAGATCATATACATTGAAAAGTCTCACAATTCTCTTTAATGAAAAGCAAGTACAATACAGTAATTTTAGATAAATCAGATAAATTTTCACAAGAGCTGGAGAAATAAAGGCAGAACGTTTTTTTTTTTTTTTTTTTTATGAGGATTCAAAACGAACGTACTTTTTGCCCATAAGGGGTGTTTGTATCCTAGCCGGTTTTCCTATAGCTTGCGCGATAGGATGATTTTATTTTTTATTTTTTTGAAAGGTAATTACTTACACACGATACACATCACACTACCCAAGACCCTGCCATCAGCGTTATTGTCTTGGAAGGAAGTGTACAATTTTTATCAACAAAGAAAAGAGATGTTTTTTTTTTTCAAAAATCCTTAAAGTAAAATGTTATGAATTTGAATGGATTGAAAGCATTAGATGGATTCTATACTAAAGCAAATGGTTTTTTTTATTTCACTTGGCGAAGTTTTTCACACTTGGATGCTGAGATTATTTTTCTCCTTAAAATCGCATAGGTACCTTAAACGAGGAAAACGATTTGTTGAACAAAACAGTTTCCTTATGCAATTCAATATAAGTCCATCTAATAAATGGATTAAAATAGTTTAGACTTACAGAAGGTTTTTATGCGCTTATAAAGGAGGTGGAACACGAGAAATGGCTACATTGCATTCAAGATTCAAGAAAAGTCTATACTCAATATAAGGTTATTTATTGTGCTCTCAATAAAAACACCATGTCTACCCTTTCTCGGAACCACTAAGAACAAAACACTTTGGAAAAAATATTAACGGAGTCAAAAAAGAAAATGAATAAGAAATCTTCTATTTCAAACGACAAAATCCGATGTTCGTATCTTTTGAGATTTTATACAACCCAATGAAATCCCCTTTTCATAGAAAAAGCTCAGCAAAAAAAAGGCGTTCCTTTGTTACATTGACAACTTGATTCAGGCATGGTGGTGCCTACGCGCCCATGGTTGGGTGTTCTTTCATATTTTGTCTCCGTTCTTTTTCTTATTTTTATGAAGGGTTCATTCACTGGTTTAGCTGGAAAATCCAAATAAAGTGTCGTAAATTTGTTTCGTTCTTATTTATCATTCACTTCCTTATATAATGTCTCCGTCTATCTCCTAGAACGCCAAAACCGAATCTTATGGCCGATTGTTTCTGCCTCCTTGCCCTCTTCCAAGATTTGCAAAATCCAATAGACCGGCATCAACTCATTTGAGAGCGATAGTAATCATCAGAGAGGATTCGGTCTCAACCATCCCTACTCCAATGCGCTCCTTTCAACACCATCAACAATATCTAATCTACTCTATTCTCAACCCCTCCTTATCTTTCTTCTCTTTCGTCGACAAACGTTCTCTATTGATTGAGTTGCAAAGAAGCCGCCAAATCATTAAGGAGATCGTCTACCATCCGCTCCGACCAAATTCATCGTGGCCGTCGCGTTGGCCAGCCAAGGGTCCATATTGATTTCCAAGAAGAAAGTGAGTTAGGTACATTTTTTTAAGGGTTGTGAGAGTAGGAACGGCCACATCATGATCTATGAAGATGAATGGAACTTCAAATGCCCTCCTCGTAACTACCAGGAAAGTACTTTGCTTCTATCTCACATATTGCATTAGCATGACATGCGGGTGCCCAACTGTATAGCAGACGTGGGAAATACTAATAGAAACCAGATTCATTTTACCAAAAATACACTGTTCCAGAATCACAAACTTCCTCCAAGCACCATATATTTAAACCCTTTGCCTTCATCCTCACAACCATCCTGCAAGAGGTCCCAACTCCTCTTTTTCTCAAAATAATATCAAACCCTCAAAGAGAAGAAACCCAAACTCCCACATGAGTCCAACCCTCTGAAAAATCAAGGAGAAGGAGAAGAGCGTGTTGCCTTTGACAGCCTTCTGCCGAAATCTTCACGATAGGCATTCACCATAACAGTAGTATGGCTCCAACATCAATCTCCTCACGGACTGTTCTGCTCCTCTTATCCTCATTGCTCCACAAACACCCGAGGCGAGTCTGGATTGGGCTACGTCGCCAAGGAAGGAGTGAAGATCGAGGATGAGAGACCATCCGTATCATTCTCTCCAGTGACACAGATTCCCTCAGACCGAATTCTGGGCAGCCCATCACGATCACACGCTGCATCAGATTCCACAACGGAAAGGGGATCCGAGCACTGGTTTGGGAGTGCCCATGGCCACGTAATGACTTATGATGAAGTAACTCCCTTTCCCTCGATATATTTTGGGATTTACTTCGAGAGGAGGAGAGGCTATCAGGGGATTTAGCATTGGCAACGAAAACTTCCCTGCCTGAGGCTTATTGGTAGAGTTCCTCGGCAGGTGTTTTTTTTCTCACTTTGCTATGTTTTTCCCCAGGGCGGTGGTTTTTTTTTTCTACTACTCTCTTGTTCTATTTCCTCTATGTTCATGATATTGTATTTTCTCTTTTTGTTTTTTCTTCACCTTATCTTTCTCTTCTCTTGTGTCATCATTTCTGCATCTATCTTTCTTTTGGTGATGCTCACCTTGCTTGCCGGGCTGTGGGTTTTTTTTTTACTCCTCTCTTGTTCATCAATTTTTATGTTATCTAATCTTTCTCTTGGAATATATATATTTTATAATGTTATTTTAACATTGAATGTTGGTTCCCCAGGTAAGGTTTTTTTTATTTATTATTATAAAATATATTGGGTTTTTATTATTTTTTTTTTATCAGTAACAAAAATATATATTAATTAAAAGGCCAAAGTGTTATATTTATTGTTGTTGGCTGTAATCGGCTTTTGGGTACTTTGATTGTTCAAATTGGGAAAACCCAATTTTGGATTTATATAGTTTTACGGCTTCTAGTGATGGCTTATGCTTTAATATTTTTTTTTCTTTGGTCAACATGGATTAGTTATCAAACATTTCTGTCTGAGTGGTAATATGATGAATGATTTATGAGATTAGGCCTGATAGCCTGATTTGTTATTTTGTGGAGTTGAACAGTTCATCATACAAGTTTTTTATTTGATGTAGATCAGGAGTTGGGAATGTATGGGATTGGGAAACAAATATAATTGCGAGCTCTAAACCCTAACTCAGTATGCGTATGTTGTGACCAAGGGTCTCAGAGGAGAGAACCCTTCATTGCAACATCATTCTTCCAACCAGAAAATAGAACATTTGAGTAAAGACCCCAAGAATAACATTGCTACCTAAATGGCACAAGCAAAGAAGAAACTTACAAAAAAAAAAAAAGTGAGACAGGCACACCGCAATAAAAGTGAATCACCAGTTTTAAGCAATTTGACCAGATAACTTGAATTGATATTTGAAAGGGTTTGACATGGATCCTTTCATATAGTTCGACTGATCACACCACTTGCCAAAAAACTCATTCATATTAGAATCCAATCCATCATTTCCATACATGGAATAAAGATGAAGAGACACACAGCATCTTTCATTCTATATTTTTTCATTTTAATTTTTTAAGATCCGCGCACAAATGCATAGTATGCACTACTAGTTTTTGTTTGCTTCATTCGATGCTAATATGTTATTTATTAGTTTGTAATTACATTTTCATAAGTGTATAACAGTGTCTTTTCTTAATTAGACACAAAATAACCTAAACTTTTTTTTTTCTAAGAATCCTCGAACTCCTGCAACTTCAGAATTGCCTTAGACTTTGGAAATCCCTTTTTCTTTTATGTTTATGGTAGAACTTGGGCTGCATCTCTCCAAATGGATTTATTATTAAATGACATGAGAGGGACCACCTCCTATAGGTATTGAAGGGAGCGAAATGATTTTGGAAAACAAAACAACACTATATCAAAGATTCATGCACTCAATTGAGTTCATATGATCTGCCACCCATTTACAAATATTAAAAAATCTCATGCCAACTAAGCTGCCCTCCTTTAATTAAAAATTAAAGAAAAATTTTATACAGTTGGGCATTTGATTTGATCAGGTAGCTCCTCATTCTAGCGAAACAAGCGATTCAGACCCAAATATGTATATTTATCATTCATTTGAGGCGTAATGTGCGCCCATTTCACAAATGTATATTTATGCATTTCAATTTGAGGAGTGAAAATTGAGATACGTGATTTTTTGGAGATTTCAATTTGAAAGTTAGTTTTCTTTTTAAATAGCTCCATCTGTGACAAGGCTGATCTAATGACACTTTGATGGTACATGTTTCCTGTTATATATAGAATGTTCACCATATTTTTCTACTATAACCTCAATCCTAATGGTGGCCCCATTTGATAAAAAAAAAAATGAAGAGAATTGTTATAGACACAGGTACATCCTGAAACCACGCAAGTCAATGGGGCCAATAACAAAAATATTGAGTATTTAACAAGGCTAGGTGGGGCTGAACTAAGGGCTAAGAATTTATCGACCTAGACTTGGCTCCAAAGTCCAGAGTCATTTGATACTGAGAGTCCAGAGGAGGGATGGTCATATTAGCGCGCCATAATTGGAATTGAGTGAAATTGAAATATCTAAATTATTCAGATTTTGTGTTTACATTCTTGAGTTTTGTGTCCATATTTTCTCAAACAAAGAAATTTATCCAGCAAGAGAGGGACCCCTATAGGTTTTTGAAGGGGTTTTAGGAAACAAAAATATGTAGTATTCAAGATTCATACACTCAATCTGAGGTTTTTTAATGTGCACCCACCCTGGGTTGCAAACGGAACGATTTTCGGTCGGAACCATACTGGACAAGACCCGTTTCTAAATAACGGTTCTGGTTCTAGACTCGTAAACCTATTTTGTTGGTTTCAGACCCAGTTTCGATAGGAAAACCCGATACAGTTCCGGAACCGTGTCCACCTAGAGGACTATAATCTAATTCCAAAATCGGTTATATGCTTCTCTTCGTTTCTACTTGTTCTTAATAAAGTATATCATTCGGCTTATAATAGTGCATCAAGTCCACTACCTCAATATTATACAAAAAAAATGTCCCACAAAAAAGTTAATTTCAAGGTACAATTTGAAATATCAAAAAACTATATGTCTGGTCCTAGGTCCACGGCTTTGAACCTATATGGATACAGAATCACACCTGTTTATTAGTCGAACCCAAGTTGGTTTTTGGACCCAAACCCATTTATGATTCGGAACCTAAAATAGGTCCAATACCGTGTCGACTTCCGTGTACTCGAGGATCGGATACCCGTTTGCAACCAACACCCACTCATTCAGAAGTATATATTTGCTTTTACTTATGACTTAATGAAGCACCTTGAAAGTCGAAACAATATTAAGAATCAATAAAAAAAATGGGAAAGAATTATTTCCATTTCAAACATAAAATCTAATGTTCATATTTTATGAGATTTTTTTTTCATTGATGAAAACCATAGCTAAACATTTCCTCAGGTTATATAAAATAAAAACCTAGCTAACAATGCCTTCTACTCGGGTACATAAAAAAAGGAAAGAATATTTATTTCCATTTCAAACATAAAAATCTAATGTGCATATCTCACGTACGAGATTTTCTTTATTGATGAAGCCCCTTTTTTAATAGAAAAACCTAGCTAACATTGCCTTCCTCGGGTACACATAAAAAAAAAGGAAAGAATTATTTCCATTTCAAACATAAAATCTAATTTGCATATCTCACATACAAGATTTTCTTCATTGATGAACCCCCATTTTTATAGAAAAACCTAGCTAACAATGCCTCCCCTGGTACATTGACAACTTGAATACAATGCATGTTGTCGTAGGTCGGCCAATTGTTGCTACCCGGCACATCCAAAATATTTTGGTTGTAGATTGATCATTCAGTCTATTTTTGTTATCCACTTTTATTGGCTTCAATGATAGCTAAAATCCAACCAACATAGGTATTTTTAGACACATAGAAGGTCATTCCACTATGCTTTATCTATACTTAATTAGGTTGATACAATAATATACTAGATCTTCAGAACTTGAAAGAGAGCAAAGGGGGGCAAACGACCAGGTGCAAGGTTGGTTTTTTGCTGAAAGAGATGGAGACATTTATGTATGCTTTCCGTTTTATAGAAAAACATAGCTAGCAATGCATTCCTCTTATACATAAAATCTAATGTTCAAACATTAAAAAGGAAAGAATGCCTTTTTTTCATTTATGAAAACCGTTTTTTTGATAGAAAAACCTAGCTAACAATGCCTTCCTCTTGTACAAAAAAAAAGGAAAGAATTATTTCCATTTCAAACATAAAATCTAAAGTTCATATCTTATGAGATTCTTTCATTGATGAAACCCCTTTTTTATAGAAAAACCTAGCTAATAATGCCTTCTTCTAGTACATTGACAACTTGAATACAGTGCGTGTGGTGGTAGGTTGGCCAATTGTTGCAACCTGGCAAATCCAAATATTTTGGTTGTAGATTGTGATTCATTCTATTTTTCTCATCCACATTTATTACCTTCGATGATACCTAAAAACCCAACCAACATGGTTATTTTTAGACACATAGAGGGTCATTCCACTATGGTTAACTATACTTATTTAGGTTGATACAATATACTAGATCTTCATATCTTGAAAGAGAGCAATGGGGTGAAAAACGACCGGGTGCAAGGTTTTGGTGTTGGTGAGAGAGATGAAGACATTTATGTATGATTTTTTTCTTATAGAAAAACATAGCTAACGATGCCTTTTTCTGGTACATAAAATCTAATGTTCAAACATAAAAAGGAAAGAATGGCTTTTTCAATGATGAAACCCCTTTTTTTTTTATAGAAAACCCTATCTAACAATGCTTTTCCTCTAGTACATAAAATCTAATGTTCAAAAATATAAAAAAGAAAGAATGCCTAAATCATTAATGAAATCCCTTTTTATAGAAGAATCAGCTAACAATGGCTTCCTCTAGTACGTAAAAAAAAAGGACAGAGTTATTTCCATTTCAAACATAAAATCTAATATGCATATCTCACGAACGAGATTTTCTTCATTGATAAAACCATTTTATTTTTATAGAAAAACCTAGCTAACAATGCCTTCCTTTGGTACATTCACAACTTGAATATAATGCATGTGTGGTAGGTTGGCCAATTGTCCCTACCCAGCAAATCCATATAATTTGGTTGTAGATTGTGATTCATTCTATTTTTTTCATCCACTTTTATTGCCTTCTATGATGTCCAAAATCCAACCAACATAGTTATTTTTAGACACATAGAAGGTTATTTTCAGTATGCTTTATCTAAAACTTAATTAGGTTGATACAATATGCTAGATCTGCAGATCTTGAAAGACTGAAAAGAGGGGGAATGACCAGGTGCAAGGTTTTTGTGCTTTGGTGAGTGATTCTTTCTAAAATGGTCCAAAAACAAAATGTAATGAAAGTAGAATGATCAAATATTAGATATGAATCAATAACTGCACGAAGTTTTTTTTTTTTTTTTTTCATTTACAAAGTCTTCACTCTTGTTTGGTGCGAGATTTTTTTTTTCATCAAAATTTTGCATAGGCCCTTTCGAGGAAAGCCTCCATTGAAAAAAAAATAGTTTGTTTAATGCGATTCAAAAGGCTACATTTTTTTTATAGCTAAAGAAAATTGATTAAACTAGTGGCCAGACTAGAGTTTCTAGGTGCATACAAAGGTGATAGAAGACTTTTCCCGGATGTTGCACGGAATTCGGCTAAATTGCATTCAAGATTTAAGAAAAGTCACACTCAATTTAATGTATTTACTACGCTCACAATTAAAAATATAGTCCAGTCTTTGCCCGATGGCGTTAAAAAAAACACCTTGAGAAAATGGAATTAGAATCGAGAAAGAAAATAGAAAGAAATCTTTCTATTCCATATATAAAATTTGACGATCGTATCTCCTTAGATTATTTCACCGATGGAACCCCTTCTCATAGAAGAATCCAGCCGGGTTGCTAACTTGATGCAGGCATGCGGTGCGCAGGTGCATATCGATACAATGTTCTTTCCTTTTCTCTCCTTTTTTCAAACTTTTAAAACGATTAGTTGACTACTATCTGGCAAATCCAAATAACCTAGTAACAAATCACTTTCGTTCCATATTTATCATCCACGACCTTTAAAATAATGCCTGCATCTATCTCTTTCAGCGCCAAAAACAAAATCTTCCTCCTCGTCATTTCTTGACCTCTGCTTTCTTCTGAGATACACAAAATCCCGGAGACGTCTCTAACCTATAGAAAACATATGCCCGGACAACTGCATCAACTTGTTTGAGTGGAACAGTCTTCTCTCAAGTGGATTCAACTGATCAGCTATTCCTATATCAATGCTCGCTCCTTTCACCACTCCTATGATCTAATCTCCTCAATTCCTAACCTTCCCCATTTCTCTTCTCTTCCATCGTCTAAATACTCTTGGTTGATCATTATTGCCGAAGAAGTGGCCAAGGTCGATAAGGAGATTGTCTGCATCATCTTCTCCGACCGCTTTTCCCTAAGAAAGAGTGGGAAAATGAATTGATTTTTTTCCACCGAAAGAAATCCCTTTCTAAATGGGGTCAAACTTGATTTACGGAGAAAATGAAAATGAGTTTCTCCGTCGATTAGACTTTTTGAAGCGCCAGACAAAAGTGCTCAAGCAAAAGATTATTGAGGAAATGGTTTTTCAGCACATAGCAGCCACTTCCATATCTAGAAGATTGAGAATAAAAGAAATCTACCTTGAAACACGCACAACATATAAATACCCTCTCTCCTTTCTTCCCCACAACCCTCCTATAAAAACCCAGCCTTTCTTTTCCTTCTTGTATCAGAAATCATCAAACCCTCCAAAAGCCTCAAGCAGCAAAATGAGCCTTCCCTATGACTTTTACTTGAGCCTTCTTCTAGAGAGTGTCATTCTAGACCTCATTCTCAATTACACAATCACAGGTGAGTCTAGAATGGGCTATGTGGCCGACCAAGAAGCAAGAGTCGAGAGGGCAGTCATCCATGCCATTGTCACAGGTGACACCGCTTGGCTTAGACCAAACTCCGGCCGGCCTGTCATGATCGGCGGGCACAACATCAATGTCCAATGCCACGGCGATAGGGGCGATGATTATAGGGTTTGGGAGTGGCACGGCCACGTGATGACTTACGACGAAGAAAATGGCTACTCACTCGATTACATTTTTGGACACTTCTATGAGAGGATACCAGAGAGGCAGGAATGAAGGAAGGACAATGGGGAGATCCAAAGGGGAGAAGTAGGGTTGCAGGGTCCGATCTGGTCTGATTGTTAGCATGTTCCATGGCTACAATCACTGGATGTTCATACTCTGTTCTATACACATGACTAAACCAATGTATTAAGTGTTGATGGAAAATGTTCAAACAAGATAGTGTTTATTATTTTGTGATTGTTATTTGACAATTAGAATCATTTTCTGTTTGTAGTTAATGGCTCTAATACACTCATAAGTGATTAGCTCAATGAACATTAAATTAAGGTTTAGAACTACCCTTTTGTTGAACGCTAACAGCAACACTAGCAGTCCGGCCTTCCATTCACCGAACTACCCCCTGAATCTGAAGGCAATCTACCAAGGCCCAAGCACGAGAAATACAATTCTAGTTAAAGGTCCATCCAATAGTCACTAGGTTCATCATCAACAACCTGTTACATGAGGCAGTTTAATGCCCAAAAAATATGAGCAACGGTGTTGTCTACTATGTTAACCGCAAAGCGACAACACATTTGGCAGTGGGCCACAAACGGTCTGATGATAGCTGAATTAAAGGTTGAAAAATGACCATCCTAGACTCAGGCTCCAGAGCCCAGAGTCAATTGATACTTGAGAATCTTGAGGAGGGTTGGTCAGATTAGCATAATTGGGATTGAATGAAAATTGAGATGTTTGATTATTTGGATATTTCAATTTGAAAGTTAGTTTGCTTTTTTGAATAGCTCCATCTGTGACAAGGCTAATCTAATGAAACCAACCACTTGATAAAATATAATAAAATATTGAAAATCTAAATCAGAAGTCATCCTTTTCCCTATTTTCTTTTCTTTGAATGGTACATGTGTTCCTGTTATAGAAAAACATTGCTAACAATGCCTTCCGTTGGTACATAAAATCTAATGTTCAAACACAAAAAAAGGAATGACTGCCTTTTTTCATTGATGAAATCCTTTTATTATAGAAAAACCTAGCTAACAATGCCATCTTCACGTACATAAAAAAAGGAAAGAATTATTTCCATTTCAAACATAAAATCTAATGTTTATATGTCAAGAGATTTTTTTTCAATGATGAAACCCCCCCTTTTTTTTATATATAAAAGAACCTAGCTAACAATGCCCTCCTATAGTACATTGACAACTTGAATACAATGCATGTGGTGGTAGGTTGGCCAATTGTTGCTACCCGGCAAATCCAAATATTTTGGTTGTAGACAGGGATTCATTCTATTTCTGTCGTCCACTTTTACTGCCTTCGATGATAGCTAAAACCCAACCAACATGGTTATTTTTAGACACATAGAAGGTCATTCCACAATGCTTTATCTATACTTATGTAGGTTGATACAATGTACTAGATCTTCAGAACTTCAAAGAGAGCAAAGGGGGGAAAACGACAGGGAGCAAGGTTTTGGTTTTTGGTGAGAGAGATGGACACATTTATGTATGCTTTTATTTTTATAGAAAAACCGAGCTAACAATGCCTTCCTATGGTACATAAAAAAAAAAAGAGGAAGAAATACTTCCATTTCAAACATAAAATCTAATGTTCATATCTTATGAGATTCTTTTCATTGATTAAACCCCTTTTTTTATAGAAAAACCTAGCTAACAATTCCTTCCTCTAGTACATTGACAACTTGATTACAATGGGTGTGGTGGTAGGTTGGCCAATTGTTGCAGCCCGGCAAATCCAAAAATTTTTGTTGAAGATTGTGATTCATTCTATTTTTCTCATCCACATTTATTGCCTTCGATGATAGCTAAAACCCAACCAACATGGTTATTTTTAGACACATAGAAGGTCATTCCACTATGCTTTATCTATTCATTCCACTATGCTTTATCTATACTTATTTAGGTTGATACAATATACTAGATCTTCATATCTTGAAAGAGAGCAATGGGGGGAAAACGACCAGGTGCAAGGTTTTGGTGTTTGGCGAGAGAGATGGAGACATTTATGCATGCTTCTTTTTTTTTATAGAAACACCTAGCTAACAATGCCTTTCTCTGGTACATAAAATCTAACGTTCAAACATAAAAAGGAAAGAATGCCTTTTTTTCATGGATGAAACCCCCCCTTTTTTTTATAGAAAACCCTATCTAACCATGCCTTCCTTTGGTATATAAAATCTAATATTCAAACATAAAAGGGGAAAGAATGGCTTTTTTCATTAATGAAATCCCTTTTTTATAGAAGAATCTAGCTAACAATGGCTTCCTCTAGTACAAAAAAACAAAGAAAAAGAAAAAAGGAAAGAGTTATTTCCATTTCAAACATAAAGCCTAATATGCATATCTCACGTACGAGATTTTTCTTCATTGATGAAATCCCTTTTTTATAGAAAAACCTAGCTAACAATGCCTTCCTCTAGTACATTGACAACTTGAATACAATGCGTCTGGTGGTAGGTTGAGCAATTGTTGCAACCCGGCAAATCTAAATATTTTGGTTGAAGATTGTGATTCATTCTATTTTTCTCATCCACATTTATTGCCTTCGATGATAGCTAAAACCCAACCAACATGGTTATTTTTAGACACATAGAAGGTCATTCCACTATGCTTTATCTATACTTATTTAGGTTGATACAATATACTAGATCTTCATATCTTGAAAGAGAGCAATGGGGGGAAAACGACCAGGTGCAAGGTTTTGGTGTTTGGTGAGAGAGATGGAGACATTTATGTATGTTTTTTTTTTTTTTTTTTTTTTATAGAAAAACCTAGCTAAGAATGCCTTTCTCTAGTACATAAAATCTAACGTTCAAACATAAAAAAGGAAAGAATGCCTTTTTTTCATTGATGAAACCCCTTTTTTTATAGAAAACCCTATCTAACAATGCTTTCCTCCGGTACATAAAATCTAATGTTCAGACATAAAAAAGGAAAGAATGACTTTTTTCATTAATGAAATCCCTTTTTTATAGAAGAATCTAGCTCACAATGGCTTCCTCTAGTACAAAAAAAAAAAAAAAAAAAAAAAAGGAAAGAGTTATTTCCATTTCAAACATAAAATCTAATATGCATATCTCACATACGAGATTTTCTTCATTGATGAAGCCCCTTTTTTATAGAAAAACCTAGCTAACAATGCCTTCCTCTGGTACATTGACAACTTGAATAGAATGCATGTGGTGGTAGGTTGCCAATTGTTGCTACCCAGCAAATCCGAATATTTTGGTTGTAGATTGTGATTCATTCTATTTTTATCATCCACTTTTATTGCCTTCTATGATATCTAAAATCCAACCTATATATTTATTTTTAGACACATAGAAGGTCATTTCACTATGCCTTATCTGTACTTAATTATGTTGATACAATATGCTAGATCTTCAGATCTTGAAAGAGTGCAAAGGGGGGGGGGGGGGGGGGGGGAAACGACCAGGTGCAAGGTTTTGGTGCTTGGTGAGAGAGATGGAGACATTTTTTTTTCGCTTGTATGTTTTGAGACTCAAAGATTTCATTTGGTTAGCCATAGACTTTGTAACTCTAACTTGGATAACTAGTTGATCATGATTGAAAATCCATGGGCACAACATAATATTTCTTTCCTACAAATGTCCATAAATGTGATTCCGATCCCCTCGAAGGAAATAATTTTTGTAGAGCCTCGAAAAATAATTCAATTTTTCTAGTTTACATGAAAGAACATTGGATGAACCGGCGGAAAGTAACAAGCATGAGCAATTAGAGGGTTCACACTACTATTGAATCCTTTACATTGCAAAATATTTCTTCCAATTTATAAAAAAAAAAAAAAAAAAACCAAGTAAAACACAGTGAGTTTAGGTAAATTAGAAGTTTTTTTGGAGCTTGGAAAAAAAATGCAAAACTTTTTTTTACGAGGACTCACATGGGCGCACTTTTACAACACAACACACCCCCCCCACCCCGGCAAAATGATCCACGAGTCCCTCAAAATTAGCAATACAACTAGGGATTGTTTCTTGGTTCTTTCTATGGGAGGAAGGAGTGATTCTTTCTTAAATGGTCCAAAACCAAAAATGTAATAAAAGTAGAATAATCAAATATTAGATACGAATCAATAACTGTACGAAGCGTGTTTTTTTTTTTTTTTTTTTTTCACTTACAAAGTCTTCACTCTTGTGTGGTGCGAGATTTCTAGTTTTCATCAAAAATTTGCATAGGGCCCTTGCAAGGAAAAGCCTCCATTGAACAAAATAGTTTGTTCAATGCGATTGAAAAGGCTACATTGTTGTCTATAGCTAAAGAAAATTGATTAAATTAGTGGCCCGACTTAGAGTTCCTAGGTGCATACAAAAGGTGATAGAAGACTTTTCCCCGATGTAGCACGAAATTTGACTACATTGGATTCAAGACTCAAGAAAATCCAACTAACAAGGCCTTCCTTTGTTACATTGTCAACTTGATTCACGCATGCGGTGCCTACACGCCCATCGATTCGGTGTTCTTTCCATTTCAAACATAAAATCTAATGTTCATATCTCATGAGATTTCTTTCATTGATGCAACCCTTTTTTTATAGAAAAATCTAACTAACGAAACCTTCCTCTGGTACATTGACAACTCGAATACAATGCATGAGGAGGTAGGTTGGCCAATTGTCGCTAGCTGGAAGATCCAAGTATTTTGGTCATGGATTGTGATTCATTCATCCACTTTTATTGCCTTTAATAATAGCTAAAAACCAATCAACATAGTTATTTTTAGACACATAGAAGGCTTTATCTATATATACTTAATTAGGTTGATATGATATGCTAGATCTTCAGACCTTGAATGATATATAGCAAAAGGGGAAAACGTCCAAGTGCAAGTTTTTGGGGTGGTTTTTTTTTTTTTTTTTTTGTTGTTGAGAGAGATGGAGACATTTATGTATGCTTTTGTGTGTGTGTTTGTTTTTGCTTGCCAAAGCCTCAAGTTGTCTGGCTTTAATAACCGGTTTTGTGATTGAAAATCAATGGGGACATGTATATTTAATTTCTATAAATATCTATAAAAGTGATAATGACCCCCTTATGGAAATACTTTTTTCTAGAGCATAAGACAAAATTGTTCAATTGTTCTGTTTCACATGAATTTGCAGTGAAAAGCAATAAGCATGAGAAATAAGAGGGTTCTCCTACTAAGAATCATATACATTGTAAAAGTCTCACAATCTCTTTAATGAAAAGCAAGTACAATACAGTAATTTTAGATAAATCAGAAATTTTCAAAGAGCTTGGAGAAATAAAGGTAGAACGTTTTTTTTTTTTTTTTTTTTATGAGGATTCAAACGAACGTACTTTTTGCCCATTAAAAGGGGTGTTTGGTATCCCTAGCCGGTTGTGCTATAGCTTGGCGCTAAGGAACGATTTTTTTTTTTTTTTTTGAAAGGTAAGTACTTACAGACACATACACATCACACTGACCCAAGTCCCTTGCCATCAGTGTTATTGTCTTGGAAGGAAGTACATTTTATCACAAAAAAAGAGATGTTCTTTTTCAAACGATCTTAAAGCAAATCGTTAATGAATGTGGAATGATTGAGCATTCGTTGTGATTCAATACCTAAACAAAATGTTTTTTTTTTATTTCACTTGGAGAGTTTTCACACTTGTGGGGTGCGAGATTATTTTTCTCCTTAAAATCGCATAGGTTCCTTGCGAGGAAAAAGACCCGTTGAACAAAACAGTTTCCTTAATGCAATTCAATATAAGTCCATCTAAATAAAATTGATTAAAATAGTTTAGACTTAGAGGTTTTTATGCGCTTATAAAAGGAGGTGGAACACCGAAATTGGCTACATTGCATTCAAGATTCAAGAAAAGTCATACTCAATATGAGGTATTTATTGTGCTCTCAATAAAAAACAACATGTCTAACCTTTCTCGAACCACTGAGAAAAAAACACTTTGAAAAAATATTAACGGAGTCAAAAAAGAAAATGAAAAGAAATCTTCTATTTCAAACACAAAATCCGATGTTCGTATCTTTTGAGATTTTATACACCAATGAAACCCCCTTTTCATAGAAAAGCTCAGCTAAAAAGGCATTCCTTTGTTACATTGACAACTTGATTCAGGCATGTGGTGCCTACGCGCCCATCGATTGGGTGTTCTTTCCATTTTTTCTCTCCGTTCTTTTTTCTATTTTTTATAAGGGTTCATTCACTATTAGCTGGAAAATCCAAATAAAGTTGTCGTAAATTATGTTTCGTTCTATATTTATCATTCACTTCCTTTATAAATGTCACCGTCTATCTCCTAGAATGCCAAAACCAAAATCTTATAGCCGATTGTTTCTGCTCCCTTGCCCTCTTCCAAGATTTTCAAAATCCAATAGACCGCATCAACTCATTTGAGAGCGATAGTAATCTATCGAGAGGATTCGGCTCAACCATCCCTATCTCAATGCTCGCTCCTTTCAACACATCAACAATATTCTAATCTACTCTATTCTCAACCCCTCCTTATCTTTCTTCTCTTTCATCGACAAACGTTCTCTATTGATTGAGTTGCAAAAGAAGAAGCCAAATCATTAAGGAGATCGTCTACATCCGCTCCGACCAAATTCCATCGTGGCCGTCGCGTTGGCCAGCCAAAGGGTCCATATTAGATTTCAAGAAGAAAGTGAGCAGGTACATTTTTTAGGGGTTGAGATATTGGAACGGCCACATCATGATCTATGAAGATGAATGGGACTCTGGCCCTCCTCGTAACTACCAGGAACGTACTTTGCTTTCTATCTCGCATATGCATAGGATGACATGGCGGTGCCCAAGTATAGGAGACGTGGGAGGAAATCTAATAGAAACCAGATTCATTTTTACCAAAAGTACACTGTTCCAGAATCACAAACAACCTATATATACCCCCTTTGCCTTCTTCCTCACAACCATCCTGCAAGAGCCCAACTCCTCTTTTTTCTCAAAAAATATCAAACCCTCAAAGAGAAAAAACCCCAAACTCCCACATGAGGTCCAACCCTCTGAAAAATCTTGCCTTAGACAGCGTATGGGATGCCTTAGACAGCCTTCTTCCCGAAATCTTCATCAATAGGCATCGCCATAACAGTAATGGCTCCAACATCAATCTCCTCACGACTGTTCTGACTCCATCTTTACCCCTCATCTCCTCATCACCCAACACCCGAGGCGAGTCTGGATTGGGCTACGTCACCAAGGAAGGAGTGAAGATCGAGGGAGAGATCATCCGTATCATTCTCTCCAGTGACACAGATTCCCTCAGACCGAATTCTGTGCAGCCCATCCCGATCTACGGTCACAACATCTGCATCAGATTCCACAATGAAAGGGGATCCGAGCACTGGGTTTGGGAGTGCCATGGCCACGTAATGACTTATGATGAAAATAACCCCCTTTCCCTCGAATATATTTTTGGGATTTACTTCGAGAGGAGGAGAGGCTATCAGGGGATTTGGCATTGGTAACAAAACTCCCTACCGAGGCTTATTGGTAGAGTTTCTCGGGCAGGTGTTTTTTCTCACTTTGCTCTGTTTTCCCCCAGGGCTGTGGTTTTTTTTTTTTTTTTTTCTACTCCTCTCTTCTTCATCATTTATTTTTAGTTTTTAGTTTTTTGTATCTATCTTTCTCTTGGTGTTTTTTCTCACCTTGATATGCTTGCCCCGGGCTGTGGGGTTTTTTTTTTACTCCTCTCTTGTTCATCATTTTTTATGTATCTATCTTTCTCTTGGTGTTTTTTCTCACCTTGGTTTGCTTGCCCCGGGCTGTGGGGTTTTTTTTTACTCCTCTCTTGTTCATCATTTTTTATGTATCTATCTTTCTCTTGGAATATATATATTTATAATGTTATCTTTAAAAATGTGAATGTTGGTTCCCCCAGGTAAGGTTTTTTTTATTTTATTATTATAAAATATCTTGGGGTTTTTATTTTTTTTTTATCGGTAACAAAAATCTATATTAAAAAGGCAAAGTGTTTTTTTATTGTTCTTTTGGTGTAATCAGCTTTGGGTACTTTGATTGTTTCAAATTGGGAAAACCCAATTTGGATTTCTATAGTTTTAGGGCTTCTGGTGGATGCTTTTGCTTTAATATTTTTTCATGATGAATTTCATGTTACTTATCAAACATTTCTGTCTGAGTGGTATATGATGAATGATTATGGATTAAGCCTGATAGCCTGATTTGTATTTTGTCAAGTTGAACAGTTCATCATAAAGTTTTTATTTGATTGTGATCAGGAGTTGGATGTATGGGATTGGGAAAAAATAAATTGCGAGCTCGAAAACCCAACTCAATATGCGTATGTGTAGACCAAGGGTCTCAGAGGAGAACCCTTCATTGCAACATCATTCCTCCAACCAGAAAACAGAACATTTGAGTGAGACCCAAGAATAACAGTGCTACCTAAATGGCACAAGCAAAGAAGAAAAACTTACAAAAAAAGGTTGACACAGACACCGCAATAAAAGCGAATCACCAGTTTTAGCAATTTTGACCAGATAACTTAATTGAATATTTGAAAGGCTTTGACTTGGAAACTTTCATACAGTTCGACTGATCACACCACTTGCAAAACTCATTCAATTAGAGAATCCAATCCATCATTCCATGCATGGAATAAAGATGAGAAACAAAGCATCTTTCATTCTATATTTTTTCATTTTATTTTATAAGATCCGCGCACAAGTGCATAGTATGTGAACTACTACTTTTTGTTTGGTCTTTCGATGCTAATATGTTACTTATTAGTTTGTAATTACATTTTCATAAATGTATACAGGTCTTTTTCTTATTAGACAAAAATAACCTAAACTTTTTTTTTTCTAAGAATCCTCGAACTCCTGCAACTTCAGAATTGCTTAGACATTTGGAATCCCTTTTCTTTTATGTTTTATGGTAGAACTTTGGGTGCATCTTCTCAAACGGATTTATTATAAGGCATGAGAGGGACCACCTATAGGTATTTGAAGGGAGCGAAATGATTTTGGAAAACAAAACAACACTGTATCAAGACTCTTGCACTCAATCGAAGTCATATGATCTGCACCCATTTACAAATATGTAAAAATCTCATGCCAACTAATGCGCCCTCCTTTTAATTAAAAATTAAAGAAAATTTTTTTATACAGTTGGCATGATTTGATAGGTAGCTCCCCATTTTAGCGAAACAAGCGATTCAGACTCCAAATATGTATATTTATGCATTCAATTTGAGGCGTTTAATGCGCGCCCATTCACAAATATGTATATTTATGCATTCAATTTGAGGAGTGAAAATTGAGATACGTGATTTTTTGGAGATTTCAATTTGAAAGTTAGTTTTCCTTTTTTAAATAGCTCCATCTGTGACAAGGCTGATCTAATGACACTTTGAATGGTACATGTGTTCCTGTTATATATAGAATGTCACCATATTTTTCTTCTATAACCTCAATCCTATGGTGGCCCCATTTGATAAAAAAAAAATGAAGAGAATTGTTAATAGACACAGGTACATCCTGAAACCACGCAAGTCCAATGGGGCCAATAACAAAAATATTGAGTATTTAACAAGGCTAGGTGGGGCTGAACTAAGGGCTAAGAATTTATCGACCTAGACTTGGCTCCAAAGTCCAGAGTCATTTGATACTTGAGAGTCCAGAGGAGGGATGGTCATATTAGCGCGCATAATTGGAATTGAGTGAAAATTGAAATATCTAATTATTCAGATTTTGTGTTTACATTCTTGAGTTTTGTGTCCATATTTCTCAAACAAAGAAATTTATCCAGCAAGAGAGGGACCCCCTATAGGTTTTTGAAGGGAGTTAGGAAACAAAATATGTAGTATTCAAGATTCATACACTCAATCTGAGGTTTTTAATGTGCACCCACCCTGGGTTGCAAACGGAACGATTTTGGGTCGGGACCATACTGGACCAAGACCCGTTTCTAAATAACGGTTCTGGTTCTAGACTCGTAACCTATTTTGTTGGTTTCAGACCCAGTTTCGATAGGAAAACCCGGATACAGTTCCGGAACCGTGTCCACCTAGAGGACTATAATCTAATTCCAAAATCGGTTATAGCTTCTCTTCGTTTCTACTTGTTTCTTAAATAAAGTATATCATTCGGCTTATAATAGTGCATCAAGTCCACTACCTCCAATATTATACAAAAAAATGTCCCACAAAAAAAGTTAATTTCAAGGTACAATTTGAAATATCAAAAACTCATATGTTTGGTCCTAGGTCCACGGCTTTGGAACCTGTATGGATACAGAATCACACCTGTTTATGAGTCGGAAGCCAAGTTGGTTTTTGGACCCAAACCCGTTTATGATTCGGAATCTAAAATAGGTTCCATACCCATTTTTTACTGGTCGAAACTTCCGTGTACTCGGAGGATCGGATACCCGTTTGCAACCCAACACCCACTCATTCAGAAGTATATATTTGCTTTTACTTATGACTTAATGAAGCACCTTGAAAGTCGAAACAATATTAAGAATCAATAAAAAAAATGGAAAGAATTATTTCCATTTCAAACATAAAATCTAATGTTCATATTTTATGAGATTTTTTTTTCATTGATGAAACCCCATTTTTATAGAAAAACATAGCTAACAATGCCTTCCTCAGGTACATGAAAACTAATGTTCAAACATAAAAAAGGAAAGAATGCCTTCTCTCATTGATGAAACCCATCTTTTATATAAAAACCTAGCTAACAATGCCTTCCTCGGGTACATAAAAAAAGGAAAGAATATTTATTTCCATTTCAAACATAAAATCTAATGTGCATATCTCACGTACGAGATTTTCTTTATTGATGAAGCCCCTTTTTTAATAGAAAAACCTAGCTAACATTGCCTTCCTCGGGTACATAAAAAAAAAGGAAAGAATTATTTCCATTTCAAACATAAAATCTAATTTGCATATCTCACATACAAGATTTTCTTCATTGATGAAACCCCATTTTTTTTAGCAGAAAAACCTAGCTAACAATGCCTTTCCCCTGGTACATTGACAACTTGAATACAATGCATGTTGTCGTAGGTCGGCCAATTGTTGCTACCCGGCACATCCAAATATTTTGGTTGTAGATTGTCATTCAGTCTATTTTTGTTATCCACTTTTATTGGCTTCAATGATAGCTAAAATCCAACCAACATAGGTATTTTTAGACACATAGAAGGTCATTCCACTATGCTTTATCTATACTTAATTAGGTTGATACAATAATATACTAGATCTTCAGAACTTGAAAGAGAGCAAAGGGGGGCAAACGACCAGGTGCAAGGTTTTGGTTTTTGCTGAAAGAGATGGAGACATTTATGTATGCTTTCGTTTTATAGAAAAACATAGCTAGCAATGCATTCCTCTTAGTACATAAAATCTAATGTTCAAACATTAAAAAGGAAAGAATGCCTTTTTTTTCATTTATGAAACCGTTTTTTGATAGAAAAACCTAGCTAACAATGCCTTCCTCTTGTCCAAAAAAAAAGGAAAGAATTATTTCCATTTCAAAATAAAATCTAAAGTTCATATCTTATGAGATTCTTTTCATTGATGAAACCCTTTTTTATAGAAAAACCTAGCTAATAATGCCTTCTTCTAGTACATTGACAACTTGAATACAGTGCGTGTGGTGGTAGGTTGGCCAATTGTTGCAACCTGGCAAATCCAAATATTTTGGTTGTAGATTGTGATACATTCTATTTTTCTCATCCACATTTATTACCTTCGATGATACCTAAAACCCAACCAACATGGTTATTTTTAGACACATAGAGGGTCATTCCACTATGGTTTAACTATACTTATTTAGGTTGATACAATATACTAGATCTTCATATCTTGAAAGAGAGCAATGGGGTGAAAACGACCGGGTGCAAGGTTTTGGTGTTTGGTGAGAGAGATGAAGACATTTATGTATGATTTTTTTTCTTATAGAAAAACATAGCTAACGATGCCTTTTTCTGGTACATAAAATCTAATGTTCAAACATAAAAAGGAAAGAATGGCTTTTTTTCAATGATGAAACCCCTTTTTTTTTATAGAAAACCCTATCTAACAATGCTTTCCTCTAGTACATAAAATCTAATGTTCAAAAATAAAAAAGGAAAGAATGCCTAAATCATTAATGAAATCCCTTTTTATAGAAGAATCTAGCTAACAATGGCTTCCTCTAGTACGTAAAAAAAAAGGACAGAGTTATTTCCATTTCAAACATAAAATCTAATATGCATATCTCACGAACGAGATTTTCTTCATTGATAAAACCATTTTATTTTTATAGAAAAACCTAGCTAACAATGCCTTCCTTTTATACATTCACAACTTGAATATAATGCATGTGGTGGTAGGTTGGCCAATTGTCCCTACCCAGCAAATCCATATAATTTGGTTGTAGATTGTGATTCATTCTATTTTTTTCATCCACTTTTATTGCCTTCTATGATGTCCAAAATCCAACCAATATAGTTATTTTTAGACACATAGAAGGTTATTTCAGTATGCTTTATCTAAACTTTATTAGGTTGATACAATATGCTAGATCTGCAGATCTTGAAAGACTGAAAAGAGGGGGAATGACCAGGTGCAAGGTTTTGGTGCTTGGTGAGTGATTCTTTCTAAAATGGTCCAAAAACAAAAATGTAATGAAAGTAGAATGATCAACTATTAGATATGAATCAATAACTGCACGAAGTTTTTTTTTTTTTTTTTTTCATTTACAAAGTCTTCACTCTTGTTTGGTGCGAGATTTTTTGTTTTCATCAAAATTTTGCATAGGGCCCTTTCGAGGAAAAGCCTCCATTGAAAAAAATAGTTTGTTTAATGCGATTCAAAAGGCTACATTTTTTTTATAGCTAAAGAAAATTGATTAAACTAGTGGCCAGACTAGAGTTTCTAGGTGCATACAAAAGGTGATAGAAGACTTTTCCCGGATGTTGCACGGAATTCGGCTAAATTGCATTCAAGATTTGAGAAAAGTCACACTCAATTTAATGTATTTACTACGCTCACAATTAAAAATATAGTCCAGTCTTTGCCCGATGGCGTTAAAAAAACACCTTGAGAAAATGGAATTAGAATCGAGAAAGAAAATAGAAAGAAATCTTTCTATTCCATATATAAAATTTGACGATCGTATCTCCTTAGATTATTTCACCGATGGAACCCCCTTCTCATAGAAGAATCCAGCCGGGTTGCTAACTTGATGCAGGCATGCGGTGCGCAGGTGCATATCGATACAATGTTCTTTCCTTTTTCTCTCCTTTTTTCAAACTTTTAAAACGATTAGTTGACTACTATCTGGCAAATCCAAATAACCTAGTAACAAATCACTTTCGTTCCATATTTATCATCCACGACCTTTAAATAATGCCTGCATCTATCTCTTTCAGCGCCAAAAACAAAATCTTCCTCCTCGTCATTTCTTGACCTCTGCTTTCTTCTGAGATACACAAAATCCCGGAGACGTCTCTAACCTATAGAAAACATATGCCCGGACAACTGCATCAACTTGTTTGAGTGGAACAGTCTTCTCTCAAGTGGATTCAACTGATCAGCTATTCCTATATCAATGCTCGCTCCTTTCACCACTCCTATGATCTAATCTCCTCAATTCCTAACCTTCCCCATTTCTCTTCTCTTCCATCGTCTAAATACTCTTGGTTGATCATTATTGCCGAAGAAGTGGCCAAGGTCGATAAGGAGATTGTCTGCATCATCTTCTCCGACCGCTTTTCCCTAAGAAAGAGTGGGAAAATGAATTGATTTTTTTCCACCGAAAGAAATCCCTTTCTAAATGGGGTCAAACTTGATTTACGGAGAAAATGAAAATGAGTTTCTCCGTCGATTAGACTTTTTGAAGCGCCAGACAAAAGTGCTCAAGCAAAAGATTATTGAGGAAATGGTTTTTCAGCACATAGCAGCCACTTCCATATCTAGAAGATTGAGAATAAAAGAAATCTACCTTGAAACACGCACAACATATAAATACCCTCTCTCCTTTCTTCCCCACAACCCTCCTATAAAAACCCAGCCTTTCTTTTCCTTCTTGTATCAGAAATCATCAAACCCTCCAAAAGCCTCAAGCAGCAAAATGAGCCTTCCCTATGACTTTTACTTGAGCCTTCTTCTAGAGAGTGTCATTCTAGACCTCATTCTCAATTACACAATCACAGGTGAGTCTAGAATGGGCTATGTGGCCGACCAAGAAGCAAGAGTCGAGAGGGCAGTCATCCATGCCATTGTCACAGGTGACACCGCTTGGCTTAGACCAAACTCCGGCCGGCCTGTCATGATCGGCGGGCACAACATCAATGTCCAATGCCACGGCGATAGGGGCGATGATTATAGGGTTTGGGAGTGGCACGGCCACGTGATGACTTACGACGAAGAAAATGGCTACTCACTCGATTACATTTTTTGGACACTTCTATGAGAGGATACCAGAGAGGCAGGAATGAAGGAAGGACAATGGGGAGATCCAAAGGGGAGAAGTAGGGTTGCAGGGTCCGATCTGGTCTGATTGTTAGCATGTTCCATGGCTACAATCACTGGATGTTCATACTCTGTTCTATACACATGACTAAACCAATGTATTAAGTGTTGATGGAAAATGTTCAAACAAGATATTGTTTATTATTTTGTGATTGTTATTTGACAATTAGAATCATTTTCTGTTTGTAGTTAATGGCTCTAATACACTCATAAGTGATTAGCTCAATGAACATTAAATTAAGGTTTAGAACTACCCTTTTTGTTGAACGCTAACAGCAACACTAGCAGTCCGGCCTTCCATTCACCGAACTACCCCTGAATCTGAAGGCAATCTACCAAGGCCCAAGCACGAGAAATACAATTCTAGTTAAAGGTCCATCCAATAGTCACTAGGTTCATCATCAACAACCTGTTACATGAGGCAGTTTAATGCCCAAAAAATATGAGCAACGGTGTTGTCTACTATGTTAACCGCAAAGCGACAACACATTTGGCAGTGGGCCACAAACGGTCTGATGATAGCTGAATTAAAGGTTGAAAAATGACCATCCTAGACTCAGGCTCCAGAGCCCAGAGTCAATTGATACTTGAGAATCTTGAGGAGGGTTGGTCAGATTAGCATAATTGGGATTGAATGAAAATTGAGATGTTTGATTATTTGGATATTTCAATTTGAAAGTTAGTTTGCTTTTTTGAATAGCTCCATCTGTGACAAGGCTAATCTAATGAAACCAACCACTTGATAAAATATAATAAAATATTGAAAATCTAAATCAGAAGTCATCCTTTTCCCTATTTTCTTTTCTTTGAATGGTACATGTGTTCCTGTTATATAGAACGTTGCCATATTTTTCTTCTATAACCTCAATCCTATGGTGGGCCCATTTGATAAAAAAAAATAAATGAAGAGAATCGTTACTAGACACGTGTACATCCTGAAACCACCCAAGTCCAAAAGGGCCAATAACAAAAATACTGAGTATTTAACAAGGCAGGGGCTTAGGGGCGAAGAACTTATCGACCTAGGAGGGATGGTCATATTAGCATAGTCGGAATTGAGTGAAAATTGAAATATCTAATTATTCAGATTTTGTGTTTACATTGTTGAATTTTGTGTCCATATTTCTCGAACAAAGAAATTTATCCGGCAAGTGAGGGACCACCTATAGGTATTTGAAGGGAGGTAGGAAATTAACAAAGGTACGTTGTATTCAAGATTCATACACTCAATCTGAGGTATTTAATGTGCACCCACCTAGGGTTGCAAACGGAACGGTTCCGGGTTGGAACCATACGGGACCAAGACCCGTTTCTAAATAATGGTTCCGGTTCCACGCTGGTAACCTATTTTGTTGGTTCCAAACCTGGTTCCAATAGGAAAACCCGGATAAAGTTCTGGAACCGGGTCCACCTAGAGGACTAGAATATAGTTACAAAATTGGTTCTAACTTCTCTTCGCTTTTACTTTTTTCTTAAATAAAGAATACCATTCAGCTTATAATAGTGCATCAAGTCCACTACCTCCAATATTATACGTAGAATTATCCCACAAAAAAGTTAATTTTCAGGTACAATTTGAAATATCAAAGACTCATATGTCTAGTCCCAGGTCCCCGGATCGGAACCTATATGGACACAGAATCGTACCCGTTTATTAGTCGAAACCTAAATTGTGTTTCGGACGCGGACCCGGACCCATTTATGATTCGGAATCTAAAATAGGTTCCATGCCCGGTTTTTTACGGGTCGAAACTACCGTCTACTCTGAGGATCGGATACTCGTTTGCAACCCTACACCCACCCCAGTCAGAAGTACATATTTTCTTTTACTTATGACTTAATGAAGCACCATGAAAGCTGAAACAATATTAAGAATCAATAAATAAAAAAAAGGAAAGAATTATTTCCAATTCAAACAAAAAATCAAATGTTCATATTAAACGAGATTTCTTTCATTGATGAAACCCTTTTTTATAGAAAAACATTGCTAACAATGCCTTCCGTTGGTACATAAAATCTAATGTTCAAACACAAAAAAGGAATGACTGCCTTTTTTCATTGATGAAATACTTTTATTATAGAAAAACCTAGCTAACAATGCCATCTTCACGTACATAAAAAAAGGAAAGAATTATTTCCATTTCAAACATAAAATCTAATGTTTATATGTCAAGAGATTTTTTTTCAATGATGAAACCCCCCCTTTTTTTTATATATAAAAGAACCTAGCTAACAATGCCCTCCTATAGTACATTGACAACTTGAATACAATGCATGTGGTGGTAGGTTGGCCAATTGTTGCTACCGGGCAAATCCAAATATTTTGGTTGTAGACTAGGATTCATTCTATTTCTGTCGTCCACTTTTACTGCCTTCGATGATAGCTAAAACCCAACCAACATGGTTATTTTTAGACACATAGAAGGTCATTCCACAATGCTTTATCTATACTTATGTAGGTTGATACAATGTACTAGATCTTCAGAACTTCAAAGAGAGCAAAGGGGGGAAAACGACAGGGAGCAAGGTTTTGGTTTTTGGTGAGAGAGATGGACACATTTATGTATGCTTTTATTTTTATAGAAAAACCGAGCTAACAATGCCTTCCTATGGTACATAAAAAAAAAAAAAAAGAGGAAAGAAATACTTCCATTTCAAACATAAAATCTAATGTTCATATCTTATGAGATTCTTTTCAATGATGAAACCCCTTTTTTATAGAAAAACCTAGCTAACAATTCCTTCCTCTAGTACATTGACAACTTGATTACAATGCGTGTGGTGGTAGGTTGGCCAATTGTTGCAGCCCGGCAAATCCAAAAATTTTTGTTGAAGATTGTGATTCATTCTATTTTTCTCATCCACATTTATTGCCTTCGATAATAGCTAAAACCCAACCAACATGTTTATTTTTAGACACATAGAAGGTCATTCCACTATGCTTTATCTATACTTATTTAGGTTGATACAATATACTAGATCTTCATATCTTGAAAGAGAGCAATGGGGAGAAAACGACCAGGTGCAAGGTTTTGGTGTTTGGCGAGAGAGATGGAGACATTTATGCATGCTTCTTTTTTTTTATAGAAAAACCTAGCTAACAATGCCTTTCTCTGGTACATAAAATCTAACGTTCAAACATAAAAAGGAAAGAATGCCATTTTTTCATTGATGAAACCCCCCTTTTTTTTTATAGAAAACCCTATCTAACAATGCCTTCCTTTGGTATATAAAATCTAATGTTCAAACATAAAAGGGGAAAGAATGGCTTTTTTCATTAATGAAATCCCTTTTTTATAGAAGAATCTAGCTAACAATGGCTTCCTCTAGTACAAAAAAAAAAAAGAAAAAAGAAAAAAGGAAAGAGTTATTTCCATTTCAAACATAAAGCCTAATATGCATATCTCACGTACGAGATTTTCTTCATTGATGAAATCCCTTTTTTATAGAAAAACCTAGCTAACAATGCCTTCCTCTAGTACATTGACAACTTGAATACAATGCGTCTGGTGGTAGGTTGAGCAATTGTTGCAACCCGGCAAATCTAAATATTTTGGTTGAAGATTGTGATTCATTCTATTTTTCTCATCCACATTTATTGCCTTCGATGATAGCTAAAACCCAACCAACATGGTTATTTTTAGACACATAGAAGGTCATTCCACTATGCTTTATCTATACTTATTTAGGTTGATACAATATACTAGATCTTCATATCTTGAAAGAAAGCAATGGGGGGAAAACTACCAGGTGCAAGGTTTTGGTGTTTGGTGAGAGAGATGGAGACATTTATGTATTTTTTTTTTTTTTATAGAAAAACCTAGCTAAGAATGCCTTTCTCTAGTACATAAAATCTAACGTTCAAACATAAAAAAGGAAAGAATGCCTTTTTTTCATTGATGAAACCCCTTTTTTATAGAAAACCCTATCTAACAATGCTTTCCTCCGGTACATAAAATCTAATGTTCAGACATAAAAAAGGAAAGAATGACTTTTTTCATTAATGAAATCCCTTTTTTATAGAAGAATCTAGCTCACAATGGCTTCCTCTAGTACAAAAAAAAAAAAAAAGGAAAGAGTTATTTCCCATTTCAAACATAAAATCTAATATGCATATCTCACATACGAGATTTTCTTCATTGATGAAGCCCCTTTTTTATAGAAAAACCTAGCTAACAATGCCTTCCTCTGGTACATTGACAACTTGAATAGAATGCATGTGGTCGTAGGTTGCCAATTGTTGCTACCCAGCAAATCCGAATATTTTGGTTGTAGATTGTGATTCATTCTATTTTTATCATCCACTTTTATTCCCTTCTATGATATCTAAAATCCAACCTATATATTTATTTTTAGACACATAGAAGGTCATTTCACTATGCCTTATCTATACTTAATTATGTTGATACAATATGCTAGATCTTCAGATCTTGAAAGAGTGCAAAGATGGGGGAACGACCAGGTGCAAGGTTTTGGTGCTTGGTGAGAGAGATGGAGACATTTTTTTTTTCGCTTGTATGTTTTGAGACTCAAAGATTTCATTTGGTTAACCATAGACTTTGTAACTCTAACTTGGATAACTAGTTGATCATGATTGAAAATCCATGGGCACAACATAATATTTCTTTCCTACAAATGTCCATAAATGTGATTCCGATCCCCTCGAAGGAAATAATTTTTGTAGAGCCTCGAAAAATAATTCAATTTTTCTAGTTTACATGAAAGAACATTGGATGAACCGGTGGAAAGTAACAAGCATGAGCAATTAGAAGGTTCACACTATTATTGAATCCTTTACATTGCAAAATATTTCTTCCAATTTAAAAAAAAAAAAAAAACCAAGTAAAACACAGTGAGTTTAGGTAAATTAGAAGTTTTTTTTGGAGCTTGGAAAAAAAATGCAAAACTTTTTTTTACGAGGACTCACATGGGCGCACTTTTACATCCCCCCCCCCCCTCCGCCCCCGGCAAAATGATCCACGAGTCCCTCAAAATTAGCAATACAACTAGGGATTGTTTCTTGGTTCTTTCTATGGGAGGATGGAGTGATTCTTTCTTAAATGGTCCAAAACCAAAAATGTAATAAAAGTAGAATAATCAAATATTAGATACGAATCAATAACTGTACGAAGCGTTTTTTTTTTTTTTTTTTTTTTTTCACTTACAAAGTCTTTCACTCTTGTGTGGTGCGAGATTTTTAGTTTCATCAAAATTTGCATAGGGCCCTTGCAAAGGAAAAGCCTCCATTGAACAAAATAGTTTGTTCAATGCGATTGAAAAGGCTACATTGTTGTCTATAGCTAAAGAAAATTGATTAAATTAGTGGCCCGACTTAGAGTTCCTAGGTGCAGACAAAAGGTGATAGAAGACTTTTCCCCGATGTAGCACGAAATTTGACTACATTGGATTCAAGACTCAAGAAAATCCAACTAACAAGGCCTTCCTTTGTTACATTGTCAACTTGATTCAAGCATGCGGTGCCTACACGCCCATTGATTCGGTGTTCTTTCCATTTCAAACATAAAATCTAATGTTCATATCTCATGAGATTTCTTTCATTGATGCAACCCTTTTTTTATAGAAAAATCTAACTAACGAAACCTTCCTTTGGTACATTGACAACTCGAATACAATGCATGAGGAGGTAGGTTGGCCAATTGTCGCTAGCTGGAAGATCCAAGTATTTTGGTCATGGATTGTGATTCATTCATCCACTTTTATTGCCTTTAATAATAGCTAAAACCCAATCAACATAGTTATTTTTAGACACATAGAAGGCTTTATCTATATATACTTAATTAGGTTGATATGATATGCTAGATCTTCAGACCTTGAAATGATATATAGCAAAGGGGAAAACGTCCAAGGCAGTTTTTGGGTTTTTTTTTTTTTTTTTTTTTTTTTTTTTTTTTTTTTTTTTTTTTTTTTTTTTGTTGTTGTTGTTGTTGTTGTTGTTGTTGTTGTTGAGAGAGATGGAGACATTTATGTATGCTTTTGTGTGTGTGTTTGTTTTTGCTTGCCAAAGCCTTAGGTTGTCTGGCTTTAATAACCGGTTTTGTGATTGAAAATCAATGGGGACATGTATATTTAATTTCTATAAATATCTATAAAAGTGATAATGACCCCCTTATGGAAATACTTTTTTCTAGAGCATAAGACAAAATAGTTCAATTGTTCTGTTTCACATGAATTTGCAGTGAAAAGCAATAAGCATGAGAAATAAGAGGGTTCTCCTACTAAGAATCATATACATTGTAAAAGTCTCACAATCTCTTTAATGAAAAGCAAGTACAATACGGTAATTTTTAGATAAATCAGAAATTTTCCAAAGAGCTTGGGAAATAAAGGTAGAACGTTTTTTTTTTTTTTTTTTTACGAGGATTCAAACGAACGTACTTTTTGCCCATTAAAAGGGATGTTTGGTATCCCTAAGCCGGTTGTGCTTAATAGCTTGGCGCTAAGGAACGATTTTTTTTTTTTTTTTTTATTTTTTTAGAAAAGGTAATTACTTACACACACACATACACATCACACTCATCCCAAGACCCTTGCCATCGGCGTTATTGTCTTGGAAGGAAGTACATTTTATCACAAAAAAAGAGGTGTTTTTTTTCATCAAAGATCTTAAAGTAAATCGGTTAATGAATGTTGAATGATTTGAGCATTAGATGTCATTCGATACCTAAACAAAATTTATTTTTTTTTCACTTGGAGAGTTTTCACACACTTGTGGGGTGCGAGATTATTTTTCTCCTTAAATCGCATAGGTTCCTTGCGAGGAAAAAAGACCTGTTGAACAAAACAGTTTCCTTAATGCAATTCAATATAAGTCCATCTAAATAAAATTGATTAAAATAGTTTAGACTTAGAGGTTTTTATGCGCTTATAAAAGGAGGTGGAACACCGAAATTGGCTACATTGCATTCAAGATTCAAGAAAAGTCATACTCAATATGAGGTATTTATTGTGCTCTCAATAAAAAACAACATGTCTAACCTTTCTCGAACCACTGAGAAAAAAACACTTTGGAAAAATATTAACGGAGTCAAAAAAGAAAATGAAAAGAAATCTTCTATTTCAAACACAAAATCCGATGTTCATATCTTTTGAGATTTTATACACCAATGAAACCCCCTTTTCATAGAAAAGCTCAACTAAAAAGGCGTTCCTTTGTTACATTGACAACTTGATTCAGGCATGTGGTGCCTACGCGCCCATCGATTGGGTGTTCTTTCCATTTTTTCTCTCCGTTCTTTTTTCTATTTTTTATAAGGGTTCATTCACTATTAGCTGGAAATTCCAAATAAAGTTGTCGTAAATTATGTTTCGTTCTATATTTATCATTCACTTCCTTTATAAATGTCTCCGTCTATCTCCTAGAATGCCAAAACCAAAATCTTATAGCCGTTTGTTTCTGCTCCTTTGCCCTCTTCCAAGATTTTCAAAATCCAATAGACCGCATCAACCCATTTGAGAGCGATAGTAATCTATCGATAGGATTCGGCTCAACCATCCCTATCTCAATGCTCGCTCCTTTCAACACATCAACAATATTCTAATCTACTCTATTCTCAACCCCTCCTTATCTTTCTTCTCTTTCATCGACAAACGTTCTCTATTGATTGAGTTGCAAAAGAAGAAGCCAAATCATTAAGGAGATCGTCTACATCCGCTCCGACCAAATTCCATCGTGGCCGTCGCGTTGGCCAGCCAAAGGGTCCATATTAGATTTCAAGAAGAAAGTGAGCAAGTACATTTTTTAAGGGTCGAGATATTGGAACGGCCACATCATGATCTATGAAGATGAATGGGACTCTGGCCCTCCTCGTAACTACCAGGAACGTACTTTGCTTTCTATCTCGCATATGCATAGCATGACATGGCGGTGCCCAAGTATACGAGACGTGGGAGGAAATCTAATAGAAACCAGATTCATTTTTACCAAAAGTACACTGTTCCAGAATCACAAAGAGAGAATCTTCCTCCAAGCACAAACAACCTATATATACCCCCTTTGCCTTCTTCCTCACAACCATCCTGCAAGAGCCCAACTCCTCTTTTTTCTCAAAAAATATCAAACCCTCAAAGAGAAAAAACCCCAAACTCCCACATGAGGTCCAACCCTCTGAAAAATCTTGCCTTAGACAGCGTATGGGATGCCTTAGACAGCCTTCTTCCCGAAATCTTCATCAATAGGCATCGCCATAACAGTAATGGCTCCAACATCAATCTCCCCACGACTGTTCTGACTCCATCTTTACCCCTCATCTCCTCATCACCCAACACCCGAGGCGAGTCTGGATTGGGCTGCGTCGCCAAGGAAGGAGTGAAGATCGAGGGAGAGATCATCCGTATCATTCTCTCCAGTGACACAGATTCCCTCAGACCGAATTCTGTGCAGCCCATCCCGATCTACGGTCACAACATCTGCATCAGATTCCACAACGAAAGGGGATCCGAGCACTGGGTTTGGGAGTGCCATGGCCACGTAATGACTTATGATGAAAATAACTCCCTTTCCCTCGAATATATTTTTGGGATTTACTTCGAGAGGAGGAGAGGCTATCAGGGGATTTAGCATTGGCAACAAAACTCCCTGCAGAGGCTTATTGGCAGAGTTTCTCGGGCAGGTGTTTTTTCTCACTTTGCTATGTTTTCCCCCAGGGCTGTGGTTTTTTTTTTTTTTTTTTTCTACTCCTCTCTTGTTCATCATTTTTTTTTTTTTTTTGTTTTTTCTTATCTTTCTCTTGGTGTTTTTTCTCACCTTGGTTTGCTTTCCCCAGGCTGTGGGGTTTTTTTTTCTACTCTTCTCTTGTTCATCATTTTTTATGTATCTATCTTTCTCTTGGAATATATATATTTATAATATTATCTTTAAATAATGCCTCCATCTATCTTTTTGGACACCAAAACCAAAATCTGCCTCTTGGTCACTTCTTAGCCTTTGCTTTCTTTCGAGATATGTAAAATCCT
>QPKB01000002.1:9886003-9998646 GCA_003546025.1 Camphora micrantha
AAAAAGTGAAGTATACATTGCCCATTTTAAAGTATCCATGCATCATAGCCCTGGTGGGGTGGCAGCTGCTATTGCTCGATTGTCTCAAGTTTAATGTTGATGGAGCTGCTAGTGGGAAGCTATATGTGGCATTTTGAAAGACTAGTATTCTAAAACTTCTATAGACGGCCGAATGAAGCTTTTGAAAGACTGGTAATTTTTCCTGTTCTCTGTTTCCTCCATATTCAAATAATTCTCTTGTACAATCCTTTATTTTCTACTTGCAACTAGCTCTGTATTTCACTTGTTTTACAAATAAAAAATAAAGTTCTTGTTACTGCCAAAAAATAATGATTATAACAATAGCACCTTCCAATAAACATAAAGGCAGGCCAGGAGATGCTAATAAAACCTCTGTTACACATGCACTGAAAGGTCCAATTCCAAAAGTAGTCCAGAGATCTTGCAAAGAAAATTACAACTATAGTCTATAAGCATAAACTTCCAACAACTATTAAAATGATATACCAGATTGATTTTAATTATTTTAACTATCCTCTTCATCTGCCCGGACCATTATTCTGATACCGCCACTAGGATATTCACGTCTCTCACATGCAGTAAAAGACACAGTTCAAAGAGTGGCAGATATTTCCTAATACAAGGCACACCTCTCAGATGGCCCACTGTTCATGTAACAGGCCAACACTCATCAGGGTGGCAGAACATATGAGAACAAAAGACAGCTCACTCAGGGGGCAGGTCATTCTGATATATGTGACTACTGATGGACAGCATGGATCTTCCGACATGGATTTAGCAGATAGCTTCATATCAAGACCTGACCAATCCACCGAAAAACCTTGAGGTATTACAGTTAGCTATCAAGATTCAAGACCCTCACCAATCATACCAAAACCTTGATGCTAGTAGTAGTGAGTTGTTTCTACTGCATTCCAAACTCAAAACTGATTGGCTCTGATACCATACTAAAAACCAGAATATTACTTAGTAGAGGCAGCAGAAATTTTTGTTCTAGTAGGCAGAGGAAATACTTTTGAACACATGAACCACCAAACCAAATACATCCCCTCCAAACCGAAAAACAACCCCACAAAAACGTATGGCTTGGGAAACTTGAATCAACCCCCAAATGACCCACTATTCTCCCAACCGTCCATCACCCTGGCCCAGTGCATCCGTACAGTGTGTCCCAGCTGATGGACGGCGTGGATCTTTGATATGTCCCAAACTGGTTTTTTCATGCTAGTCAAAACAGAGTAAGCCTTAAGAACCAAAAACAACCAAATTTCCTCATCCACCCCTCCAAACAGAGAGTGCCCCAACTCCAAAAACCAAACAAAATCACTAAATTCCATCACCACCCCAAAGTCCCAAACACGACAGTACTTGGAGAAACGCAAAACAAACTGAAAACTGCAAGGACCATAAGCGTTAGAGAGAGAAAGAGAGAGAGAGAGAGAGGTATTTATCACATACCTGCAACTACAGAGATTTCCATGTCTCCTGTAACGATCGATGAAGATGTCAACAGCATCCTTTGAATGCCTTGGGGTGAAGAAGAAGCGTTGTGATGTCTTGGAACATGATTCCTACCAACATTTCCATGAAAAATGAGATTCACAGAAACACATATATATATATATAGAGAGAGAGAGAGAGTGTGGAAAGGCCGAAAAGGGAAAGCTTGGGACCTGGTTTGGGAAGTGGGGGACGACTCGGATTGCAGCAGAGATTGCCTGGAGGCGTGGGTCTCTCTCATCTTCCCCGCTTGCAAACATTCTGCTGTTTGGATGGATTCCCGTATTTTTTCTTCAACTCTCTCTCTCTCTGGTTTTTTGCTTATCTATGATTCCTCACGATGATTTCATTAGAAAGATTGGTTTTGTGTAGTGTGAAATATATTATAATATGATGATGATAGCATGGGTTATATATATATATATATATATATATATATAGATAGATAGAGAGATAGACAGATAGATACGAGAGTTCTTGTTTTCCCCGAACTCAAAATCCAACAACTCTCCTGGAGGAACTGTAACCGTGGAATGACGCTAACGCCCTTTTGAGAAATGACCAAGCTTTAGCTTTGTTTGTTTGTGCCACGCTGTTGATTTCCATAACAGATTTCCTCTGGTCAGAGGATTCTCTCCATCTCCAAAAAAAAACCAATATATCCTCGAGAAGGATTCCCAATGAGAGTTCCATATTTGGATTGGGGGGTTTTCTACAAATTATAAAATGTTATGATCCAATGGTCACGAACATTTTTTTTTTAATTTTCAAAATCCATGAAAAATCAAGACCTCAACTTTTACCTTGAAGTAGTTTGTGGTCATCTAGAGAATATGTACGGTTTAGATCGTGCAAAGGGGGCCCACAGGAATAAAAAATTAATATTTTAGTACCTGGACTTTTTTGTAAATATATCAAGATATGGTAAGGATCAACTGTTGAAATTTGGTCAACTAGCCGTGTTTGACCTTCTAGAAATAACTACTGGTTCAGATCATGATTGTGGGGCCCACAGGAACCAGAAAATCGAAAAAAAAGGGATTGGATTTAATCCTTTTTTTTGGCCCACAGCATCTCAGAAACTACCACCTAACTGTTTGGACGGTTTTGTAAATATCTCAAGATCTAAGATGAATCAACGGTTGAAATTTTGTGAGATGGTCATTTTGGACCTTCTTAATATTATTATCGGTTCAGATCTTGATTGTGGGGCCCATAGAAAAAAATAAATAAATAAAAACCGGCCTCCACTATATTAATGCCTAAAACATTGTAGCTCCGCAAATCCTCTCTTTTGCTGAATCTACTGATCCGATGCGGGGGGCGTCCGATTCTCAGAATATTAAGAATGGTGGATGTCTTCAGTCCATCTTCTTCAAATCCATGCTAATCCAAACAAGAAAATCCGCGTGATAATGGATTTTGGGCAACGAATCCATAGCGAAGACTATTGCCAAGCATGCCCTTAAGAAAATCCAAGTCTTCTCTACCAAAGAAAATTTGCTTTTTCATGAAAAAAAGTCAAGACTAAACCATGGAAAGTGGACTTAATGGGAAATTAATAAAAAACGCTTTTGCGTTAACCGTTAACCATTAGCAGTAGATAACCCCACCTTCGTGATGAAAGTCAAGCTAATTCATGCAATTTTTATAGACTAAAATGTCCTTAACCATATGATATCGCATATGGTTTTTTTGTTATTTTACAACCTTTTAATTTATGTTGTATAGTACAAAAGTTCCTAGTTAAAAAATGAGTATGTCAGCGTGATATCACACAATTTAATATTTTATATGATATCGCGCAGTTAAAAGGCATTTTAGTACATAAAAATTGCCCTATTATAACTTTCATCACTAGGTACAGTCATCTATGGCTAAAGGTTGTTGTACGGCCAAAATCCATTAAAACCTTTTTTTTTTTTTTCTCTCTTTCATGAAATACTCTCATTGAAAGAGTTCCAAGATTTCTTATTTGAAGCAAGAATTCTAATGCTTAGGGCTGTCTACTAATTCCAAATGTTGGATCCATGATAATTTTGTATGGTAAAAGTGTCATTTCAAATGCAGCCGATAGAATTCTCCTACTTCAAAATAGGTCATTTGGAATTCTAGTTAGATAATACATGTATTACTATTGTTAGAATTCTTGAACAAAATGATTTTTTCGTCGAAAATGCTTGCAGCTTGCAACTAGCCAAATCCTATAGGGTACAACCAAAAGATAGAACTTTATATTGGGTCCTTTTTAAAAGAATGGCCTCTATCCTCATAGGGCCCTCTTAAATATTACAAAAGGACGAGAGAGATGGATGAATGGAATTAATTAGATCATTCAAACCCTTCATTCCAAAGCCTTAAATTTCAATGATTTTGTAATTACAATCAATTCAATGCCATTTACAGCTAATTTGTGGAAGGAGATGCTGGTGAAAGGAGCCAGATCCCATGTTTTAACGAAGCAGAAAAATACTATTTCGGCCTATCCCTGAGCGTTACCTATATAAAATGCCAAGTAAGCTAATTGTACCCTCTCAATTATTTCGTTGGAATGAAAAAAAAAAAAAAAAACACATATAAAGAGGGCATTTTATACATGTGGCGATCGGGAATAGGCCAAAACAGTATTTCCCTGTGTCGTTGAAAAAAGGGATCAAAACTTTGAAGAGAGATCTTATATCCCATCTTCCCTTGTTTTAGGATATGTTTGGCTAATGTCATGTTAGTGAAAAAGATAGGAAGGGGGGAAGACTTTTTTTAATAGTTTGGTGTAAGACTGCCTTGTAAAAAATGACAAAAGTGGTTAATTTTCTACATGACCATGAAAGCTCATTTCCTACACAGATGAGTTGGAATCTTATTTTCATTATTTTCTTTGGACAACAAACTTTCATATTTACAGAGAGCCCCCTGGTTTCTCAATTCAGACCCTTGGAGCAAGCCTCTCCGCCCCCCACCCCCCCCCCTCTCAAATGAAAATTGTGAATAAACACACCCCCCCCCACCCCCACAATGATGAAATCACTATTAAATTGATCCCAATAGACATGACATTATTAATCATGATCTTAAGAATTATTTCAATTCAATGCCCCCATTCACTCAATGGAAGAATTAATTTCATTCAGCTGTCTCAGGACTAAGTAGGGTGGGCCCCACACAGTGGATTATAATATTAATCAAGTTTTAACAGATTTGGGATTTGGGCAAAGAAGGGGCAGTTGGGTAATTGGAGATGGGGGGTGTGTTTTGGTTTTTCAATTGCCTTTGTCTGATAGCTTTGTGTGTTTTTGGGGGCAAGGGTGGGTGAGAAGGGATAATAAGTAATAAATGTGACTGGGACAAAGAGAATCGAAGGCAGAGCAGATCCCGGATTTTGTGTGGGCCCCACCCTGTCTCGCCTGACCTCCTGACGTGGCACGCTCCAGCTTCGGGTTCCAATCGGGTCGTTCTCAACCAATGTCCTGAATATCCACCGAACATGGGAAACGATCCGAGGACCGGTACGTTTCTGATGTACCACCATCGAGTAATTAAATGAGAGTAATCAACCCTTCATTATTATTATTATTATTTTCTTTTTTTTTTTCTTTTTGCCCGTGTACGGGTGTCCATAGGTAAGGCATATCTAGATCTGGCTCGACTTTAGAAATACTGTCCCAAGCCTCGCCCAAGTCCGACACGGGGCATAAAAGTCAGGCCTGATTCCGCCAATTTATTACTTTTGTGGGCATTTGAGCAGTTATTTTGACTAATTAAATTAAATTACATACATTTCTTATACAGGTTGTCGAGTTAGGCTTTGGGTTTTCCATTGCTTAATCTAAGCTCGGCCTAATTATCAAATGAGCTCTAATTACATGTCCAAGCTCCGCCCAAAGCAGGTTGGGGCCGAATCGGGCTCGATCTGGCCAGCCCATGAACACCCTTACGCGCACGTGGAAAATGCGGCATATCCAAGGTTTAAACTTTAGAGAATTAGGAGAGAAGTGTCGCTAGTTACCTTACCATTCTTGTAGTCAACCCTTGGTTTGATGATGTTTTGTACTATTATGAGTGGGATCTTGAACATTGAATTAGGATTGGATCCCGTGTTGGACATGTTGGTTAAATGATCTATCAACGTTTGAGTAAGATTAGAGCAATATGGGCTGTCCTTGTAGGTATTTCATGGAGCATTATGGATCATCTAATTCGTATTAGTCCTTTAAAGAATGATAATAATTTCTTAAATATCACTTTTCGCGAGGCCAACTTTCTTTAAAAATCAGTTTCATTGCATGTTGTTTGTTCTCCGCTTTAAGGCCATTGAAAGAGCAACTATTCATTCCATGTAATCAACTTTCTTTGGTTGGGTGATTCTCGAAATCTTCTTACATCTATTACAAAGATGAACTCCACAAACTCTAAACATATGCCCTACTTCAAAAAAAAAAAAAAAGATGCTTAGGTAGAAGCAATGTACGTAAGATCTAAATATATTATTGGAGCAAGGAAAAGAGGGTTGGAGACACATGTAGATGATGTGGGTGGTAACAAGAAAATTGAGATATTCTCATGTCATTATCAAAATTTTGTCTTATATATTTAAAAGGTGCTAATGAAGCCTCAAATGAGTTAGCTTAACAAGATCTAGAGAGATTTCACATATGTTGCTTGAACAGCTTTTCTATTGTCATTATAGGATTTTTGAACACTAATGGAGTTTTTGTAATCTTATACTATATGTCTCTTGTCTTTTTATTACATTTCTTTTTAGCTTAACAAGATCTATGTAGATTTCTCTTTAGGTTGGTTGGAGGGTTTATGTATTGTCATTTTCATATTTCTTGGCGTTTTGTTACATTTCTTTTGTATATATCTCCTATATTTGAATTTAACAAAGCAAACTTCTCCAACCAACGAGGAGAAAACCACTAAAACCCTCAACAAGAAGGCCAAAAAGTTTGTCAAAAATAAGTTAGCTTGGTATCACTTTTATTTCTTATAAATGTCATTCTCCTCATTGGCAAGTACTTTTTTATGCCTTGTAATTGTTTCAATAAGTGAGGGCTTTTCTCTGGCCATGTGGAAGTCCTCTCTCACTAGGCAAATTTAGGTTCTCTCTCTACTAAAGGGCTATTCTCTCCCTTAAATGGGGTCTTTCATGGGTCCAACCCCCATGGCTAGATACCAAAAAAAAAAAGAAAAAAAAGAATGGGTTTACTTTTTGTTAGTATAACCTACTTTGAAGCTTGATGACTAGATGGACTTTGAAGCTTGGTGGTTCAATGGGTCAAAGCTATCATAGAAATGACATGGATAAATCCTATGACTTATTTTTTTTTTTTCTTTTTATAGAAAAACCTCTTGACTAAGTAGTTAGAAAAACACCACTAAGATTAAACGGGCAACCCCAATGGAAGAAATGCATGAGGATGCGAATGGGAGGGTTTCGGGCTAAAACCATAATGGACCTAGAACCAAAATCGTTTTGTAAAGGCATTTCCGATTCTAGATCTAGTTCCCGCTCAATACCTATTTTCTAGATCCGAACCCTATTTTGATAATAGGACTTGGTTCACTTTTTGGACCTATTCCAACTCTTTCTTTTTTTTAGTTTAAATAGGGATATCATTCAACACAAAAAAAACTAAAAAAGGACATCATTCAAGCTAATAATAGTACATAAAGTCTACCTTCCATAAATTATGCGTCTCAACATCTTAAAAATTAATATATAAGTTGTTACAATAGGTTTTTGACATTAGCTTATATAAGTCAAGAACTATGTCCTAAAAATGCATATCCAAACCGGGTGCACGAGTTATCTAAATTAGGCTTCAAACCCGAGCCCATTTATGAGTTAGAACCTAAAAGAGGTTCCAAATCCCAGCTTTACAAGTCGGACCCTCTGTGAAATCGGATATCGTTTTGTATCCCTAGGAATATGTATTAATTATATGATTAATTTGCATTCACCTTGGGAGCAAAACCAAATGTTTTTAGTATAAATTAATTTAATGCTATGTATAATTTTAATTAGAACGATTTAGATGCAAAAAAGATGAGTTTGACAAGGGCAACAAAAACAATTCATAACTAAAGGTGGATGGGAAAATCTAAAGGGTATCTCCCATCCAAGGACTCATTTGCAGGCCAATGATTGGGGGCATGGGATGATGGTAAAAGTATGTCATTCGTGCAAATATTATAATAGATAATGGGGAGAGATTTTTTCCTGCGGACGTACTCATCATCATTAGGGTGCCTTTAAATTCAATGGATCTCTGTCTTTGGAGTTTGGACGGGTTCAATACTACATGCAATGGAGAATTACAAAGAGGAAGGGAAAATTTTGGCTCAACATTTCCATTTCAAGTAAGCCTTATCTTCAAATGGTCTCACTATCTCTATCCAAATCACTGGTAAGTGACAGCCATGGTCTCATGATTATGATTATGGGCAAGTGGCCATATCTACAGCTGAGGGACCCACTATTTAATAAACCATCACCTACCAACTTGGTGATTGGATGGTTAGATCAAAGCAGACCTTTAAAAGAAAATAGCACTAAAATATTAATCATAGATGAAGTCTTACCCTATCTATATACTAGTACTTCATCATTTGCGGCTCTCAAGTACAAGTAAAGAAAAATGATTTTTGTCATAGTGCTGGATAACTATTAAGAAATTGTTGTGCTATGGTATGAGGTTTGTTTTAACAACTATTTTTTTTTTTTGATTGGTCAAAGTCAATTGTCCAACAATCAAAGGGTGCCCACTGATTGGGATCAACACATTGTTGTGGAAGTTCACCAATTGGATGATTATAATAACCATCCAAGCTCTTTGCTGTCTGGTAATTTAATTATATTATGAAGTAAAGAGAAGTTTTTTTTTTTTATTTGGTACCTCAGCAACAGTGGTTGGGACCCTTTTTTTATTTTTATTATATAGAGCCCGATACAGCCGAAAAGAAAGCCCATAAAGTGGGAAGAAAGCCTGGCACACCAAGGAAAGAAGCCCACCGAAATGGGAAGAAAGCCCGCATATACACATGCGGGAATATATAAGGGAGAGGTGGGGGTTAAACTCCTGACATCCTCAGTAAAAACCCAACTCCTTACTAGTGGGGTAAGCAGCAGTTCTCGAAGTAAGGAGAATGTTGAAATCAAAAAGTGAATGGAAAGAGAAGAGTCAAATTAAAAAGTCTTACATTACAAAAAATACCTTTTCTGTTTATATATTTTTTTAGAAAGTTACTCTCTCCTTGCCACTAAATGACAAGACTTCTTTTTTTTTTTTTTTATAAAAAAAATAAAAATAAAAGCTACTATTTCGTTCTACTAAATGACAAAAAAACCCTCGACCCACCACTTCACAAAACCGCATAAGTAAATTACCCAAACATCAAGGTTATTAGAAGAGCTAATCAGCGAACCTTAAGCTTAAGTTAAATGGGTCAGGCTTCAGTATGATCCATGAGGTGTAAAGTGTTCCACATACATAAACCCAAACTTGGCCTTCATACAAGTCTTAATTTTGGGGTGGAAATGGGTCAGGTTGGGTCAATAGGTGGACTCCACAGTTTGGGTCCTAACCCCCCTCCCTCCCATTTTTTAATAATAAGTTAGGTTTCCCCAACCTGCACCTGGGGCAAGTCAAGTTAACCTGACCTGCATTGATCTACACAACCCTCTAATTAGGTGGTTTAACCCAATTAATCCTAGCAAGTAGTGAGGAGCAAACTCAAGCCTTTATGCCACCCCCACCAACTCCTAGGTGGCCAAGTTAACCCTAATCTGACCTGGTTTCTTGAATGTCAGAAAAACTTGACCCGTGACTGACTCTTATATTATGCACGTTAGGTTCTGCAGGTCATATGTGAGTTGAGTTTAGGTTAAGTTTTACCACCCTAGGTCTGATGTATAGAATTCAGACTCACTCCAAGCCCAACTCAGATTCCAACTTGAAACACCCCTGGAGCAAGCATGCCCCAAATTTCACCACTACCAATCAAAATAGCTTACAGAGTCCATTTACTTCGCTTTGATCACATGCTCAATCTACAGTGGGGCGCAGTTGCGGACTCAGGATTTTCACTTGAGTGGTGTGGGGCCAAACAAGCAATTGGCCTTTTGGAACAAACCCTAGATTTTCTTATGTGTTTTGGGGACAGATGCGGGATTTTTATGTAGATTTTCAAAACAGAGTTAGAATTTTCATTATAATTTTAGAAGTGGACCGAGGTCCAACGGGCGCGTCCGCCCCCCACATGGATGTATGTGGGTCCACCCTTTGGACTGGGCCCACAACACACAATCCCCATTCCATTTCCTTCCTTCCAATTTGAGGAGCATCAAAATTGGGTGCACCCAAGGACTACACCCCATCTTGTGTAAGTACAAGTTGAAAGCAAAGGCAGGGTGTTGGTTGCATCTCCTGTTTGCTGGTTGGCCAGAGCTCTGCCTCTGCTACAGGTCTTAAAAGCCAGTACAAGGACATGAGCACTGCTTAAGATATGCAAGATTTGAAAAAGATTGTACTGCCCCCAAAAACAACAAAAGACCATTTAACAAACCACATCTATTGCAATAGATTATAGATCCCCACACAACACACCAAATCTTCCCCAACCCCCACTTTTTAAATATATTCAGGTGGGCCCCACCACCCCTACCAACATCTCCATCACCCCCCCATCCCCACCCCTGAAGCAGATAAGCACCCCCAAAAGCTCAAGTTTATCTTGTGGGGCCCACCCAAGATACTTATGTTATTTTGGAGATGTTAGGAAATGAGCACAACAGGCACATCACATGTTTTGGAGGGGGGACTTAATACAATGTGTGTGTGTGCGTGTGTGATGGGGTGCTATAATTGGTGGGCCACCAAATGAACGTGGTGGTCACTGTTCATGTGCATGCGCGACCACTGTTGGAAAAGATTGTGCTGATTTTATTGTACGTTGATGGGCCCCACTCATCTGTGGGTGTTAGATTTTCTTCTGCCCATGGGTGGCATTAAATGGATGGCTATCAGTGACCCAAATCTTACCAAAAAAAAAAAGTGGGGGACATGATGCAGTAATGTCTGATGAGACCCATCCACGAGGTCTCAGTAGTGGGCCCCACTGCCCTTGAGGATGCCACCCCCTATGGCCCTTTTCCAGTGGACGGCTCAGATCTAGTGTGGGGGCCACTTTGATTCATGGTTGAGATCCAAATCAGGTAAGTGGTTTTTTTTTTTTTTTTTTATCTCATGGGATATTTGTCAGTGGGCCATGTTTGACTTTAATTAGAGTTGGGACCACCCTTAAATTGGCATTGCCTAGGTTAATGTAGACTTTTTAGCTATCCCTATTGGCTATTGTTGAAGATGTTGGGTGACAGGGCAACTCATTTGGGCACTAAAAAGTTGTATTGGTCATTATTAGGTATTTTGTTACTGATGATGTGTTAAGACTTGACATAGATGATTAAAAACCTTAAAATAAGAAAAATCAAAAGACTAAACATCTATTGAGAACTAAATTCTCATTTATTACATAAAATAAACTTGCGTCATTTCATTGTATTATTAAATTGCTATCTTCTTAAGAGTTGTTAAGATTCCTCTAGAGCTGTATGAGGTCATCAAATTAGGATAGGAAGTCAGGGCTCATATTTTAAATATTGGCAAACGTGTTGATGCATAAAAGCGCTTTTTTTTTTTTTTTTTTTTCGTTTTTGGCTATATTAGGGATTAGAACTCACTCACTTCACTTGTATACTTAGTTCCTCACTTCACTTGTATACTTAGTTCCGTAGGCTAAGGCGCTAAACTATAGCCAAGGAATAAGTTGATACCTATTGGTGTGATGTTCTATTCATGTAAAAATCGCCTATTGACCTCTTAATTTGCTAGAGGAGAAATCTCAATGATTCAAATGATGTCTCCCACCTGTTTTTTAATTACCTGACTTAGAGATCCAAATGATTCTGTTGGGGGCTGCAACATACTGGATTTGAAATCGAAATTGTTTATAAATGGTGGTTTGGACTCCTTCAGCTAGGAACTTGTTTTATTGGCTCCAGATCCAGTTCCAATAAGAGGACCAAGTTCCGGTTCTAACTAGAGGATCAAGCTCCGGTTTCACAACTAGTTCTAACTTCTTTTTTTTTTTTTTTTTTTCATTATTTTCATTTTTGTTTTTTACTTAAAATATCGATATTGTTCAACTCATAACAGAGCATCAAGTCTACTAGCTTTAAAATTAAAAAGAGAAAAATGTCTAACCAAAGTTGATTTTGAGCTATAGTTTGTAACCTTAGAATCTTATATATTGGTTCTTAGGTCTTTATATGGACCTAGATTGGATCTTTTTATCAATTAAGACAAAATTGAGTTCCAAACCAAGACCCGTTTATGAATTTGAATATAAAATAAGTTTCAAACCCTAATTTTAATTGTTCGAATTCTTCAAATAATTAAATAATCGAATACTCATTTGCATCCCTAACTTTACCAAAATAACCTTTATACTGTTAAACTTGGAGAACTTGAAGGAAAAAAATAATTTGAAATGGTTAAATTGGTAAAATTCAAATATTCAAATAATGCATTTGAAATACTCTACGGATAGCAACTACTAATAAAGATTTTCATCACATACATAGAGATTTCGTTCGAAAATTCTCCGAGGGCTTATTTATTTATATTAAAATACATAAAAACTGAATATATAGGCGTGATAAATTCTTAAAAATAAATAAAAAATGCTATATAATGTTTATATTTGAAAATTCACATTTAACTATTGTATGTATTTTAATGCAAATAAATAGATGTGAACATAAGCATCTTGTATGTACTGGTTCTCCTTGTTCTCCTTTTTCTTTTCACTGCTCGAAAAGCGCCTGATCCCATGCTTGAGCCTAAAAGTGCAAATGTGCAATCCAAGGTGGGCCATCCCTAGATCTTTCTTGTCACTTTTTTTTTTTTCTTTCCATTTCTCCAATTCCAATGCCATCAAAGGATTGCACCTAAGATCTCTTTCTTTTTGGGGTGTACCCAAGTCAAACCCCCCCAACACCTTCTCTCTCTCCATGCTTTTTGATGATCAAAAGAATCAAAAGGCAGTGAGTGAGAGTGAGGCCTCTAGTTCTAGGCCTTATCATGTGGGACCCACATTGGATGAGTGGGGTGCACCACCCACTTTTCTAGGCTCACGGGGTCACGCCCTCATGACCCCTTTTTTTATCCACACCCCGCAAAAAAAATTCCTGTCCTCCTAACATGGGCTCTTGTGGCCAACTGCCAAGCAGAATCCAAAGGAGTGAATCTTCTTTTGTCACTTTTTTTCTCCCACAATTCCATATCCGGGCCACGTGCGCCGCACGCGATTGGATCCGAAAAGACAAAAGGCTCTGCCTACCATCGGATCCGAAGATGATGGCTTGGGTGAGACGTCCATTCCATGTGGGGGGTAGTGCTACACGCGAGGGGGTGAAATCTCTTCAGGACAGATCCATAAATCCCATCAACAAAAGCCAGATCTGAACCGCTCAGCATCACAGTTTCCCCATGTATTGGTACTAGGCTGAAGTCCAATCCGGTGGAAGTTGACTTCTATTTTGGATTGATGATGTGTGAAATAAATGATTAATTAGGTCGGCTCCAAGATGATTTTGAGCAGTTTGGATTTTCATTTGTAGTACCAACAAGGATTTTAATTGGTCTGGCACTCGAGGGTTTAAAACATAAAGGCCGAGCAATGACATGGAGTTGTTTAGTTAATTGTAAACCCTAGATGTTACCTATCTATTTAAGAATCGATCCCTGGATTTGCCACACTTCATACATGTGTGGGGCTATCCACACACTTATGTGAGCTCCTCTTCTTACATATGTGGGTTCTTTTTCCTGCATGTGAGTTACCTTGTGTCTCAACTCCCCTACCTGGAGTACCAATATATATATATATATATATATATATATAAATGTATGTACGTGAGGCGATCCGGTAAGGAACGTCTTTAGGGTTTACTGTGCGGACTGCCTATTGGAGCCCACCATGAGACTCCACTGGTCATGGGACAAGGGGGACTGAAAGATCCAAGTGGGGCCAACTTACTTATCAAATATGAAGTCAATTTAATACATTTAACCCCTTCATCAATGGTCCACAAATTTAATAACTTTATATCAAAGAAGAAAAATTGACCCTCAATGAAAAATTGACCCTCAATCAAACGGTTTAGTTCATCCGAATCCATGCAAATTTATGGAGATTCAGTGTCTATAAGGGGGTTATTAATGAGTGGTCAATTTGGATGGATCATAAAGTGGGCTCCATTGGGTGTTCCGAACGGATATACATATATATATAGAGCGCGCGCGCGCTTAGCGAGGGAATTTGTGGGCCCCACTATGGAGATCAGCAAAAAAAATAAAAAAATCAGTGACCTAGTCACGGGAGATAGCATGTGTGTATATATTTGTAGGCTATAAACATGGAGATGCCACACAATTGTTAACTCTAGATTAAGAATTCAATTATTGCAGTATAAACGTAGATTATTTCAACAAAGAGTCGTATAGTAAAGATCATTTACCTTATTCTAACACTGATGAGATAAGGATTTATTTATTTTTTAACAGGCTTTGTTGTTTTTAACAACGATCATGATGAAGATGGTCCTTTTTATTTATTTATTTGTTTGTAAGAGATTTGTTGTTTTGTTATTAATCGCTTTCATTTATCTTCATGGAAGCAGGGCATGAAAAGAAAGAAAGAAAGAAAAAGAATACCTAGTATATTCAATATTCTCAACATATTAGACCCTTTCTCATTTTTTTGCTGGTAAATTCTAAAAGCCTTCACTAAAAGGAAGAAAAAACAAAGACAAAGGAAACATAAAAGAGAAACATACAAACTAAATCAAAACCCTAAGAGAAGCCAAGCCTAACTTTTAACCCCACATAGGGATAGGCCTTCTGAACAAAAATCCTATTTCAACGTGAAATCAAGCTTAGCGAAAAAGTGAGCTGCTGCTAAACTTTATAGGGATGCGAGCGGAAGTGATGGTCAAAACGACAAACTCTAAGATTTATTTAACACAATTTCAAGCTTGAAAAATTGTTTTGGTATTATTTGTTACCAAGCTATCAATGAAAACTTGAAATGCTAAGCACTTGGGGGAGGGCTACTTTTCTGCTTCAACTTCTTGTTATTATATATTAATAACATATGAAACTTACATTCAAAAAAACCAGTTTGTGTAGCTTGAAGCTTTTTGTATCTTTTTTTTTTTTTCTAGAAAGACTGTCTGGAATGTTATTAAGATTCCAACATCGCATCGATGCTTACATATTGCTTAAAAGTATGGTATTGCTTAATCAAATATGAGGTGGAGTAGAAGCTATTAAGTATCAAAAGGAACACTCAATTGAACAGAAGGAGCTAGCTACAATGATTTCCCATATAAATTCTTTTGAACTAATCCTACCTAAGCTGCCAAGCTATGAGCAGATTCTATTTAGGAACTAGTTTGGGAGCTTTCAAATCAATCTAGAAACCAATTATTGGCCCCCATCTGCTAGATTTGGAAAAAAAAAAGTATATCTTACTAAAAAATTCTTATACGCAACTACCTTTTGTTAGCAAGATTGTAACACCTTTGTCTTCCCTTGTCTATTTGTCTGTCCTTTCCACTAGATACTAGTCTACAGTGGGCCCTAAATTGAGTTGGCACAATAATAGGGCACGCGCCTCATTTGTGGCGGAATTAGAAAAGAATAATATGTGGATGTGATTGATTTTGGTGGACCATCGTAAATTGGCTAACCGCAAATTGATGGGATAAGGCTTTGGTGTTGACGCTGTTAAAAAATAAAGGCTACAAAACATGGGCTGCTATCAATTAATTAAAAATAACTTTGAAAGGGATGAGAATAAGACAGGAAGTGTATGAAGGTAGAAGTGCCCCCACTATTTTGAAAAAAAAAAAAAAAAAGAAAAAATATAAAAAAATAAAATTTGTGAATCTACACTTTTGGGGCTTTTAGAATGTTTCATATGTGAGAAAATATACCAAAAATGGTGAAAATGGAGTTAATATACATCATATTTTTTGTCCATGAAAATGGAGTACTTTCAATAAATCATAGTTTTTCTCAATAATGTTGGCAAAATATTTACAAAGTTTGGTATGAGTCATTGCCTAATTAATCTGGTGTATGTTGGGGCATGGGGTTTATGACTTGGCTTTAACTTAGGTTTAGAACCCTATTTGAAAATATGCAACCACATGGCCTGTAGATATAGGGATTTCTAACTGCCTCTAGAAAAGGGTTTCCTCATCGAGGATTTGTACGGTTGAGGATTTCATATCTAAATCTGTGCCTATAGTTGAGAAAATTTAGTTATGGCATGTGAATCTTCAAAAATAAGGATCTTCAAATCCTACATATGGGGGGTTTGGATTTGAACATCCTCGGAGATTTACAGTTGCTAAATATAAGGTTTTTTTTTATGATTTCGTGAAAAACTATAGAGAAATCCCCGAGGATTTGGTATCCAAACAAGACCAAAAGGAACCAAGAATCCTTGGCCTGAAAAACCAAAAGGTTGACAACAATATTGGCTAACCATCATGGCAATTCATAGGGATTCTTACATGGGCTGGCTTGGAAAAACATACATTTCAAAAAGTTCCAAATCCAAAACCATGTGCAACCAACCTAATCCTGCATATATCTGAAACATGGGTCCACATAGCTCGAAGTAACCTTACATCTCATTAGACTCTGCAGCCTAGATAGCTTAGAAATGGTGATGTTCTTGTATTGGCCTGTCTTTGGGCTTCTATATATACCCTTTACAGCTCACAAAAGGTTAGATTCAAAGTATTGGGGTTTCCTTCTTCAGTAGTACATGTGAGTGAGCATGTGCAACGCACCTGATGCTGCCTTGAACCTGTTAAATTACAGGGCTAAAGGAATACTTCTCATATATTTGATATTTTCCATTTGTCATGACAGAAGTTTGATTGTTGTATGTAAATTCATACCATATTTGCCAAAAAAAGATTATAGTAGATAAAGAGGATTCCAACTTTAGATTCTGCATGAGAAAAAGTGTCCAAGTTCAAGTGATTGTTCCAAGGCCCATTACTTCATCAAACAAGAAAAAAGTAGCAATCATATTCCAAAGTATCTCAAAATGTTTGTAGAGCATGATATTTTGATACTTCATGGTCAAAACTGAAACCCTTACTTTGTTTTTTCAGTTTTTGGAATGATATTTAATTTTATGTGATCTTCTTTTTTTTTTTAAAGGAAAAAGGCTTTACTAAAAAATTTAGAAGAAGGGCTGTGAGGGGTTGGACCCAAAACGCGCCGAGGAATATTGGGTCGGGTCTTAATTTTAGACCTGCAGGGTCTTGCATGGGTCCAGTTCTAAGGCCCACAACCCATCAAACTTAAATTTGTAAATTATGTTTCTTATCAAAGCAAAGGTTGTTTGATGGACCCTTTCATATCTTTACCTTTAATTATCCAATCTTAAGTTGTAATCCCTTCGAAAGGAAGGTAAGGCATAGAAATCTTACGAATCTAATGGCCCGATTAAATAAACAGGCCCTAAATATAACGGCATAATGTTCCCTTAGATCATGATTTTCTAGACACTAGAAGTGTCCATGGGCCATGTTAGGGTCACCCCAAGTTTGAGTTATTTGTTAACTTAGGCCTGTATAGGAACCAGTAAAACAAAAATGATACATTGTTTTGGCCCATCACAGCCATGAAGTGGCCATAGGCCCAGGTGCATGTGAACCCAACAGCAGCGGCTTGTAAATCTAGGCCAGACCAACTTATTTTATATCTCTTGTTTATAAATCAAGCAAATCTGAGCTGCAGGCCTCTAACTACATCAAGCTATGGTGAGTTTGGATTCATGATAAAGACAAGCCAGCCAAAATAGTAGAGAACTAGAGAGAGAAGAAAAGGCCAATTTGATAGACTTGAAGGAAACTACTCTGATAATTAGACTGTTAGGCCATGTCCCCTCCAAATGCTCTATGTATTGGAAGAACTTCAAATTCCAATTAAATCATGTGAACAATCTTAAATGCTGACGAAGAGGGAAAAGTTTTCCGAAAAAATCCATTTTCCATACCTTCCAGGAAACCCATTTTCAGCATTAGCAATGAAAATGTACATAAGGCAGGAAAGCATTTCTGTTGAATTATTCAGCACCAAACGCATGAAAAATGGATTTTCCGTGGAAAACCGTCCGCTTTTTTACGGAAAAGTGTTACACAAACATGCCCTAAATATGGATCCATTAATGGGAGCAGTCTTATAAGTAAGCCTGCATTATTATCTAGAAAAAGAACTTGATATGGTGAAATATTCTTCTTAAACAAGAGGCAATAGTTCCCCAGTAAGTTTATCACAGAATGGGGATTCTGATGTCTCATTACATCATCGCTCCTAGTTGGGAGACCTAACAGATAAAATTTTATATCTGACAGTCTTTCTCCTCTCAGTGTGAGTCCCTCTCACTTGAGTCATTTGCCTTATACGCATGCATATGTAGATCTTATACATACAAATGTTACCTATGTGAAATACATTATCAGGATGATTTTCTCCAGCACTATATCCAATGTGGTCCATTTGGATCAGTGCCATCGTCACAGCGGAAGCCGGTGAAATTCAGGGGGTCCCGCCTTTGGGGACAGTGAGGATGGATTCTCCTGAAGGTGTTGTGGCGAGAGAAAATTTTCACATTTTCACATGGAGTACATCCAACAGTTTAGATGTGTTTGGATGTTTCGGATTTGCTTCACGTAATTCTCAAAACCCACAAAGATATTTAAGATATGGAACTTAACGTCTTGATGGTTACCATTAACATGAACATACTAATCCGCTCGGACCATGAACTGGGGCCTATATAAATGTAGATAATTGGATCAATATGTTTGGTTTTCTTTTTTAACTTTTCACAAATTACTCAAAGTCCGAACAAATTGAGCAGTTTTAATTACAAACATAGGCCCCACAAGAATGACAAAAAGAGAGCGGTTGATGGGATTTGATCCCATTGCCAAATACAACCACCATGCGAGATTGTATGGGCACCTTTTTGTAAGTGGGAGATGTGAAAGCAAGTTTCACACCTATTTATGACTTTATGTGAGAAAATGACCTTATTTATATACATTTTCATATGTCATTTATGCATCACATGCATAATAATTAAGTGCAAGCAAACATGATGATGCATAACCATTACGCATGACTGCAAAAGGATGACCCTTTTGGGCCCGTTTGGTAATTTTATTAATATAGTCAAGTGAAGTGAAGTGAAGTTAAACATCCCATCAAAAACACTTTTTACCAAAATTCCCTCCATCTTTTCCAAAAAAAGTCAAAAATCAACTACATTTACTCACTAAAAGACAAAAAAACTTCATTTCCTCATACAAAAAGTCAAAAATATTCCATCCCAAACAACTAAAAATAAAATATCATCATAACTCACTTATATTTAATTCATTCTTTTTATTTCACTTCACTTCACCTTATTTTAAAAGTAAATTACCAAACGGGTAGAGAATTCTTGTTTTAAAAGAGTGGAACTCTATAGTGAGACCCACCTGTTCAGCTGCTCAAAACAAAGCCCTCACATACATGCCCCAAATTTTACTCTAATAAAAGCTAGTCCCACAGGAAAATTGATCATACGATGAATAAAATAGAGACTCGACGAATTCAGACTCTTTCTCCTCTTTCTAGCCTAGGTCTAGCCGTCTGGCACATGTTGAGACATGATATGGTGGAGGAGACACTAAAAATCCTGTATAAGTCCCCTTAACTAGTTCATATTTTGCAACTGAATCCATGAGGATTCCTCACCAGTTTTTCATGAAGTCGTGGAAAACCTACATATGGCAGTTGCAAATTTCCAAGGATTTGGATTAGTGGAAATCCCCATTTTGAGGATTTTTATGTCTGATCCTCCTCCGTAGGATTAGGAAATATATCCTCATTTTTGGGGATTTACACATTGATATCAATTTTTATCAGCCATACATATCCATATGCACCGATATCGATATTAAATCCTTAGTTGTACAATTCCTCAATGAGGAAACTCCTGTTTAAGAGAAGTGAGGAATCCTCAAATATGCAAATTGCTCACTTGTTATGAAATGTGCCCTTAAGTTTTCATCCATATATAATAAACAATAATGGCCGAAATTAACTACATTTTCTCATAAACATGAGGATGGTGGCCCCAATCCATTGCATCACTATAAAATTGATGTTTTCCTACCATATCATAGAGTTAGTCTTAGGATAGAGGATGGGGACTACAACCTTGAAATGAGGGAGTTAGTACTTGGTACAATATTTTAGGTTTGATATCTTATCTTTCATGAATGTAGTTCAATAGAAAGAAAAAAAAAATCATGAAAGGTCCACTCAAAAGATCATATCTATGTTCACCTAGATGATATTAATCTATGAAGTCACAAATTCAAAGATAATTAAGGATCTAACTCTTAAAGTCAATGAGCTTCTCGTTGCTAGAGACTTTGTTTCACAGGTTAGGTAATAAAATGACAGCTCCAAGAGGCCAACCTCATATATGTAAAGGTTTAAAACTTGGTTTCAATTGTTATAAGGAAAAACAACAAAATGCAGTAAATTAATATTTTGGATTTAATCAAGAGGTTAGAAACTATAAGGGTGCATTTGTTTGCATAAGATATATAAGGATTGAATACATTGTGTTTAATGGTCAAACGAGCTTAACTCCAAGGGGTTAGCCGAGTGGTCAGGACCACGGTTCCTCTCTCTTTCGGAGCTAGCTAGAAGTCTTGGTATTGACCCCCGGTTCCCCTTTCTTTAGGAATCAAAGATCGAGTCCACTAGTGCTACCACTTAAGGGCCACATGGGTGTTTACCCGACTTCCCTTTGGGCCAGGAGGAACGGTTGAGAAGCCTCCGATAGCCAAAAAAAAAATTAATAATAATAAAGAGCTCCACTAAAGATTTAATAAAAAGGCAAGGGCGAAGGATATGAGCTAAGGGGTGAAGGATATAAGATAACAAAGTAGATTGGGCCTTGACTTTCCTATGATTTAAATTAACGAGGATGGTATATCCTTTTCCTGGCTTCCTCTGATACAATTTTCATCAAAAGGAAGGTGATTAGATCGTCTTTTTGTTAAATATTCACCTTTGATTCTTCTTTTTAATATCTTCTAGAAATATAAAGTCTTAAAAGTCTTAAGAATTCAATTATATGAAATGAAGAGGCCTTTTCATCAAATCCCCATTGAAATCCTAAGGTCATGTTCTATGTGGTAAAAGTAAAACCACGTAAGTGGAGAAAACCAATTGCTGTTGAAAAACCAGCTTGCCCTTATGTTGTCGGCAAGGAAATTTGGGGACCATTTTATAAGATTTCCTCTACTAATTGCGAAAAGCAAAAACCTCAAAAAATGTAGTGGAAGTAGTGAAGCATATTTTTCTCCATTTAAACATTGGAAACTTCCTACATCTCTAGTTTTAATCTAGAGTGCAATCAAAGATGAAGTTCCTCTGCTTCTATATTTCTCTTTAGGGCAAGTTTGTGTAACACCATTTTCATGGAATGAAGGAAAAGATGTTCCATTTCTTCCGCTGATTTCATTTTTATTGTTTGGTGAGGGTAGTTTACCATGAAGAAAAGTAACCTTTTAGGCTTGATTTTTCGCAAATTCATGAAATCTTGGAATTCTTTTCCTAAAGACCTCCCTCAATCAGAAGCAGTTTCCTGCAGAATTGAGGAGAATTGCGCCAGTTTTGATGATTTTCCTCACAAAAAAGTATTCGCACCAAATGATATAAAAAAAACTTTGCTATGGAAAAAAGTTCTGCTTTTTCGGACATTTATTTGGAAAGGTGGTTTCACAAACATAATTTGAATCTTTCCACCAAATGTGGTAGCTTTAGTTTTACTTTTCCAACATATGCTACCTATGTATTTATTGAGTAGGGCCTTTTTGGAGGGTCAAAGAGTGTAGGGTTAAAGGTGGAACACCAAATCCTTTAGGAGTGAGTAATCATTTCCTATAAGAATCTTGATGGTTTATTTCGTTCTTTTTTCATTTTTTTAAGTGGTAAAAAAATTTCATTAAGATTAAAAGGGATACAAAGCACAATAAAGACAAAAGCAAAGGGAGGAGAAGAGGTAAAAGAGATGTGTTAACCCAAACCTCAATTACATTATCACACCTACCTAAGAAATAAACCTATCAATCCCTTTCTTAGCTAACACATCCGCCATGGAATTGGTGGATCTAACCTAATGATGAAAAGTAATATGAATGTTGGCCGATAACTCCCTAAATTTTATTAAAGTGAAATTGAAAATTTCAAGGATTGACCTTCTTATTGGACACCCAACTAATTGCATTAGAAGAATGACTTTCCATAAGAAGCACACCATCATATCTTGTAGAGAACCACCTAAGACCTTCTAGAATAGCTAGCACCTCCTTTTCATTGGAGTCGCACACACCTACCTACATGCTTGGGGAAAAAAGTAACACCTCACCCTTGCCATTATGAAGCACTCCTTCAATTCTCGTGGGACCCGGCTTTCCCATAGAAGCACCGTCCACGTTAAACTTTAAAACCCCATCTGAAGGGAACACCGCTGAGTTGATCTCCTCTCCTTTAAAGGGCGATACACCATGCAAGCTTCCCAACTTGAAAGGATATCGTCAAGGGTAAACTTGGAGAACTCCCCAATTTTGATGGTTCCTTTTAGCATTCATGCACTCATTGCATCTTAGCTATTTGACATAAAGTTCATTTCTTAAGGTCTACTCGGTTGCAAGCATTTCTACCCGAAATTCACCTTACTTGGAAACTGATAACTTTCTGAGAATTCCAGATAGAATGCAAGAGTTGTTTGTGGGATATCTGAATTCCTTTTTATTGACATTTTAAATGAAAATTTGTTGAGCTAGCCAACGGAAAAGTCACTTTTGGCCAGCTGAATTCTCTTAATTTTGGAATTCCGAATGCTTGGGACCCATTAGCCTTGTATAGTTCTACTTTATGGGGGTTAGCATTTGGAATTCTCCAAAATCCTCCAGCAAAGGTATCCCAAAATGCTAGCAACCAACATGCCCTTAATTAAAAATAACAAATTAGATCTTAACATTGCAATTTAATGGGCTTTAAATTCTTATATTAAAGAAGTTTTAGTTCAAGGCCCAGCACAATAACATAATACTTCAATGCTAAAGATGCAAACTGGTATTAAGTAACCTAGGGAAGTTCTTCTTTCAATGGAGTTTTAACTCACTTTATTAAAAATAGATGCAGTCTAAGACTACGGTTGGAAATGAAACGTGGGGATGTGGATGGGGGGACTTCAAGGACTCCCTAGGACCCTCTTTTTTGTAAAAAAATCAGCTCTAACCGTGATCTCTGTTATCTCTATCTGGGCTCCAAAAGTTTAATCATATAGTATATAACTAGTTGGGCCTTAATCTCATTATAGATCCAGGCAATTCATTTTATTTGGATCCATGTTCGGGTGCTTCTTATTAATCGGGTGTAGGTACGGATTAGCAATGGCAAATGGGTCATATTAATGAGGCATATCTACGAGTTGAGGCCCAACATGTACCCGACCCGTTTGTGAAATGGGTTGAGTAGCAACCATAGTGGGGATACTTGACCCGACCCAACTCGTATAAGTAGCTGTTTGGATAAATGAGGAGTTGAGTAAAGTGAACTAAATTTCACAAGAGGAGTGAATTCGATGAGAAGTGGGTGAAAGTTAAGGTAAAGTACTTTACTTCACTCTATATTGGATGCTTGGTGTGAAGTTAAGGTTTGGAACTTTAACCCAAGGCAATGGGATATACATGTGGCTTACGTTAATACTGCATCTGTTGCGCCGGATTCATCCAAAAATGGTAGAGTTGAGATTTTAATCCGTTGGGCCCATTTAACTTCACTTTACTCTATTTTTTGCCTATCGGCACAAACCCAATCCATTTCGGATAATAATGCTACGTTTGAGTTAAATTGCAGGACAAAAAGAGCCCAACATAAGTTTGGCTCATTCCATATAAAATAAACGATTCTCATTACACCACCAAATTGTTTAAATGAGTTTATGCATACAGGTTGGCTTTGAACTAACCCATTAAGGCAAGGTTGTGTGGATTAAACATACAAGAGCCATTTTTACTGTGGGTCAGGTTCTACAACCCATGAATGACCAGTATATATTTCCGGGTTGGGGCCAGATTTTGCCACCTTACTGCAGATCCAGTAAGAAGGCCCTAATTCGGGTGTCACTATAAATCTTTTGGATATCTTGTTACAGGCACAAATGGATCGTAACGATTTCGCGGGCCTTATATCTGATCCACCAACAAGAGGCCTTATCATACTGGGTTAAGCAACAAAGGCCCAAGCCATTTAACTACTTAGATCTTCGCTTTATCAAATTAATTTTCGAATATGTGAGCCCAACCTCGGGCCATTTTATACGGGCTTAAATTTTAAGCCTGGTGTGACCCATGGTTCACAGTATTAAGTATTAACCCTAATCAAGGCCCAATCAAATCTTCGTAAGTTTATCTTCCAAAAATGTGATTTACCATGTATTATCATTTCAACCATCACTTTTCTTTATCTTCATCTATCTTGGGTTGCCTAACTATCTCTCATTAGGCAGTGAAGATCATCAAGACGGGCGCGCAAGAGAGATTTGATCATCAATAAATCAAAAAAGAATAATTATTATGTAATTATACTAGTTTAATTAGACAGGAGCTTAGTGGGCCTACGTAGGTTGGCCTGGACAAGGACTTCTGGGCTTTTCAAAAGCCCAGATGCTTTCCATTTTATTAGATGGGCTTATTTTAGGCCAAATCTGAAGAGCAGACTGCAGACCTATAGCTATGTTAAGCAGTAAGCTGAGCTGAAGGTAGAGAGGACAAATGGCCAATGGCTTGGGTTCAGGTCTGTGCACAGATCTGGGCCCAACTCAGGCCCAGGTAATAGAAATAATAACCATGCCCAAATTTAAATTAAAGACCCAAACTCAAAGCTGGATTCTATAGGCACTGCCCCAAATATCAATTCAACCCAATCCTAAAACTTCGGTTCGAACGCCACGTTTCTTTATGCATTGGCCTAAAAATCACATCAACCCAATCCTATCACTATGGTTCGAATGCCCTATTTCTATAGGCAGTGGCCCAAATATCACTTCGACCCAAATGATTTACACCGTTGAAATGTGATCAGTCCCACTGTCCCAATGTAAATCACTCTTCTTGGAGTGAAATGGTAGCTTTAAAAAAGTAGCAACTGTTTGCTTCACATAATGGGTGATTATTATGATGGCTCTCTCCATCTGCACCTGCCTCAGGGGGCCAGAAGCTGATTGAGTTGAATATTTTGGGTAACAAAACCCTGGCCGTAAGTAACCAAAAGCTGATTGCCCTATGTTTGACCTGAATTGTTAAGGATTTTATGGTGTATGAAACAAAACCTTCTTGAAAGAGAAGAAAATGACAAGTGGATAATGGCCTTTTAGCATAGCGACTTTTTTGTCGTAATTAATGTTAGTCCGACTATAATCAGTAATAGTTCAGTATTTAGTAGACAGTTGTTCTCAACAGTGAATGAAATCAACTAAATAGAATTACTGAAAGTAATCTAAAAGAAATTAAAATTCATTTACTGTTTGAAGGCAGAAAAACAGTAGAAATTTAGAGAAGGGGGCTGATCAAGGCTAGTGTTTAACACTATGTTCTTAAGACAAAATTCGCCTTCGCTAAGGTGCTAACGAGCTTTAGCAGCGTCTGTCTCTCAGGATACAATGATCTGTCTCACAACAGTTGCAGCACTACAAGCTGTGTGACTGGCGAACCAACGGTGCAACATGACTCTCTCTCTCTGGACTCAGATGACTCAAAATGCAATGTAGCAGCAGTTGATTGGATGATAAAAAACGAATGGACAAGATGCATATTTATAGCTTGTATCAAGTCCTTTCAGAGGGGGTTGCATCTGTTCAGAACAATGACTGTTCAGGTGAATAGATGCACCTCTTCTTTGTCTTTGGATACACCCTTTCAATTGCGAAAGGACACACCACACCATTAAGGACACATCCCATTTGAAAAAGAAAAATTTTATAAAATAAAATTTCTCCAAAAAAAATGGGTAGTGGGCCGAGCCAGGCCCAACTCGCACGGGAAGCCCAAGCCCAAGCCCAAGCCCAATGCGGGGCGGCGCACCCGTGTGGTGGTGACCCCACCTTGGTCTAGGTCCTCCCTCCTCCACAAAAGTGGGATGCCCCTTGGGGCTCATCTTATACTACCAAGGTAAGTGTATTTATACCCAAGGAATGTTTTGCTCCCAAGCAATGTGGGAAGCAAGTTCACCACTTCCTTTTGTTTCCATGTTTAACATGTTCAAGTAGTGGTATTTAGGAGGCAATTTCTCATTCACTTCTTAATGGATTAGAGCAACCCAATACATGTCTCTAATCTACTCATGGAGTAGATTACATACCCATGTATTCCCACCTAAAAAGATAAGTAGGTCCCACTTAGTTTTTGGCTCAAAGTTTACAAAAAATAGTGGTTCTCTAGGCCATTTTCCAACAATTAATTCTCTGCTATTTTCATATCTAAATGGAGGAAGCAATGTAGGGGAAATAATTTTGAAATCCTTTTTATTTTTCAGACTAAGAACTGTGAAAATTAAATGATTAAACATTGCTTTTTAAAAAAAAAACAGCACCCCTTTAGCTTGTAGTTTTTTAAGTCAAGGCAAAAATCCCTTTTGATCTTGAGAGAGAGAGAGGGAGAGAGAGAGAGAGATATTTTAGCAGCCATTTAAGGCTCAGGTTTTCTAATTTGCATTTTATTCCAAAACTTTTGGTCATCACTACATCAGAAAGGAAAAGAGAAGAACAATATAGAACCCATATGATGGTCTTGAAAGTTGCATGCCCCTGCACAAGCACAACAGTCATCAATCCTGTTCATTATGAGGTCCCAAATGAAATTCAAATCCCACTTTGTACAACCTTATTTCTTTAGTAAAAGAATTGAATCATTTACTTCTAAAACCATTCAGATAGGTTTTTTTAGATCTTGCACAATCCATGAATCCTCTCCTGACCCAAAGCCACACCCCAAAAAAGAGTTTATCTTGCTCCTTATTCACCATCATCTCCTCAACCCCTTAAGACTCCAACACCCTTAATTGGTGCTGTCCTGAGTTGAAATGCTACTCTAGGCTTATAGACTGTTTGTGGGGGCTCCCTTTTGTTCCATAGACAAGTGGGGGTGGAAAAGGTGACTTGATATGGGGGTTTGGAGCTATGGCACTGGTTACATTATCCTGAGGCCACCCATTCATGGCTACCAACTTTCCAACTTGGCTTTCAAAATTTTCAATAGTACCTACAATGTAGGATCAGCCAAGGCCTTTTTCTCCCTACACCATCATGGAGTTTGTTATGTTTTCTTTGATGAAATGACATCTCAATAAGCACTCCACCCACCCTAATGAGAATAAAAGAAAAAATCCCAAATATTCTCTTCCTTTCACCCCTACCATCCAATAGAACACACTTAAGATTATGCTACACTTTATATATAATGTGTGATAAAAAAAAAAAAAATATCAATAGTTGGAAGACAAGAGAATCCAATTTTGCATTTAGTGAGTGGGTCACTTTAGTGAGGCCCACTTTAAAAGGTAGGTCCCACTATACAAAGGCCTTGGACAGCACTCCTTTTCCTAGAAAAGATTCTAATCATTTGAGATATCAATTATGAAGATGAGGGTACAGTTGGCAAATTCCTGTACAGCTTCTAGAAATTCTTAGAAAACGAGCTTATTGGCAAGGATTGAGAACAATATTTTGAAACTCGAATCCAAGGTTAACAGCTTGATTGGATGGGTTAATTCAAATTAGTTTGATGCATGGCTTAACTAGTTTTGACCTTAATGTCGTAAATTTAATAAACAAAGTAATTAATTAATTATGAACGCCAATTTCAACCGTCCAAAACTGCAAGTTCATGTCAATTTGATCGTAGTTTTTATTAGGGTCTATTTGGTTAGAGGAATTCTAGGGAGACTAGAAATCAAAATCCCTGTCTTGTCTTATCGCACTGGTTCTCCGTTGCGATGCATCAAAATGGACAGGGATCTCATAAAAAAATTCTTTTGATGAATGGGCCAAACCTGGACATTTTCAAGAACAATAGCTAAGGGTTTGATACTACCACTTGGATCTGGATCCATCATGCTGATGCTTGTGATTTTGATATGAAAGTTCTTGTCCAAGAGAATTATGAATTCACTCAAGTGGTTTTCAAAATGCAAAATTACGTTCCAACATTATAGAAGTTCAGTACTTATAATTTCAAAGACTGAAAGCGACTCCTCAGAAAGATGTTTTTTTAAGAGAATTTTAACATTCAAATAGAAAAATTCAACTGCTTTTAAAGACATATTCTAACACTCGAGTAAAAATCCTTCCACACTTGCAATTATCGCCAGAAATATCTTCAAGCAGATACGCCCTTAGTTTAGATGGTTTTGTCCAGTTCTTGAATGTGTTTATGTTGGGTAAAATCATTCAAGTAGTGTGAATCCATTCAGATTCAACTAGCTACTCATCCTATTTTTTTAATAGGCTAGTTAGAAAGTGAAGGATCAAAAGTGAAAGAATTTTAAGACAAATGAACTTTAAGAATTTATAAACCCTTGAAGATCTTATATGCTTCACTCTCCACCTCTTTTCCTAATAAATCTTTTAAATGAATTGAGGATCACCCAAAGCTTTTTTATATACATATGATTCTGTTCTTTTCATTCAACATCACTGAATTCACGGCTAGGATGGATTGCAAAGATAGATACCTTCAGCTGCCTTGTTCATGGTGGGCCTTTGCTGTTAAAGTGTTAATATCTGCCCCTACATGTGCCTCAACAGCAAGAATAGAACAACTTTGGTGGTCCCAATGGGACTACTACTACTACTAAAGTGGGCTTATATATATTATTATTGCTGGAAGGACCTTGATGGGATTGCACTCAAATATGCTCTTGACCATCTTTCTTTTCATTTTGACCATCAACAAAAGATATACAGGTAAAATGTTCTGATACTTGTAAATGGAATACAAAAAAATATATGCTGAAGCTACTGCCACTCAATCCAAACTTCAGATGCTAGAGACCCTAGTAAGAAGATTAATATCCTAGCATCTCATATCACATGCAGTTTGGGGCATGGAAGGAAGGACTAGTGGGAGTCTAAACAAGCACCTAGACCCAAGGTAATCAAAACTAGCAATTAGGGAATGAGAAATATAGTTTCATATAAATTAAAGATAACAGTTTTCAGAACAGATGAACTTCTTCTAAGCTGACATGTGGGCTCTCTTGTGCCCCTATGATCAATCTGAGCCCTTGATACTTATTATCCTTCCTCATCGGTCTTTCAACCGAATTAGGATTGACTTAACTTTGGTATTCATTTCAAGTTGTTTATGCTCTTCAACAATCATGCAAAATTTGACATCCATCCCAATTTATCCGGTGGCTAAGATTTGAACAACTTTAACGCTTGGATGCAAAGCAAATGCTTCTAATGAGAAATAATCAAGCATAGTCCATGCAACTCCTTGATCAGCTGCATAGTGTGGGATCCATCTCTGAGTCCACAATTCATCACTATCATCATTGAAACCTTGTCCTAACTATATTGGGATTAGTTATACGAATTTTATTTCTCCATTTAAATTTATTATGCAAGCCATTGGTTAGCTCATTTTAGTTAAAAAGTCTCTACATGACTCGGCCAAATTGACTACACTTGATAGAGCTCTGAGTTGGAAAAAGATTGACTGACATGCCAAGTGGGAACAGCACTGCCAAACTTGGGTGAGTCAGGTTTTTGAACTATGGTGGGGGCTAATGGCCACTTGATCATTCTAAGTAGTTGGTACCTCAGGCCACTAGTGAATATTGGTGGAAGTGTGGCCTTTGGGCTGATGGCACAGTTTAAAGGAGCATTTCCATTAGTGAACATCATGGGATTCATCTCACTGAGATGTGATTGTTACAAATCATACACACAATTATCTGCATGACTTTCTATTGTTGATGAGGAAATTGATTTGTCTAGGGAAAATCTACAAAAATACATGGTGTAATTACAAGATAGGAGCCTAAGTTTTGAGGCGACTTTCAAATAGGTTGGTATTGACCAATTATAATGTCATCACAAATGTTGTTATATAAAAATGCAAAATAGTTAGATGTCCTTAACACCCTGCAAAATTCCAAGTTGATATCTCCAAATAATGAGTTTTTTATTTATTTATTTTTTATTTTCACTAAATAAACTTCAAATGCGCCCCAATCCAACCCATTTATTTCCATCAAATGGGATTATTAGCACCACCCAACTCATCTTAGTTCATTTCCCATATTGTTATCTATCACCCATAACACACCTACAATTTGAAACTCCTTCAAGGAAGGCTTTTTGGTTTTCACAAATCCAACCCTTCTAGACTCTAAATTCAGCACGCGTCGGCGCGCTCGCACACACACACACATGATCTATCTCGCCTTCATTTGATATTGTCTAATCAAAATTGGCCCGACCCTGCCTTAGTTTCTATCGAAACTTTAAAAATCAAAGTCTTATTGTTTGATTATTTTCACCTAATTCGATTCTCTAACCCTTATCAAATCCAGCTGCAAAACATATCTTGAAACAATTTGCATTCCGGGCCCTCAGCATCCATGAAAGAGAAGTAGAAAGGAGATGAAAGATAGAAGAATAGGCCGTAGTGCACCTTTGGGTGCCATTGTCATTAAGAAGATGCCTCGATGTAGGTTTTTTTTTTTGTAAATAATATAGTGCCGGTGGATGATGAGAAAGATGACGTGAATACGAAACTTAAGAGATTGTGGGAGACTTCAAAAGTTTAATTATTTTAAAATAAGTTGTATGAAAAAAGAATATATGAATTGTAACTTTGGAGGGGGTGGGAAAAAAAACTGAAACTCCAATGGGAATTGAAGCTCAATGACCTTTATCAAATCCACCTACAAAAACATAACTTGAAACAATTTGCATTCCATGGCCTCATCATCCACGAAAGAGAAGTAGAAAAGGAGATGAAAGATAAAAGAGAATCGGCCGTAGTGCACCTTTGGGTACCATTGTCATTAGGAAGATGCCTCGATGTAAGGCCTTTTTTTTTTTTGTAAATAATATAGTGCCGGTGGATGATGTGAAAGATGACGTGAAAACGAAACTTAAGAGATTGTGGGAGACTTTGACATTTAAGGATTTTAAAATAAGTCATATGAAGAAAGAATATATGAATTGTAACTTTGGAGGGAGTGGGAAAAAAACTGAAACTCCAATGGGAATTGAAGCTCAATAGATATCATAAAGATATTCATTTTGATAAATTGGCTTAATAATTGGTTTGGATAGAGAGACTGGGGAAGATGTTGAACACAGGACAAGAGAGGGATAATTACAGTGGAGACTAATTTCTGAAGTGTGTTGTGATCGTGGTGCCAACAAGATTGACGGGAAGATCTTACATTGCATCGATTAAATCAGTTATGACTTATAGAGCATAATGTTGATTAATCAAGAAGCAACACATGCACAAAATGAGTATGGTAAGCAAAACAAATATGAAGATATTGAGATGGATCTGTGGTAAAACTATGAACAACATAACCTATATGGGCATTTTCAAGAGGATTAAGAGGTAACATTAATAGGTGATAAATTAAGAAAGTCTTGTTTACAATGGTTTTGATATATGCAATGCAGGTCAAGTTCTTTCGTCTTGAAATCAAAATAATATTCATTATTTCAAGCGGTTCTTTTGGGCATTCGTTTAAAGAGCAAATGAAGATAGAATTGGTTAAACCGAGATGTCTGGAAAAAGTGTTTGTTTATTTCTTCATTCGAAATGGGCCCTTATTCTATTTCTATATTCCTTCTAGATCCAAGGACTAAACAATTAAAAAAAAAAAAAAGGAATAGATTCATAGGCTCCATACCTTGTTATAGAACTCATGCTTCATAGGAATATCGGATCAAATAGAGTCGGCGAATGATAGGGGTGTACATGAATCAGATTGGTGCGGATTAGGCCAAATCTGTCACCAATCCGTGGCTGTTAAAAACTAATCTGATCCGATCCGTAGAGAACTGGATCAGATTGGTTTAATCCGTTCAATTCGTTGAATTTAATGTTAAAGAAAGAGATCTAACCATCCATAAAAAAATACAAATTACAAATATATTTAGACCCCTTAACTTATATTTAGACCCCTTAAGCTTTTTTTATTTATATTTAATGTCAACGGATTGGATCAGATTGAATCCACTGATTGAGGGTGAAATCCGTCACCGATCCATTACTAATGGATTACAAGATTTTCAATCTGTTACCAATCTATTTAACATCGGTTAGGTTAAAAATCCGTGGATCAGATAGTTTTACGGATCAACGGATTCTTTGTGCATCCCTAGCGAATGAAGTAGGTTCATTAACAATTCACATATGAAAAGTGTCAAAAATGACACTATTAAGAAAAATTCTCTCTATGCATGTTATTAGCCTACCAAAGAAAACAAGTGGGCCAAAAAGGAGATGGATGAAAGTAGATAAAAGTGGCAAGGATAAATTTGAGGAAGCACAACCTATCTTACGCAGGATAGATGAGAATAGAGAAATAGAACAAATCAAAATGGAGAAATAGAATTCATTTACCCAACCCGACATATTTGAGACAAGGCTTTAATTATGATAATGTCACTAAGAAGATGAAGATAAACCTTGAATAAATTTGAAGAAATAGAAAAGTGAAGGTACTAAGGTTGATGGAAGCCTAAGCACAAAAATAGATGAATTATAGAGGATGGATAATGTTGGAGAAAATTAGTAGGTGTCTTGTAACCATATTAATTTAACAGGAAGTTATAATTTGAAAGTGGAGTAAACATTTTACAATTCCATCCCAATCAACCCACACATTTCCAACAATATTCAACACACAAGGCCAAGCATATGATGAACAAGCCAATTTTCTTTTTGTTGGTTCAAGGCATAGGAAAGGTCCTCTACTCTCATGTTTTTGTCTTCCATCACCTGATTTATGGCTTTCTACCCATCATCAGTGGGTCCCAAATTTAGACACTGTAGATTGGCCCCCACAGTCCTGATACTGAGTCTTTCCATCCAAAAAAGAAAAATCAAAAGAATTGGCAGTGCAGCACTCAGTCTCACTCACCCTCCAGTGATACTACAGAGATACAGTTACCTCAAAGCAAGTGGAGAGAGAGAGAGCATCATCAAAAGAAAGAAAAGAAAAAAAAAAAAGAGCTTTTGAGAGAGAGAGAGAGGATGGTGGGAAAAGTGATGTTTGTACATGCTGGTATGATGGTGGTGGTGATGATGACCATCATCATCCCTCCAATCCCAAACATATCCTCTCACAGTCACCACCACCTCCACCATCACAAAAAAATCCCTCTTTGCTTCTTTCACTTCACTTCTCTTCTCTCCCTCTTTGATTCCTTGTCATGATGCTTTAGCTCATCTCAGTCCTTTCTTCTTTATTTGGGCAATCTCAAAACCAGCAAAAGCTTCTTCTGAGGTTGATGAGGAGAAGAGAAAGGCGGGAGAGAGAGATGGCTAACAAGTGTGGGTGCTGGGCGGCCCTCAAGCGCGGAGTGAAAGGAGCGTGCAGCTCTTCTTCATCAACAGACTCTCCCAATACCATCCCTCGAACCAGTCTCGTCTACGACGCAGGTCTGTCTGCTTTTTTTCTTGTTCTTCAATCTCAGACATGGCTTTTTCTTTGATCTTGTGGTGTGGGTTTCGACACCCACTTGCTATATCGGCCGGATTCGTTCTTGAAATGCGAGTTTGAAGATTTGTTTTGGTTTTTCTGATGTGGGTTTTGTATAAAGTTGCTTTCTTGATCAATTCTTTCTGTGGAATGATTTTGGTTTGGATTTTGCTGATCTGGGTTTGTAGCGCACTTGCTTTCTTCGGTCGAATTCTTTCGGTGGAATGATTTCGGTTTGGTCTTTTCTGAGATGGGTTTCATACCCAGTTGCTTTCTTGGTCGAAGTCTTTTGGTGGAATGATTTTAGTTTGGTTTTTTTTTCCTGATATATCCAGTTGCTTTCTGGGTCGTATTCTTTCGGCAGAATGATTTTGGTTTGGTTTTTTCTGATATGGGTTTCATGCCTTTCCTCGGTAGAAGTGTTTTTTGGTAGGAATGATTTTGGTCTGGTTTTTTATGATATGAGTTTCATGCCCACTTGCTTTCTTGGTAAAATTATTTTATTTGTTTGTTTGGATTTTTCTTCTTTGTTTTTCTGATACAAGCTTCATACCGAAGTTGCTTTCTCTGGATCATGTTCTTTAGGTAGAATGATTGTAATTTGGCTTTTTTTTTTTCTGATATGGGTCTCATGCCCACCTGCTATTTTTGGCTGAATTCGTTGAGATTTCAACAAAGGTAAATGAAATGGGAATCTTCATTCTCTCCTTGTCTATAAATTTCTATATATTCAATGAGTTTGTTGCAATGCATTAGATGCTGGTTTATTTGGATATCTTTTCACTGACTTCTTACTGAAAGATTTCAATTTTTTTATTTATTTTGGAACCTCAAAGAATTTGTTTGTTCTTAATCAAGTCGGTTTCAGCAATTGGAGAGAATTTTGGATATCTAACACTTCGTTTCACTCTCTGCAGTAACCGAGACCAGATATTTGAATGCTAGCAACAGGGAGCTTGCTGTTCCTCAAGATGCTCAGGCCTCAACAGATGTTGTCATTGATCCGCCTGGGCCCGAGAAGAAAGATGTTCCTCAGCTACTTCAGTTCAATTTTCAGGAGCTCAAATCTGCTACTGGGAACTTCAGACCTGATAGCATTCTTGGGGAAGGCGGATTCGGGTATGTTTTCAAAGGGTGGATTGAAGAGAATGGTACTGCCCCTGCCAGACCAGGAACAGGTGTTACTGTGGCAGTCAAAAGCCTGAAGCCGGATGGTCTTCAAGGCCACAGGGAGTGGGTGGTCAGTAGATTGTCTGTTTTGCTATTTGGGTGTTTGGAGCTCGAGATGGTTGAAGAGCGAGCAGTTTTCATATTCCTTATTTTCCTAAAATGCAGGCAGAAGTCGACTTTCTTGGGCAGCTCCACCACGCTAATCTTGTTAAGCTTATTGGATACTGCATTGAGGACGATAGGCGGCTTCTTGTGTATGAATTCATGCAGCGAGGAAGCCTTGAAAACCATTTGTTCAGAAGTGCGCATATTACCTCTTCTTTGTTTTTGGTTCATCTTGCAATTAAATTTCTGGTAGAGTAGGTTTATTGAGTATAAAGTCTATGAAGTTTTGAAAAATTTGTGGGCCTCTCTTTTATTGTTCCTACTGAAATTCCCACCCTAAAACAATTTTGGATACATGCTTATAATGATTTTGGGGTGGGGAGGGAAGAGACAAAAATTTATCTAATGTGATTTTTGATATCCATGCTGCCCTGCCCTATGGATGATAACCATAAATTCTCTTACCTATCATTTTCTGCTAAAAGAGAAGGAAAAAAACACTCTTCTTTGGGTGTCTTATGTACATTGGCCATCGATCCATTGCGAGATTAAAATTTGTACCTTTTCAATCTCATTTTTATATATGATTTGCTGAAGGGTGATTATTTTTCTGGATCACCTTTTGGTATGCCAGTCTCTTCTCCATTTTTTTATTTTTACTGAAAGTCTCTTCACATTTTTTTATCTTGGGTGTTTTATAATTGGTTGCATCTTTCTTTAGATAGTCAGAATGATATAATGATTTCTTTTCTCATTGGGTTAAACTTTAAACCATAGCATTTTAGGTTTACCCATTTCTTGTATCTATGTTTCCAGCATCATGCATGTCCTGTTGTTCATGTGAAGAAATCTGGTCTGTAGAGGAAAGTGGTTATATTTGCTAAATTAAACCTTTTTCTTCCACAAAAGAGGGGAGGTAAGCAGTCTTCAATTTCAAGAATTTAAAGTGAAAAAGCCGGTGCCTGAGGAAAGAAAGGAGAAACTGTAATGTATATAAGGCTTGATCTTTTGTGGGAGTACACATTACTTCTGATAAAAACGACTATTTAACTTCATCTGCAGGACTTGTTTCTTAAATTTCCAGCAATGGTGGTAGTTGCAGTTATAATTCCAAAGGGCTGTGCTATAGGCAGGGAGTGGCAAAAAATGGAACTGCCACCTAATCTATCAAAAATCTGCAAAGCTCAGGAGTGTGGGTGATCGTATTGTTTCCTAAAACCCTGACATGACTGGAAAGAAATACCACCTTATCAATTGGAAAAATGCCATGAAGCTTGAAAAGTGCGTGCGTGTGCTGAGTAGTCTTGGTATCAAGAGATTGTGGGACTAGAATTGAGTGTTCTTAAGCTTATGTGGATGGAGATTGTTAGAGAACCTGAATGCTTTATCGACAAAGAACATCAAAACAAATAGGAGGATCAGCATCAAGAGTGCATTTGGGCAAGGAAAAAACATGATAAGAGTACTGAGTACCAACCTGTGTTGGAGTTGGTTGTTGTTGCTGTTGCTAGAATTATTATAAAAATAATGAAAGGAGAATGGAGAATGGCAAGAATGAGATGGCCTGTCAGGGTGATAGACACCTCTTCTTGTTAATGATTCTTTCCATGTACAGTGATTACATAAACAATCCAATTTTAGAGACACTAATTGAAATCAATCAACCTAATTACAATCAAAGATTAAAAAGAGATAATTATCTAGCATCCTCCTTGATATTTTGCCAATATAAATTCCATCTTTATGGGTCTCTGAAAAACCACGTGTCTTCCAACAGTCCCCTCAGGTTGGAGCATTACCACATGCCCAACTTGGTAACAAAACCAGTACGAGATTTTGTCCTCCAGCATTAGTAGGGGAATCCACAAAATGGTTTGGGACTAAACATATTCAGGAGCAATTTGTTTGAGGGAAACTTTCTCTTGCACAAAATGGCAATCCGCTTCGACATGCTTGGTTCTTGTTTGGAAGATTTGATTGCTGGCAATATGAATAGTTGCTTGGTTATCATAATGAGGACTCATGGGCACAGGGACAAGAAAAAACCATTTCTTGTAGGAGTAAACATCTAGACAACATTTCACATGTGGCAAGAGCCAAATCCTTATATTTTCCTTCAGCATTGGATTGTGCCACAAATCTTTGTTTTCTGATTAATCAAATGTTTTAAGAGGATGGATGCCATTGAAAACAAATGTTTGTATTTGATTAATCAAATAAATAGTTGTAACCATGTATATATAAAAAAAGCTAATGTGGAAGGCATATCAGCCGCCTTATAGTGGAAACTTGTGCAGAAATGTGAATCTGATGAAAATAAAATTTATTTTGGTTAGTTTTCAAAAGGATTTGTTCTCCAAACTTTAAGATTTAAACCAGAGGAAGAAATCAGTGGCTGAGTAGACAGAAGATTCTTTCTCCTCCAAGGTGTGACTTGGACAAGCCAAAGGATGTTGTAGTCTACATGTTTTATCATGTCTTAGATTGGACATACAACATCTCTTAGCTTTTCAAAACTTTGAGACTATTGATGGGGTGGTGCAACATGCATTAAAAGTGGAAGAGATAGCCAACCGTCAAGCTCAACAACTTGCATTTTTTAAGGGGATTGATCAATCGTCTTTGTTGCCGAGTACAAGTACACAAGTCAAAAATCAAGTCAAGATATGGGATCAAGTTTCCAATCTAGTAAGGAGCCAATAATGAACAATTCGCATGTGTGTTATTTCAGTGCCCACAACGGAAGGTTCACTTGCCATTTCAATTCCCACACCGACCTCCAAAAGCTTCAGTACATGTGAAAGAAGAACAAGAGGTTGAAGAGCATGATGAGGCAGAATGTGAGTAGTTAACCATAGAAATAGAAAGAAGAAGAGAAGTTAGAGCAAGTTGATGTCTATGGCAACTCCATTGGGGAAGTTCTGATGAGCCAAATAATACTACTAAAGGAACCGATGCAAATTGTCAAGAAGACTTGTTTACTAAATAGCATCTTTAATTTGATAGGCATTATTAAGATTGGTGGTTATTATTAAGATTCACTTACTGAAAAGGGCTTCAGTGAGGGTGGTGGTGGTGGTGGTGTGCATGTCCATGTATGTGCCCTAATTTATAAGGAGTGCCTTCTCTGGACATTACTCTTGTCAATGAAACCAGAGAAAGTAGGATGGTGGTAATGTGGCTCGTCTTTCATGTTTGGCTGGAGCCAACTCAACCAGTAGAAGAGGCATTTTCTGGGGCAACAATCACTCAAAAGTACTTATTGTTGAAACCTGCGTCTTCGAGGTATCTACCTTACCTTTGTTTCATGTGCCAGAAGCTTGTGGAAATGATGGATTGTTTCTCTATCCAAGCTGAATATGCTTCATATTTGGGTCTAGTAGCTCTCTGGAGGTTTTCCAAGAAGGGTTGGCGAAGAGCTTAGAAGTTAGAAGAACATATGAAAAAAAGGGAAATAGTCATTTTTTTAAAATATTCTTATGGCTTCTCTTTTTCAATTGGTGTTTTTATGGTTGTATTTCGTTCTTCTTTTAATACAATTATTATTACTATTAAGAAAATGGCTGTTATTATTACGATTCACTCGCTGAAAAGGGCTTCTGTAAGGGTGAGCTTTTTTGTGGTACCTTACATACCAAAGATAATAAGGGATTGGAAAGGGATCACATAGAGGGAAAGCAATGCTTGGTTGAAAAATGATGTCGGAGTATACCAGCTTCCATCTTCCATGTTTGGAAGTTGAATATCGACGAAGAAACTGAATGAATACTGGGTCTTTCTGTTATAGTTGGATGCTTGGAGGTGAATTAGAAAAAATAAGAAATTAATTTCTTATGACTTTCTTTGAGGTGATTGGAATGAGGCAGAAATAAAGGCATGGATAGAAGGATTGAGAATTTGATCCTTAATCTATTTGGGTAGTCTTTTCATAATGAGAAACTTAAGACAATTAGTTTCTTCAAACCTAAATTTAAAAAATGAGATGCGATTTTCTGTTTGTTTGATTCCGCCATGTAGAAAGAGGCTGAACTAGATGGCTGATTGACTAACCAAGGAAGGAATTCTTAGGGCCATTATTTTTGTATGGGAAGGCTTCTTCCTTAAATTAAGACTCTGTATAATTTATTATCTTTTTTTAAGTATATTTTATCGATTAAGCAACAGTTAATAACCTGTGCTAATTGCAGATGTATAGATGGGACTTCGGAGGGGACCACAAAAGCTAAAACAGTAGTCTCATTTGTATGCTAAGCGATAATTGTAAATTAAGATAATTGCATAGCTATAAATAGATAGGAGATGCTTGTTCTAATTCATTGTAATTTCATTTGCAATGATTAGGTCTTACCTGTAGCCTTGACTGGATTCTCTGGAATTATATAAACCTGTCAACCCACACAAGGGGAATGACAGTTATTCTTCTCTTGTGCAATTATCTCTATGATTGAAAATTATATTAATTTACAATTATGGCTTAGTATACACAGGGGACTGTTGTTTTAGCTTTTGTGGTCCCCTTTGCAGTCCCGACCTCTATAGTGTTGGGAAAGTCCCACATCCAACATCGCCCAAGTAATGGGTGTGATAGAGCTTCATATACCTGTTTGGGCCTTCCACCTACCAGCTTAAGCTTTTAGGTTGGTACATGGAAACTTACATGGTTTTAGAGTTACTTCCTGTCGTTCTTATATAGCCCACGTGGCAGGCTCGTCCATGAAATATATTGGGCCTGCACATGAGGGGGAGTGTTGGGAAAGTGATGAAAGTCCCACATCCCACATCGCTCAAGCAATGGGTTTGATAGAGCTTCATATATTTGTTTGGGCCTTCCACCTACCAGCTTAAGCTAGTAGGTTGGTACATGGTATCTTACATATGGTTGACGCATTTCAGGGAATGATTCGATTAACCCACTTGACAACCCAGGTCAACCTGTCATAAGCACCTGAATAATAATAATTTGCAGAAAAAAATGATAGAAAATATCAATTCTTGCTGTTATTTTCTCCATTGTGCGGTATGTACTAATTCAAATTAGCTAGGGTTCTGTAGCATAAATACATAAAAGATGATTGATGGTACTGCACAGCTTTCTAGCATTATCTAAATTTTTTACAGGGATCAGTATCTTCAAATATCACGCTGATTTTTTTTTTCTAACTGTTGTAGGGGCTTTACCTCTTCCATGGTCCAGCAGGTTAAAGATTGCTCTTGGTGCTGCTAAAGGACTGGCCTTTCTCCATGGTGGAACTGAACCTGTCATTTACAGGGACTTCAAGACATCCAACATTCTGCTAGATTCGGTATGTGCCAAAATCTCCTACTTTCACTATCATGATTAGTATCCTTCTGCCTTTACAATATGAAGCTTCCTTTTCTAGGAATTTAATGCAAAGCTTTCGGATTTTGGGCTGGCAAAAGCTGGGCCCCAGGGGGACAAAACACATGTTTCTACTAGGGTAGTGGGGACATATGGTTATGCTGCACCAGAGTATGTGATGACAGGTATGTGGTCATTTTTATGATGAGTGAAATGATACCCTCGCGAAGTAGTAACTGTAAAAAGTTCAGTTGAGTGTCATTGCTACATTTCAGAATATGAGGTCGCGCTGCTGATCTTTCTCAAAATAAAAAATGAAAAAAAAAAAATAAATAAATAAAGGTCACACTGTTGGCATTATGATTTCAGTTTCTGGTGCCCACAGAAAGAGGTAAACTGTTAAAGTAGTGGTATTGAGTTGGTTCTTGAAAAGCTAGGAAATACCTCAAAAAGGTGCTCCCAGTGGTAATTGTAACTTAAAAAGAATGTTCATGTGGTGCATGCTCGTACAGGAATCGGGAGAAATGCATATGCATGTGTACTTTTGCATGTATTGAACCCAAAATAGGACTGGCATGGTTTATATAATAAGGACTTCCATTGTTTAACGAAATTGGCATGTCTTGATTTGTCTGTACCTGTTGATATATAGAAGAAAAAAAAAGATACATGATTAATGCCTTTGCATTCAATTTTTGGTGATATATCTTATTACATGACATTAGGCCCAATATTCAACTTACAGACTATATATCTGTAATGCGCTGATTTTTAACACCTTGTGTGGTGGACACATGATCTCTCTTTCTGACTCCAGCAATGTCAATGCCTTAATTTACAGTTTGGGAAAAAAAAAAGTTCTTAAAAGAAGAAAAAACTCATTGAACAGAGTCTTCACCAAGTCTTATGCTTTATCAAATGAGAAGTTGAGCATGCATTTTGTCTGCACATTGCATGGCTCCCTCAATAATGAACTTTGACCAAGGTAACACAGTTCACACTGTTCCAAACATACCATCCTACCATTCCAAATATGTTATTCCTACGCCACATTACCCTCTGGAATAATTATTGCTGGAGTGCATACTTGTAGAGCCATAGATGTCTGATAATCCTACACTCATTTTCTCCATGTGGCCTTGCTACTGTGCCACACAAGTTGTATATCTGATGGGTGCACCCCATATGTCACTTGGCTCTAATCCAAGCAGACAATCATCAGGCCAGTAAGTTCTGAATTGTAAGTATGGATGTTTGAGGCATTTGATAAGGAAAACCATAATTTCCATAGAGAGCCCATAATATTGAGGGGGCAGCCTTCTTTCTTGGGCAGTTCATTTGACAGTGGGACTGGCACATCTTTCACACGTTTGCTGAGTGCATTGGAAATGGGCATGGGAAGATGGTGTTTGATTTTCAGCCACACGTTAGTAGATGAGTTGTTTTGGATTCTCGCAGTTCAGTGTTAGCATTCACATCTCATTTTCTCAACTATCTAGTGGACCTGAACTCCAAAAGATTTAAACATATTTTGAAGTTTAGTTTAGTTGTCTGATAAAAAATCTAAATTTGTAATGAATTTATCTTTTACAGTTTCTAAGTCCCACTTGCCTTTGCTTATTTAAAACAAAAGGAAGTGAGGTTTTGTTAATTGTGAAAAAATAGAAGGGCAAAAACAGTAGTTGATAGCTATAGTAGTTGTGGTTAGCTACAGTATGCTATTAAGTTGTGTTAGTGTACACCTTTATATACTTATGTAGTCATCTCGTGTAATTAGGTGATGGTTACTTACAGTTATAGGCTTGCATACTAGAATGGTTATTTATAGTAGTATGGTTTACATGCATCTCCCCTTCTACCATATGCTCTGTACTGTCTCTTCTACCTGCTTTCTTAGCAAAAAATAGAAAAAGAGGAACCGCAGAATTTTTCAAATCTTGGAAGACATAGAAGCCCTCTGCTCTAGTGGTTCATTAAATTCAAAGGAAAGTTCTAATGTGGGTTTGCAGAGTAGTGGTGGTTGCAAGAGCAACCATGCTTTAGTCGATTCGAATCTTTTTTTTTTTTCTTTTGTTATTATTATTATTATTATTTTGGTCGTGGTTGGGTGGGGAGTGGTTGTACCATAGTCTTGCACATGTTCGTAACAACATTAGTATTTTCTGTCAGTTCTGTCCTTGGAATGTTTGTGCATGATCGTGACAAAACCGGAAGAAAGGAAGCATCTATATATATATAAAATCTCTGAAGATTCTTCTTCAATGGCATAATTTGCAATCCTGGTTCCTTCTCATGCAGGGCATTTGACATCTAAGAGTGATGTCTACAGTTTTGGAGTTGTATTACTTGAGATTTTAACTGGTCGAAGATCGATGGATAAGAACCGGCCTAGTGGGGAACAAAATCTTGTTGCATGGGCCAGACCATACTTGGGAGATAAACGAAAGCTGTTCCAGATTGTAGACCCACGATTACAGCTCAACTATTCCATTAAGGGAGTGCAGAAGGTTGCTCAGTTAGCGTACTATTGCCTCAGCAGGGACCCCAAATCTCGTCCCTCAATGGATGAAGTCGTGAAGGGTCTCACACCATTGCAAGATCTCAACGATCTTGCTATTTATTCTTACCACTCTCGTTCATCTCAACAAGGTCGGCGCAAGAAGAAAGCAGAAGGTAATCGGCAGCTGTCCCAAACACAATCCAAAAGCATCAGGGATTCTCCATTAAATACAGGTAAACATCATTGTATATAATTCGTGTTGGGTCTATGCTGTAAGTAAAGGAATTGTTTGTCCCTTCATCCATTTTCTCGATGGGCTTTAACTTAATTTGTGGGCATAAATTTTCTCGCCCGGGAATGGGGGTGTTTAAGAACTATATGCAGAATTCAGACTTTTGCTCAAGGGTCTGCGTGTTTCAAAGATCAGCCAACCAATGAGTATGAAATGGACATAAAGGAGGATGTTATAAAGCTCACATTGTTGGTTGAGTGATGGAGAAAATTTTTGGAAGGTACATCATTTAATTTTCCTCCAGTTTTAAGAAACCTTGAAATGTAATGATTCTGTTGATCAAGTTGGGATTGATTTTATTGCACCTGCTACTAGTGTCATGATTGAGATAACATGTGCATTAGATGAAGTCTTTGATTTTCTAACAGTTGCTGCCATTCCTTGAATCCAATCACTAGATTGTTATGTGTGATTTCTTCCCTTTGCTCAATCGATCTTCAGATGTGTTTTTTGGTTATTTACAGTGTTCTAAACTAATCTAAGCATCGTTATTCGAAGGCCCATTTGTTAATGAAAGACATTGGCTGTGTATTCTTGTTTCAGTGTTTTTAAAAGATAATTCTAGTTCTCTTTTGGTTTACATGCAAATATCAGTTCTATGAAGAAGGATCTTCTTCTTCTTTTTTTTTTCATGAATGAGGAGATTCGTTGGAAAGTAGAAACATGATTCAATGGGAAATGACGCACCCCATAAGGTTAGGGATGTAAACAGGTCGATTCCGGTCCGGGTCCATGGTGGACCCAAAACCGTTAATAAAAAGGTGGATCCGGAACAGGAACCGTTAATGAGAAGATGGAATCAGAACGGTATATGGGAGGGGTCCAGGTAGAGAGTGATAAGGGAGAAATTTAGTTTTTAGAAGAGATTTTCAAAAATTGAGGCAATATGTCTGGTCTTGGGTCCATGAGTCGAAACAACAGTGGAACTGGGCCCGGACTCGTTTACTTATCGGGTCTAAATAAGGACCCAGACCCAGTTTTTTCGGGTTGGAACAGAATCGGGGATTCATTTATATCCCTATATAAGAGCATGCTTCTTTCAAGACAATCTTGATGTTGCTACATCCATCAAAGGGTGAGGTCTGTTTGTCCAAAGTGGGGGACATCAATTGGAGAATCGGGATCCTGTGAGGCTATTCACCCACGATGATCATCAATGGACCAATCACGGTGTGCCACATCACCATGGGATGCGGGTACGATTGTCTTTACTAAAAGCTTTTGTTTGCTTGGCTGTTTGTCGAAACTCTAATATGCGGTTACGGATTGCTGGTTGGTTGGGGTGTGACCATGTGGGTTAGGGTACATTGGGCTTGGATTAAGGTGGATGACTTTTGGGGGTTTGGATTTGAATAGGGGTTCTGATTTGGGTTTGAGTGGGATTTTGGTTAGGGCTTAGACTAGGTTAGGGTTTTTGTTTAATTAAGTGTTAGAGATTTGAAAAATAATATTGAGGATTTAAGCAGTTTTAGATGGGGATTTGATTTGTGGGTTTTTAATTCCCAACCCACCCCAAATTGATTTATATAGATTGGGCCAGGTTGACCTGTTTATATGCTGGTGGTAGTAGTATTCTTGTCTGGAAAACAATCCCAGTTTCTAAATTGTTTTACTTTGGGTTTCAACCCAATCAAACACCACCTCTTACCTGGATGTCCAGGGATCGACTTTGGTCTCCCGCCACTCCTTATATGTATGACTTTTACTCCCTGCTTGTGCGGGTTCTCTCTCTTTGCGGGTGCAAATCTCTTATGGCCTCAACCCTTTATCTAGGATATACAACAACAACAACAATAAAAACAAACAACCAGTTTCCACCCCTAGCTTAACTTTTAGACCCATTTCCAAATAAAATCATTCACCCATATCCTAGTCATGACCTTAAAACTCATCAACAGAAACGAAGTTTGATTTTCCAATATGTAAAGGTTTTGGCCATCATTGATGCAGAGTTTGTGTTTCAGTCAAGCAAATGTATTACAACTCTATTCTCACCACTTTCCTATCCTATTATGTTATTTTATTTACATCTAAAACACTCCAAAAGCATACTAAAAATCAAGATCTGCTTTTTTTTTCCCCTTTTGTTATTAGTGAAAAAGTGCCAAAACAAACTTATATATTAGTGTAGTACCAATATATCAGCTGAAACAGAAGGTTTTGGTTTTGGCCCCCCACAGACACCTGAAATGTGTTAAAAACCATGCCCTAGTTTCTAATAGAAAAAAATAACGAAACCAACGAGTGGTAGCTCAATGCCAAGGACTTTGCACTTTAGGGAAGCGGAGAGGTTTTGTGTTCGACCTTATCTTCATTGGCCACCACCTAAAATTTTACCGGGTGCATGTGGATTGGAGGATTTGAAAACCTTGATAGTAAGTTATTACACCAAATCAAATCAACTCCAAAGTGCCTCCTGTATTCAAAACTTGTTCTTTCTTATAATCCAGTAGTTTTTTTTATTATATATAATCTCTTATTGTGAGCCCACTAATCCAGAATTGACAAAAGGTGGCTTAAGACTTCTATAACTGCCTCCCAAAAATAAATAAAACACAAGTGAATAACCAAATGGGAAGAAAGGTGTCACAAGCAATCCACCATTATTGCAAGTTTTGATAATGGCTTATTGCTAGTCCATTTCAACACTCCTCTCTTCCTTGTGGGGCCCAGTTGACCTGCTGCTTTTGCTTCCTTGTGGCCCTCCACAAAGATAGCAATTATACTTTACACCCTTTTTCTTTTAAGCTGACACAGCTTGTCGGGACAAGACTAGGATGTTCATCATGGTGGAAGGGCCCACTTATGATGGCAGAGATCTGCAGTCTGCTGTTTTAATTAGAGGGCCATTCCTGTAAGCCCACATAAAATAGTAGGCCCCAGTGGCCCACCATATAAGATTATGCATTCGATTTTTAGGGTTTACGGGCCTACGAGCAGCCACTTTGTGCAAAATTGTCAAAAGATAGGTTTGTTTTTTATCTGACCCTACTTCGGCGGAACCGCACTGAGTGATGACCTATTGTGTTTCCTTTATCAATACTATTGATTTGTAGCCACAAACTAGAATCAGCTTGCAGAGAGAGGTTGAACTCATTGGAGCCAGCCCACCCATAATTAAACATCTTACCCTTGTTCTAGCACTTGAAAATGAGCCCATTGTTGGATGATTGGATACAAGGCATTGAATTAAGGTAAAAGAATCAGAAGCAGCGACTGAATTGCAATTACCTTTCTAGAAAGTGATTGATCACAGGTTGGGCCTTCACAGTAATCTATGGGGCTGCACTTAGAGGATTCTGATTCATCAACCAACTAAACTGAGGTTTCTTCTTCTTTTGTGAGATTCTTCTAGTGCATGAGCGCCCATTTGCCCTCCTTATATTGAATTCCTAAAAATTTAGGGTAAAGTAGGTTAAAAAAAAAAAAGAATATTAAACCTAAGAGCATCCAACTTGTGGGCCCTACTTAGATGTTAATCTAACAATGGGAGTAGAGCAAATTGAGAAGTCTCTTTATGAACAAGGGGGTTATAAAAATCAGCCCCATTAGATTATCCTAGTCCTTGATTTAACAACCGTAAATTTCAGGCACATCTTAACTATAGATTTGTTTTTTTAGACTCAATCCAACGGTGAATGAAGGTTCAATGAGCACTATCAAACCATCGGTTGGGCTTACCTAAAATCCAAGCTACTCTAAATTACTTTACCCCTATCTATTAGCACTGTCCATGTCGTCTAACTTCAGCCAGAGTTAAGCCCACTTTGGGATTGATCACCTATAAAACATGGATTAGACTTTTTATTTATTTATTTATTTCAACCATGTATTTTACATGTGATTAATTTGATTATAAGCTCAACCCCGATTTAAGTAAAATTTGGCCAATGGTAAATATAAGGAAGAACATAACAGCTATTCTAAGTGGCTTGAATTTTAGATGTGGGCTTGAGTCAATAAACTTACAGCTTGGGTGTAAATGAATTAGTTCATGCAACTTGATCAAATGAACCTACTCTGTCCAATTTTTTCAATCAAGCTAGGTCCCAAATTACAAATCATATGCTCAAGAACGAATTAAGCCAATGGGAAACCATGTAAAATGTGGTGCATAATCCACAATTGTCTTCAAATGTATGGCAAGTACTGTTCCATCTCTCCTGAATGTGAACCATTGATAAAGTTGTACTATGTCTTAACCTTTGTGCCAAAGTATCTTTGTTACCATGCATGAAGTTGACCTATGTGTGGCTTTTGTGCCAAAGTATCTTTGTTTCTGGGCAGCTGATGTATGGGTTTTGTTTTTTGTTTTTCCTTTTGTTCTATACAAGTGGTATGGATCAAATGCTATACAAGTGGAGTTCATAATGTGCTAATTTTGCTTTGGCTTTTATTCTGTTGTTCTTAAACTTGATTTGCTCTATATTCCTCTTGAAAAGTTCTAACTGGACATTGTTTATGGAACTTGTCCAATAGACACTACTGTCAAAACAGAAATTGATTTGAACATTTTTTAGGCATTTTTTCACAAATAGTTAAAGACAAGAAATGAAGATATATTGAAAAGTGCCCCTTTCTTCATGATACAACTTTCCTAAAGAAGAAGAAGAAGAAAAAAAAAGGGAGACCTTTAGTGCTATATATAATTAGAGAATTTTGCACCTTTTGGTACTGGCATCAAAATTCTGCTCTCCACTTCCCTCCACAATTGAGTTTTGACTCTCTCTTCATTGCAGAAACCTAAAATCAACAAGATATCTTCTTGATGTGAACAAAAAAGCATAAAAATTAGAGTAGCTTTTGCATAAATTAAGTCCATCACAAAGATTTGCGAATAAGAAATAAGAATCCTGTATAAGAAAATAATCATCTCCAATAATCTCACCTTTGAGAAATTAAAAGAAGAAAAAAAAAAAAAAGTCAGCAAAATTGCCGCCACCATTTTTTTAGGGTGTGTTTGTGTAGCTGCCGCATTTCATCTTTGGCAGCTCTTCCATTCCTGCCCAAGAGATGTGACTTGCATTTTCCACCTATTACAGAAAATCAAATAAAAAGGTCTTGTTTCAATCATCGTTGAAACATTGCTGCACCAAACATCCTCGCATTGATCATCTAGGATTTCAAGCACTTTTTTCAATTTTATTTCTGTCACATAGGGCTTGCACAAATACGCCCTCAAGCTTTGACCTAGAGAAATCCTTGATTAAAGGCGTCAAACTTCACACTAAAACACATTTATTGAAAATTTGATCCACTAAATAAACTCCCTCCATCAGCATGAGTTATCTCCATATTTTACTCTAGTAAAAGTTGGTTAATGATCCGATCATTTGATAAAAGATCTTATCTTATGAGAGAGAGAGATTGATGAATATGTGGGCACACTATAGAGCTCCGGATCACCTCAAAATCAATGCCTTAGAGGATCCTGGACTCCATGCATCATCTTGTGGGTCCAAAATTTAATGGCATTATAGGTGAGTGCTTCAATTTCATACTACGTGTATGGGCAAGAGTCAAGACTTCAAAGCAGGTACTCTTTTCTTCTAGAAAAGATGCTTTGGTAGGTGTTGTAGGATGGAACCCGTGCACTCATGTTTGCCAATCGAATCAACACCCTTGGTTAAAAAGAGGGTTCAACAAACTCTCTCTCTCTCATTAAAGTGTTACCACTTGAAATGGGACTCTATTATTAAAGTGTTACCACTTGAAATGGGAATAAGGAACCTTTAATCACAATCACATGGCCCACCAAGTAGAGATTATTGATTTTTTTATTTTTTTTTGGACATCCAACCAGCTATAAGTTCTCCAACTGTATTTGCAAAAATGTCCAAGTGGGCCTGTTTCTTTCATGAAATTGCAGCTATAACAATTTTTAAAAGGTGTATTTATCTAAAGGGTAAAGCAACAAAGTCGATAGTTCAAGGGGTTGTTTTTCTTTTACGCATGTGTGAAATATGAAAATGGGATTGATGCACTTGGAATTTTACATTTGTGAAAACATATTAGCGTATTTATTCGGAAGCATTATTTTCACCTGAGTAAATAATTTAGGGGCAAAAAGAAAAGGAGCGAGAACAGGTATATATCATTTTATTTTTTTTGTATAATTTTAGTGGGTTCTAGAACCTCGAAACTTTTCCCTAGAAAAAAAAAGTTGGTAATGAATAGTTTGGGGATCCAAGAAAGTGCATAATATTAGAATGTGGGTTTTAAGTTTTATTTTATTTATTTTGCATATTTCTCATGAGGATCTAATATGTGAAATTCATGCATGGGGGTTTGTCATATTTCTCAAAATATTGAATAGTTTGGATCATGAATTCAAGGGCAACAAAAGTGCAGATAATGAGAAAATGATATTACATTTTTTTTGTGTTTTTCACATATTTAATGCTATTTGTGAGGATCTACTATAAGGAACTTCATATTTTGAGGTTTACCATTTATATGACAATATTGAACATGTCATCAACAGGGGCCCCAAAAAAGCTCCAAAAATCAGATCTGTAGGATTTCTTTTTTTGACATATATATTTGTCAAAACCTATGAAAACTTAAGATCTAAAACTAAATGTCTTGAGATTTATTAGTTCATTAAAAAAGTTGAATGGTTTGAATTGCAAATTTGGGGGCCATGGGACTAAAAAAAAAAAATAGAACACAGTTGATGGGTTTTGATACAACTTATTGCTGATGAAAATGATGTGGTAGTTGTAGAAGCTGGATCATCTAAGGATTTCCCCCACGATGACCGTGAGTGGACAAATCATGGTCCGCCACGTCATCGTGGGCAGCCCCTGTCCGGATGTATGCCAAGCTGCCCGCGTGCATGGTAGGCTGCCCGCGGTGATGTGGTAGGCCTTGATTGGTCCACTCACGGTCACCGTGGGGGTAATCCTCAGAGGATCCGGATCCGGACTCGGTAGTTGTAATAGTGCCATTTAAGGTGAGACATATGGAATGGTTTCATGCCTTTTCATATGCAAAGATTTGGGCTGAAAATGGCCCCATTAACACGATATTTTCATACCTCATTTACGCATAGAATACAGAAATGATGCGAGCAAATAAATATGTGTAAGCGTAAATGTTTTAAATGGGTACAAACAAACAACCCCTGAATGTCTATAAATAACCTCTGTTAATGAAGAATGAATTAAAAGGGAATATGGTAAATGAATATTCTATCATCACTCTGGTAACTTAAATCCTAAAAAAGTCAACGACTCTTCTACATCTCTACCTTATTTCACACTTGCCTCTTCAAGATCCTTTGTTGAAAACATTTTATCATGAGTTCTAATGCACTCAATTCCATTCAAACAGACAGACCCAAAATATTTGTCCTGACTCCAACTGGTCAGGGACATATGAGAGAGAGAGAGAGAGTGTTGTGTTCAGTCCCATTGTAGGATAAAAAAAACCCCCAAAATATTCCATGTCTCAAGTTTAATTTTTGCTATACACAACTACGACATGGCATCATGGATCCGAACTGACCCCCTGATGGATCAAGCCGCAGATCATGAGTGGCTTTCCATGTGGTCACATGCATTTAGTGGAACACACAAGGTAAAATCCATTAGATTCATTTTACTAATATCGTATGAGAGTTAACTCCAATGGGTAGCTCAGTTAGCCTAAGACCATGGTTTGCACCCAACGGTTGTAGGTTCGAAAATGCACTACTACATTGGGGTTATAGAAAAGTTTACACAGCTTCCCTCTAGGCCCGAAGGAATTAGTCTAGTAGCCCAAAGGGTTGGGAACCTTCTGATAACAAAAAAAAATAAAAAAAAAAAATCGTATAGGAGAAGTTCACTTTCTATAAGAAATTTGGAATGTTGGCCCAATGCATGCAGCCAAAAGAGCCCCACTTGGTCAACCCAAGGAGCGTCCACCTAAAGTCTTAGCTCTTGTTTTCCTTTGTTAACCTACATTAGTTGCAATTTTTCTCCTATTGCAGCAATTTTTCTTGTTGTTGCTTGCTCTATTTAGTGGGCCAATGTTCTCCTACCAGCATATTGTATATTCCCAGTATGTGTAAGTATGTAGTCCAACTCATGGGACCTACTTTGATAATGTCTCTCAATATGAAGAGACCAAATTGGAACTCTCCTTATGGAAAAGGAGTAGCCCAAAAATTGCCCCATCAAATAACCCAGCCCTTGATTAACTGTCTCAAAATTTAATAACGTTTTAACCATAGATTCATTTTAGACTCAATTATATATATATATATATATATTTTTTTTTTTTTTTTTGCTATCGAAGATTTCCAATCCTTTGGACTGGATTAATCCCTCTGGGTCCAGAGGGAAGCCGGATAAACTCTCCTTGTAGTACAATAGTGTAATTTCGAACCTATAATCTCCGGATAACTACATCATGGATTGACAAGAGCACCAAAGTTTATGATGCATGAATGATAAAAACTCACTTGTCAAAAGAAGCAAACAATATTATTTGTATTTTCCTTTCCATTCCATAATCAGTAAGGTCCCTTTACGTTTTGCAAGGACGACTCTAGGAATTTAAGACAGTGGGGTCAAAAAATACTTATCTTCCGTAACCCTGCCACTAGGGCTAGGGGGGGCCTGTAATTTTTTAGGCCCTTACCCTACCTTCAAATATTTAGTATTAGAAATATGAGAGAAAAATGATAAAAATAAAAGGACTTGAGATAAGAATACTATTTGAGCATCCTATGAGTTAAGGCATATCCATTTAAATTTATAAGCCATTCAAAATTATTGGACTGCCCATGACACAAAGGTATACGATTTATCTTAATTGGATATTACAAAATGATCAAAAATTTATAAGCCATTTTCTCTCCTTCAAGTCAAACTCTTAAATTAAGTTGGTTTAAAATTTTCCATAAGATTATTTTTATATTTTAATGGGGTTAAAACTTCCCATAATTGTCTTTTTTTTTTTTAGATCTCAGTTGGTCAAAAGCTTCTCACTCTGAAGTCCACAAAATTTTTATGAATATATATTCAGATTTCAATAGGGTCAATTGAACCCCACTGTGAACAACATAGCGCCGCCCATGACGTTTTGCATATCTTTGATGATACATGGATGCATTTTGGAGTCATGTTTGATTCGGACCAAGTAGGTGCCTTTCTTCGGGCTTGAAAAGGTGGGCGCACCTTCCTTCCCTTTCGACCGACTTGGCTAAGAGACTGGTGGGCGTGGGCCCCTCAAACAAAGGATGACTACGATAGCACACATGGATAGTACAACCACGAACATGCAGCCACGTGGATGCGTGAGAGTGGGCGGTCCTGTTCATTCTCACCATGCGCATGTTAGTTTCATCCAATCCACTTTACACGTAAAAGGTGTAATAGCGAATACGATATGACATGGTACTTTATACATTTTGAAGTATCCACGCATCATAGGTCGCAGTATTGCAAACTCAAAACCTATATGTATAAAGTAGGACATACGGTATGGTCTTAGAGGCCACCCCTAAATCCCACAATATGGGTTTGACCATTTTCTACCTACAAAAGCCCAAATCTCTGATCAAGCTCCATAAAAATGGTTGGTCAGCTTTCCTTAGGTCTTTGACCTAACAGACTAACCTCCGGAGGCACTCACTAAACTCATAAAATATACACACCGGATAAATTTAAGGCGGTTTAGAGTCGAAGATATGATGAGCAAAATCCATATCTTATGCCACTTCACCGACTCCCATGAAGGTGTCAGCAGGCAAAGTCAAGTTCGTATGGCCAAATTTTATGAAAAAAATAGAGGAATGCAGAAATGATTTTCCGCACTATAGTAAAATCTATAGTTTGATTTCACAAAAGTTTAAAATTGGATAAATTGTTCGCGGTCCCTTTGAAAAAATTTCCCATGGAGGGTCGGAAAAATACCCTTTTCCATGAAATAGAAAATTTTCTACTGAACTAATTTTCTTTTTTTACATATATGTCGTTGAGCTTAAATATTAACCGTCAATTTTCACGGCCTTTTATCAGACAAATAAAAATGCCAAACATATAAGTATGTAAATGGGTCTCCGGTTCTCCGATTACCCGAAGGTTCCGACCCGTTAAAAAGCAGATCAGAGTCCTTATTTAGGCCTCAATAACTAAATGGGTCTGTGTCCGGTTTCACCTTGGTTCGAGACCTGTGGACTTGAGACCCAACATATCATCTTAGTTTTCGAAAATCTCTCTTAAAAACCATATTTTTTCTTAATATCATTCTCTACCTAGAACCGAACCCGGATCCGAATTCAAACCTGCCCCATATAAGGTTTTGATTCTGGTTTCGAAGCCAAAAAATCGGTTCCGAAACGGTTCACAATTAAGATTCAATTTCACCTTCTCACTAACGGTTTCGGTTTCATGTATACCATGAACCCATACCGAAACCGACCAATTTACAACCCCAAAACCATATCTAAATTTCCCTTTCAAGTACCCCATCTTCAAACCTATCTTGCATGTGAAAATAATAATTGCAACTATGCAGTTACAACCGAACTAACAATATATAAGCAGGCCAAGATTCCCTCCCATTTCTCTCTCTCTCTCTCTCTCTCTCATTTGCTTGTTTGTTAAATGACCTGACAAAGAGATTCCTTGGAAAATGAATTAATCCATGAAACAAACCAACACATGGAATGCACTGAAGATGGCTCTCTTCTTCAACAACGCTGCTGCCGTTTCCTACACCTCTTCCCAGGTATTCTTCTTCCCTCCCATTCTCTTTCTTGCATTCTAATTAGGTTTACAATCTTCAAATTCCATGAAACTGTTTTTCTTCGCATCGATTCCTTGTATTTCATTCTTTTCTTGTTTGGATTTGGGGAAAACATGAGTTGAGAGAGTAGTTGGATGCTGTGATTTGGAAATTGGTTTCTGTTGTGTGGAAATCTTTGAGGATTAGGAGTTTGATGGTTGGAGCGATGGTTTTAGCGAAATCAAGTGTTTGGGATCTTTTGTAAATCGTTTAGGGATAGCATGAAATTGGTGAACAGTGGGTATTTATGGTTTTGAATGAGCTTATGATCATGAGATGATTAAATTAGTCTGCAAGAATTTGGTTGTGAGAATCTTAGTTTGTTAGATGTGGCTTTTACATTGTTAATTAGTTGAATTCTTTAAGCCGGCCTCTGATCGGATTCGGCTAAGATGATGATGATGATGATGATGAATTGAGGACTATGATGGTAATCATGAACGGAAACTTACTAGTGTATGATTGTGAGTGGAATCTGGTTTGTTGTGTATGTTATGTTTATATAAGAGTACTTGGTGAGGGGTTTTTTCATAATTGAGGTGCTAGGAGTGTTTGTTATATTGATGATTGAAGTTGTTTTTTTTTTTCTTGTTCTGATTTTGGGTTATATCATGCTATGAGGACAGTCCTTGCCACCATCACTTGACCACTTGTTGGACAAGTGTTGGGCCTACCGTTGATTGATACTGTACATTCACATCACACGCTTCGTGATAATAGGCACTGTGAGTGATCCAAACCATTGGTTTCGGCATGTGTAAAGACTTACCTATGAATTTCAAACACAATCGGTCCAACGGTGTAGATCACTATGTTTGGAGAGGGATTAGGGCTAGTGGCTATACTGGGTTGTGGGGGTTATATGAATCAGTTGGGACAGCCATGGGCAGGCTCCACCCATGCAGAAAAGGTTTTTAGGATAGTGGGCGCGATTATTTTTCTTTGTTGTCAAAGTTAGACGGTGACTCTTTAGCTTCTGAGAGAGTAATTATTGATTTGCTTGTTCAGTGCTTGTGATCCAAATCTTGTATGGAGATCATTAAACCGGACGTGTGTGGAGTTGTCTTTCCTTCCTCTGTCAGTTCATCATGAGGGTTGCACTCTTTAACTTTTGTAGGGAATAAACTATTCAATCTTGAAATCATATTGGATGTATTTCAATATAGATATCGTGGAAATAGTGGAAGTTTGTTTATGTACTGTGGTTCCTATAATAGATGCGTCCTTAGATGCATATCAAATGAATGGTTATCTTTTCCACCAAAACTCTCAATTTGGGGTTTGGTGGCTTCCAAGCAATGCTTTGAGAAAAAGACTGATGACAGTCAGATCGATCTGGTCCAGTGATAGGGTTTATCACTGTGTCATAGCCATTAATGGATTAACAAATAAGAATAAAATAGGTAACTTAATAAAACTAAAGAAAAGAATGCAAAAATAGTGTACAGTGCTGGGATTGTTATTGAAGATTACTTGGGTCCATTCCCTATCAACTGAGAGCTCACTGGATGCACAAGTAGGATCAGAGAGATATGGACATAATCTATCAGGACTACCTATTGGCTGTTGGAAATAATTTTGAAGCTTGCGGTGACCAAAAACAATATTAGATTTTGCCCTTAATATTTAAGATTGAGATTCAAACGTCAACTTACAAAAGTTGCCAGTCATCCCTAAAATTTTAATTAAAAAATTTGTAGTCAAGTCAGTGGAAGAATAACTGATTATTAAACTAACTCAATTCTGGAACTCAGGATTTTCAGGCCTTTAACATGCAAGAACAAGACACATGGTACAACCAAGAAAAAAAGACACTAATTACAAAATCTGAGTTTCTTCAAGTGACAAACTTCATTTCCATAACTTCCATTACTGTATCATTTTCCCCCCTTTTTCTAAAGTCCCTTCTTTCCTTTTCCTGTTGTCTTTATATGTTAGTAACTAGCCACAAAGCCTCATCACCCTCTATCTACTTCACATAGGAATGAGCTTCCTCCCTTCCTCCCTCCCAACTGATCTAAACCTTGCACCTTCTAATTGTGCTACATGTTTTCCTGCAGATCTTTCTTTGCAACAAATCTAGGTATCAGACCCCGTTTCAGTCAGTTGAAAACTAGTTATATGGGCATTATCTGTTTGATTTTTTTGAGCTAAAGAAAATCTGAAAAAAGTTTAGAAATTCCAAAAATATTGGAGAACATTAATTTTTTATCATAAATTGACTAGCCGATTTTACGCATGTATTGGAACTTTTGCTCTATAAGACATTGTTCCATCCTAATCCCGAGAGGTAGCTCAGTTGGCCTAGGACCATGGTTTGCTCGCGGAGGTTGAGGATTCGAATTTGCGCTACTACACTAGGGCCACAGGGGATTTACTCGGCTCCCCCCGGGCTCGTAGGGATTAGTCCAGCCCAAAGGGCTGGGACACCCTCCATTAAAAAAAAAAAAAGACATTGCTCCATCCTAACTGATTTTACCCCTTTTTCTTCTTCTTTTTTTTTTTTTTTTTTTTTTTTCAAAATAGGCGATAAAGCATTAAAACAAAGCAAGTTTTTTGAAGTTTCTTTTTCTGGAAAAAGGGGGGGAGGGGGGGGGGGGGGGGGGGGTGATTCAATAGTTCCCAATGACCTTTCCCAAGATTTCTGGGAGGATATCCATTGGAATGTGATGGATTTCATCAATGAGTTCTAGAACCAAGACCTCCTTCCTAAAAGTATGGGTGTCCTCATTGCTCTCATTCCAAGGAATGTTGGAGCACACAAATCAAAGATTTCAAACTGATTAGTCTCATTGGTAGTGCATATCAATCCTGGCCGAAGTCTTATCTGCTAGATTGAGAGAGGTGCTTCCTTCATTGATTTCTTTCACTCAAAGAGCTTTCATCAATGGGAGACAGATGCCCAACAGGGTTTGAGTTGCCAATGGATGTGTAGATTCAAGGTACAAAGACAAGGAATGGGGACTTGCAAGATAAACCTAGAAAAAGAGTACAATAGGGTTGATTAGGGCTTCTCTAATACATTATCCCTTGGATGGGCTTTGGCATTAAATGGAGGAATTAGATTAGAGAATGTGAGGGTTTGGTAATTCTTTCCGGTGATGGTCAATGGCTCCCTAATAGATTCTTTCAGGCTTACAAGGGTCTTAAATGAGACCCCTGTCCCTGCTCCTCTTCACCATAGTTGTGGAGTTTCTCCTCAAAATGCTAGAGAAAGCGAAGCAAGCTGACCTTTTGAGGTTTCAATTGCGGAGGGGACTAGATCTCGGTCACTCACCTTCTATTTGCTAATGACACATTGGTTTGTGAGGTGGATAAGTTTCAAATTCAAAACATTAAGGCAGTGATGAGGTGTTTCAAAGCTATCTCGTGGCTGAAAATTAATGTTACAAAACCTAAGCTGATTGGAGTGCGATCTAACGATTCAGTTCTCAAGAATTGGCCAAAATCATGGGCTGCAAAACTGTAACTCTTTCGGTGTCTTATTTAGATCTTCCCTTTGCGTTGGCAGAGAGTCCAACACATTCCATGACCCTATGATGGAACGTATCAAAAGGAGACTGTCTGTTTGGAAATCAAACTACTTTTCATTTTGGAGGGCGAGTCACTCTGTTGAAATCAGCCTTATCTGGCCTTCCTGTCTATTTCATGTCTTTGTTTCGGTGCTTGATATCTGTAATTAAGAGAATTGAAAGAATTCAAAGGGATTTTTTTTGGCAAGCCATGGATGAGAATAAGAAATATTATTTAGTTCGATGGGATGTGGTTTGCATGCCATGATGGATTAGGCATCACATTTCTAAAGCAAGGCCAGCAAAGCCATTTAGATTCTTCAACTCTTGCATCAGTTCTGTTTACAAACAAACAGAAAAAAAACTCTTGCAGCAGTCCTCTATGCCTCATTTTGAAATGGATATCATAGTGTGGTCTAGGACTTCCTCTGTTTATCTGAATGTTGAGTAATTTTATTCCAGCCTTCTCTACGGGGATGCTGCCTGCCACATTCTGGCTCGCGTTCGGTCCATGCGGGCTCCTATGGAAGTGATCGTTTTTACATGGGTATCTATTTAGGACAGCATTTTACCATGGAACACTCTGCAGGTCCTGTGCGCTGCAGTCTCAGTTAACCATCTCCTTCTAAGCTGTGCCATGGCTAGGGAAGTTAGGAATGTTGTCTTATCTTTCTTTGGTATCTCCTGGGTGCTCTCCGAAGATATAACACTGCACATTGGTCGTTACCAATTTGGCTTTTGATTTCATCAAGGCAAGACTCTAGATGCTCTCCCTTGCGGTGATTATTTGGTCCTATGGAAGAAGAGGAACAGTCAATATTTCAACAATAAACAAAGTACTGTTAAGGACTTAATCTCTCTCATCAGAAGTGGATCATCTCCTGGACATTAGCTACGGGTCAGCTTGTGGATGTGTCGGCAGAAACCCTAAGCTAGTGTTGGATTCCGGTGTTAGATGATGTTGTTGCCCTTTCTCAAACCCGAGCCCTATGGTCTCCTTCTAAGGCAGGGTGGTGGTCCTGGTGGAAGCTCAATTTTGATGCCCCCACCCCAAGGAAATCCTGGCTTTACAAACACTGGCCTTACGGCCTTCCTAGGGACTGCTCAGTAGATATGTTTTTTAACTTATCAGGTCTGGGCGGTCGTAGGAACTTATAGATAAAGCTGAATTTCTTTATTTGATTGAGAGTTCAAGATCCTTGCACGCAGAGCCTCTATCCTTTGGTGGTGGAAGTTGATTCCACTTGCACAATCAGATGTGCTGAAGGGGAGAGCCGTGGCCCTTGGAAGTTTGGCCTGTAGATTGAAGTGAAATACCTCATGCATAGCCATCAAGTATCCTTTTCTTGGTTTCAAGAGCGGCTAACTTGGAAGCAGATTCTCCAGCAAGGGATGTTGTTTCACGTTTCACCCTGTGATGCCACAGATAAGGATGCAGGTACGGACACGGATCTGGGATTAGGGGATACGACTCTGGGCTATTGAAAATCTAGGACATAGATACGGACATGGCTGTCTTAATTTTTCCTTTAAAACACTTTTGAATTAATAAAAATTATCGTTGTCCTTTCTAACATTTTTTATGTTTAGAAGTAGGAAAATTAGAAGAACCATATGAAATAATAGACCTAGTAGGATATGCTAAACTTCTACCCTAGAAGTATCGGTGCAGTATCTAGTACCAATAGAGTGTTGTATCGGTCCGACACGGATACGCTGGGCTTGTACAAGTATCCAATTCCAGGCATCACAAGTTCTACCGTGGTGTTTGATTTGTAAGTTACTCGTGCATTTGACCCTTTTTGTGTGTGTGTGTTGCTTCTTGGTGCTGTTGCTTGCTAATGAATCATCCGGTTGTTTGTCAGGGTCCTATCTTGTCTATTCTGTTTTCTACAAAGTTCTGCTTGGCTGCTGATTTTAACTTTTGAAATTTTGACTAATTTCTTTTTTTTTTTAGGGTGCCTTCTTCCTTAATGTTATGAATTTCCATAACCATATCAGCCAATACAGAACTATAACAGCGATACATATATGGTGTTCCAATATAGAAGCTAATTCTTTTTCCTGTATCAGAAAATACAATATCACATACATATCAGCCGATACAATACATGATATTTGAAACCATGGTGGCTACGCATTTTACTTTAACTTGGCAATCATTAAATGTTACACACTACCTTATTCTTTTAAAAGGTAACTGATTGTATTTAAAAAGAAGAAGAAGAAGCTAGAGAAGCATAGTTTGATCCTCCAGGAGTTGTAATGCATCCTAAATTCCTAATATTGTAAGACAGCTCCCAACTTCAAGCCATGAAAGGACGGGATGCTAAATCCATCAAACAACCTTGACATTCAAAAGCAAGTGGGTCACTGTCTGTGTGACGTGCATGATACAAACAATTGTTATTATCCTTCTATTTCCTACCTAGTGATCAACAATCAAAATTTTGTTCTGTATGGAAATCCATGGATTGTTGAGGCAATGACTTTTGGGGACCTGGTATGGACCACTAGCAATTTCTGCATGCTAACAGGCCAGGCAATTGGAAAAATGGTTTCTGTGAAATTCCACTCTCTTACCCACCCCTTTTATGGCAATATAATTATTTTAGAGAAGCATCACTGACAGTATTTGATCCCACCAATTATAGGAAAACAACACTTACCTTTTATCTTTTTGCAGTTTTGCTGTCGAAAGTTGAACAAGAAGCATCGAGCATTAATTGTTCTGAATGCTCAAAACAAGAAGAAGCCTATTCTTCGGCACTCGAGATCAGTTCTGGGGCCAAATATTGGTAGCAATGGAAATGGAGCAACTGAGCCTGCAAGGATTCTTTTGGAGAGACTGTTTGCACAGACTCAGAAACTGGAAGAACAGATGAGTAAAGATCCTTCTCTTTCTGAGGATGTTAGTATCAACCTTGAAAGTTTGGAGTTGGACCTTCAAAATGCCCTGACAACCTTGAGAAAAAAGGAAGAGGAACTTCAAAATGCAGAGATGGCAGTTTTGTTGGAGCATGCTGAATTAGACCGTGCAAAGCGAGACCTAGATCAGCGACAGGAGGAGATCTCTGCTGCATACGCTAAATATGAAAAGATGGAAGGAGAACTAAAGCAGGCTAATGATGATCTAGTTTCTCAGGCTAGGCAGATTCAAGAGCTGAGGTTATTGGTCGAAGAGAGGGACAGGGACATTGCTGATGGAAAATTGATTCTTTTGCTCAAAGAAGAAGAACTAAATAAACTAAGAAATGAACTGATGAAGAAGCATGAAGAGGCAAAAAGGATGTCTTCCGAGCTCGAGTCTAGAGAGCTGCTTTTTAATGAAGCAAATGCTGTGATCAAGAAACAAGAAACCGTGATTCAAGAGCTCCAAAGATCAGTTGGAGAGAAGGAGCATGAGTTGAAAGTGTCCATGCAGCTGCAGAGAGCCGAAGAAGAGAGACTAAGGGTTGCCGAGACCAACTTAGAAAAGCGGACTGTGGAATGGTTGTTGCAACAGGAAGAGTTACAGAAACTGGCAAAAGAAGCATCAAAACATATGAACGAAACTGAAGAGACTTTGAAGGACTTTAAAAGGTTAAGGGAACTTCTAACTGATGTAAGGTCTGAGCTGGTTTCTTCTCAGAAAGTTCTTACTTCCTCTTGCAGAAAGATGGAGGATCAAGAGCAACAGCTGGAGAAGCAACTGACTGAAATCAGTGAACTAAAAGTTGCAGTGACATCATACACAGAAAGTTTGAAAGAAGCTCATTTGGAAGTTGAGGCAGAGGGAACCAAGCTAAGAGTTGAACAGGCTCGAAACAAAGAACTTGAAGAGCAGTTATCTGTGGAGCAGGATCTTGTTAGAACTTTAGAGCAGAAGTTAAATGGGGAGCGATCTTCTTTGGAAAAGGCAACCCAAGATATAGCATTGATTCAGGAGGAGCTGGAGCAGAAAACCCGTGAGTTTGATGAAGCCCAAAACCTTCTTGAGGTGAAAGAGTCTGAATTAGTGGAAGCCAGAATGCAAATTCAGCATCTGAAATATGTACAGACATCTCTTCAACTCATCCTAGCAGAGAAAGATTCAGATCTTTCGAATGCACAGATCAGATTGGTGGATTTAAACAATGAGGTAGAGGAGTTGAAGAATCTCATGAGCAGCAAAGAGAATCAGCTCGTCCAAGCAACTGAAAGGCTACAGGAGAAGGAAGAGCATATGCAGACAATGCGGCATGAGCTGGATGACACGAAAGGCAAGTTCTCAGAAGCCCGAAGTGTAGTGGAAAGAATTGCCGAACTCACAAACCAACTGGTCATTTCTGCAAAGGATGATAACGAAAACATTACTGCAGTGCAAGTGCTGGACAAACCAGTGCATGACTTTGTGTGGAAACAGTTGGAGACGGAGCTTGAGACTATGAAAGAAAGCTTGAGAACGAAAGAAATGGAACTAATGGCGGTGAAGAGAGCTCTGTCTGTGAAAGATGAGGAGCTCAAAATGGTTCTCGACAAACTGGACGCAAGAGAGAGGGAAATGAAGGAGATGAAAGAGAAGTGGAAAGATGCTGACATTCTAAAAGAAATGTCTGCACTTGTTGAGGAAAAATTCGAGGGCAAGAGTATAGGGGATTTGGCAATTGAAAAGCTTCAACTTGAGGCTGCTCAACTGGAAGTCGAAGCTGCGACAAGTGCACTGCGTAACCTTGCAGAAATGAGTGGGGAGCTTCTGAAAGAGACCAAAATTGCATTGCATTTTGATGATGTCAATGTTGATGTCTTTCAGAAGGCAGAAACTGGCACGGATCTGAGGACAAACAACTGTATTGAAGCAGCCCAAAAGGAAGCTGCCCGACTTGCGGCTTTGACAGAGCAATTAGTGAAAGCGGCTGGTATTACCAACGTCACAGCATGAGGTGTAGAATAATGATCCTTTTGTAGATATCTAACAGATTGCTTTGTGCTTTAGGGTGATGCTAGAAGAGTGGTTCTTTTGAAAAGAAAATACTAGTATAGTTTCTGCCTTGAAATATCCTGTCTGTAGCTTATGCCCATTCAAGTTTTACTGTATCAATACCACCACGGAATGAGAAATCTCACAATTGTCCTCAAGTTTGTAGTTATTTTCAGATTCTTTTTTTCTTTCTTTTTTTTGGGTTCATTTCCTTTTTAATCTTCATCTCAAAACTGTTGATTTCTTTGTGCAAGTTGATTGTGTATGTGATCTTGATGGATAATCTTAGCCACAAAGTTTGAACAAATACTGAGAGCCTGATCAAAACAAAGCTACAACAGAGGGACTCTTTAATTTTTTTTCTCTTTGCAATTGCACATCATAAAATATGATAGATTTTTAACTTAATTGATTTGCATATTTCTTCTCTCATTACAAATAGACATCGATCTCCATTGGCGTTTAATATTTATAGTGCCCATGAAATTGCATTTGCGGAATCAATCTCAAGAGTCAAATTTACTCTAGAAAGATGTTTTGAAGTTTGTTAGCACTTGTATGATGTATCAGTCGCTGAGATTTTTAACTCTTTAGAATCTTTCATCCTATAAAACGGCGGGGGGGGGGGGGGGGGGGGAGTAGTACACCAAAATGAATCTATGCAGCCCAGCCCAGCCCAACCCTAGTGCTAAACATTGCGATTTTAACTCATTAGACTTTTTGGTATATCATTCTGGGAATGTTTTATTCTAAAGTGAACGAAGAAACACTTGTTTGACAGACATTTTGTGTGAGAGAAAATTTAAAGTGATATGAGAAAGGAAGAAGATAGAGAGGGAAGGGAGATAGAGAGGGAGAGATTCTATAAATGTGCAGAAAACGGAGAGAATGCTTTCCAAACTAGTTTTTCTTCATTAATTCTCAGAATGAAACATTTTCAGAAAGATGCCAAACAGGCACTCATCTTAAGAGAATAATAAGATATTTTGTTAATCCAGCCTCAAAATCTACCCTCATCTGAAAATTATCCAACTTGACTTATCTTCTACCTTCTGAAATGGGAATCCAACCCCACAACACATTAGACCCACAACTTCTACCTTGTTTCCAGCTCCAAGTGTTACTTGGTATCATTCTTCTCCTAAACTGTTGGTAATATTGTTCTCTTTAAACCTTCTAACTCTTCGCTGAAACTCTAGCTCAATGCCTAATTCCTTGCTGTGAAACTTTCTAACACAACGTTCCACACACATCTCACCACTTCCCAAGCAATAAGATTCGCTTCCTTTGCCCACTCCCCACACCCCACCATCAAAAAAAAATTCATTTTCAACCCAATGTTGACACCCACAAAAAAAGTTATGGGGTACTGTTAACAGTGATCACTGCAGTCATCATCCCTAAACTAGGAGGGCAAAAGGATGCCAAAAAGTGCATCTGATCCAAAATGAGATTCTTCAGCTGATAGCCCTAAACCCCATCCAGATTTAGTTAGACGTGTACCGCCTGTGGTAATCAAGTGCCACAAGCCATGACAAAAAAATTGGAATTTCATAGGCTTGGCCCTTTATATTCTGAAATGGGATTCATACTTTTTTGGGAAAAAAAAAAAAGTTTTACATCTCAGAAAAAAAAGATTTAATGAACAGCCCACAACCAAAACCAAAAAGTTTTTGCTACTTTTTGAAAAAAAAAAAAAAAAATAGAAATACAGCACACGACCAAAAATAAGAAGTTTTTGGTTATCTCCAACAGCTTAGAATTTAAGAAAGCTAAGACCAGATTTGCCCTGCCTGCAAACAATAGAACAGTGGGGACCTTTACCAACGCGCCCACCCCCCCCCCCACCCACCCACACCCCCTCCCCCACAAAACCAAAACTCCTCTCCAACAGAAATCTTCAATCATAACTTGTACTCCACATAAATTTTTATCATAGGGCTAGAAGAGGAAACTCTGAAGCTGAAGCCACCAATCTTCCTTGTGTCTCTATGATTGTATGACTAGAAGCACACACAGGTTAGGGGTTCAAGGATTGGTACACCCTCCTCTGCATATATATATATATATATAGAGAGAGAGAGAGAGAGAGAGAGACACACACACACACTGAAGCCACCGTCACAACCAATTTATGGGTAGAGGCTTGGATGAAAATGATTATCAAGTAACTTCCAAAATCAATGAACATCTGAGCAACACCATGCAGCAACTGAGTTTTAATAAAGACATCAACACGTCGGAGGAACTGAAAATAATATGCAACTCACACCCACTGCCTTTCTTGTCACTGAAAAGACTGGCCGCAGGAAGTACGAATAAGAGCAAGAGCAGGTCAATCACCATTATGGTAACAGAACTTAATCCTCAGTTTCTCCAATACTAAAAGACAACAAAACCAAAGAACTGAAAACCAACCAACGGTAAGAAACAACCAGTCATAGTTAACAGCTTCAGTAGACTGAACTGATTCTAATCATATCCATAATTACAGAACATTAATGTCATGTCCACATCCATACCCCTATATGATAAAAATAACAGTAATAACTTCTGAATACATTTACAGCAAAGTAGAGATAATGTATGTACACTTATAAACAGCCCCATCACGCAAGCAGGAGAGAAGCTTTTTCATAGACTAAACTGCATTTCCACAATTCAAACTTTTAGGCAACTCATCTACCACATGTGGTGTAGATGCACACCAGTCCATAAAGCCAAATCCTGAGCCATATTATGAATAGAATTTGCCCAGAAACCATGATAGTCTGAAGACCGGAAGATTTGATTTCACCAGTTGAATTTTAAATGGCTGACAATTTTAATTTTCACCGGCCTTATATTATGCCACAATAAATTGTTAGGAATGACTTGCAGGCTAGTTCCACCGGTAATCAGGTTTGTACTTTGGACAGTCTGCATTCACATGCATGCAGGTATAGGAAAGTTGCAACAAAGCTCCACTGTGGGATATGCGGGGTGTAGTCTGCCACTTGAAAAGCTATCTATCTAGCAGTACCTACACCTTCTCTAAAAATATTTGCTACGGATGGAGGTAGCCAAGCAGGATTACTACCAGTTTGACCATCTTGCTCTAGACTGTCACCTTGCACCAGAGCACCACCACCTCTTTTCCTTCTTGGCATTGACTTCACTGTTGTCCTTGGCCTTGACCTTCTCATGCTACCCATGAAAACACCCAATTTCAGCGCTGCAAACAACCCCAATGCTATCACCAGAGGCCTAACCGACCAATGGAAGTCCTCAAGGTGCTGGTACTTCTTCACCAGGCCATGACAATTATTAAAACAGACCACTTCCACTTCAGCTGGATCCGCTAAGCAGCATAATTCATCTCCAAAAACCAATTTGCTGGGGAATCTGACAAGAAGGCACCCATTTGGCAGAACCTGCCATATCCTTCCAGTCACCCACTCCCCTCCTCTTTTACGGGGCCACTCAAACCGAGGACTAAATACATTCACCTTCACTCTCACAAATTGACCCGCACAATAAGCTTCTGCCATCTGAAGCTCTGAACAACTCCCTCTCCAAAGAGTTTCCATCCCTATAAAACCAACAGTTACTCGGCCATCACGATCTATTGAATGAAGAATGCCTACAGGAGAGTGCTGCCTATTTTCCTCCCTCACTCGTACCCAGTCCCCAGCTGCAAATCCAGATGTCACCCTCTCCAGTGTTGAGGCATTGACCCTCAAAGGATTGTGAATCCCATGGACCCTCACCAAAACAAAGCAACCCCTATCAACATCACTTTCCAACCCAACTACTGTTCCTTCTGGGATGAACATGGTTTCTGGTTTGCAGGAGTTTGCAGGTTTTCTAGAACGAACAGTGTCACCCACATGAAGTTGGTCTTTTGAGAGAAACCACTCTGGTGTAAGCAGCCCTGCTCAGTTTCTCCAAATTACTGTTTCTGAGACTTGTCCAGTCCTCATCGTCATAAACTGTATTCTTGCAACTGCAAGGAGCATGCATCATAATTTTAGGTGGCAGAAAAGAGCAACAGTTTGGCTACTAATGATAAAATAAAATAAAAAAAATGGTAAAATAAAAAAACGGTGCTGAGAAAGTGAAGTTCTCTTTTCTCCACTCCGTTGCCCATAAAGAAAATAAGTCCTCTTTCTTTTCTTGTCTGAAAAGGAATGAAGAAGAAATTGACTTGTTCTAATTAATTGTCATTAATACTTTTTTTAGTACAAATAGCTTGCTCCCACTTCTGAAAGAGGAGCATGCTGCACTTTTTCAAAAAAAAAAAAAAAATGTACATGGGACACACAATTCATGTTGTTGTGTGTGTGTGTAGTGGAGGCTAAGAGTCGGTTCCTGATTTTTCCTTTTTAGGTATGCAAAAATGAGTATCTTCCAACTGCACCTGCGGCACTTAACATATTTCAACAGTTGCCAAATAATTCCATTCTTAAGAAATTCACAAATAGTTGAGAACTTAAAATTTAAGACAATTTTGTGACTATTAAACAAATTAAAATATGAGCATAATGCGAATAACTAAAGATAGCATGGAAAATGGTGACACTGTCGGGGAATCTCAGGCCACATTTCTAGAGACTAAGAAAACAAAAGGTACATTCCATCACATGTGTGATGACTGACACTTTAAAGCATAGTACAAAAGAGCTATCATAAATTACCAGCAGAAGAAAAAAAAAAAAGGTAGAATCCAGCCAGAGTGTAATGTGGGTCATTTGACGTACTGAAGGAATGATCTTCTAAGCTAGGGATGTAAATGGTCGGATTCGGTACGGATACATGATGGACCCAGGCCTGGATTCAACATGTTTTAATGCATGCATCTGGACCTGGGTACAACTCCAATCGAACCTACTGGACTAAGACCTGACTGCAGGCCCAACCCAAAATCTGTATTTAATGGAAACGGAACCCACAATCTGTCGGAAGAGTGGAACCCGACTACAACAAAAAGCCTCTACCAACTGAGCTGTTTTCTGTAATTAGTCAAAACAATGTTATAAGATAGCATTGATATAAATTTGTTATTATATTTATATAATATATAATGTAGTAGACCTCTCGATTAGATAACAAGACATTTGGGTATGGAGCATAGTGAGACCCGATTCTCAATCATCTCTAGAAAGAAAGTCCATACCTGGAATTTTCAGGTCAAAATCAGAGGTTCATTGGCATCCTTATAAACTCAACTCTCATCTCCAATCATCAAAATTTCGTGAATTAAAACAAATATAAACACAATCACAGAAATATAGTGGGGAAAATCAGTACCTAAATCAAAGTGAAGAGCCTTTTTGTTTAAAGGAAAAAAAAAAAAAGATGCACTACTTTCACTGTTCAGATAAAATCTGGCCACCTTGCCCATTCAGACCATCTAGATTGAAATAGCCAAACAAGGGCCGAATAGGTCTGTAAATCTAGACCCAAATTTTATCAACGTTATCACTTAAAAAAACACATTCACGTAATCACAATAATTATATTGGGAAAATTAGTGCCTGGATCAAAATAAGGAGGCCTTTTTATTAAAATCTTATGCTGTTATCACTAGTTTGACAAAAACTGGCCGCTTCAGCTTTGGACTGAAGTGATTGAACAAAATCAAAATCTGGACCAAATATTTATAAGGTTGTTCAGTTCAATCATCTGACTGAACCGAACAAATTTTTTTTTATTTTTTGAATGGAACAAACTTAAGAAAAAACTTTCAGGAACCAAAATTGACTACTAAGCCTTCATCAAGAATTATGAAGTCCATGTAAAAGTGACCTTAAATTTTAAAAGAAATGACTACGATCCTTCAGTAATATCAATCATAAATATGATTGACAATTATTACGAGTTGACAAAGGATAATGGCATTATTACATAAAACTTAAAATACCTAAACGCAAACACAAATTAATGCATCAGATACCAAATGCAGTTCTAACATAACTATATAAGCAAGCAATGGGCTAGTAGCTTTGTATTGACAGGACTTACCTTTTAAAGACCTGTAAAACATCTGCTATTAATGGTCGATTCCGTAAGTCATACTCAAAGCATCCACTAATAACCTTTTCCATGGCAGGAGGCAAGCCACTTGGAATAATTGGTTTTTCTTGTTTTATTACAACTAACTGATAAATTTCTTGAGCTGATTTCCCACACCAAGGTTGTATGCCACTCAACATTTCCACAATGCTGCACCCAAATCCCCATGAATCCGTCTCAAAAGAAATGGGACCTCTTATTTCTGGTTGCCATTGCTCTGGAGCCATGTAGTTTGGTGTGCCAAGTCTTATAGCCACATCTGAACTTAGCAAAGGAATTCCAAGAAGTAGCAATGGGATCCCAAAATCACCGAGAATCGCTTGATCATGCTCGTTGAGCAGAAAGTTAGAAGGCTTCAGATTAAGAACAAGGACTCCCCTCGCATGAAGTTCTAGAACTCCCTGAGCCAATTCAGTCCCATACCTGTGGGGATTAAATGTACAGTAAGCAGTGTATATGCATAATGGTCGTCTAATACATCTTAAAAAGAATTTCAGAATTTCATGTGTTTCACATCTCTGTCATGAGCTAGAACATTTATAATCTGCAAAGCTACTGCAACATCATTTCTATGTAAAAGGAAAAACATACAAGAAAGTATTTCCATACATGTTTTAGAAAAATATATTTTTCCATACAAGCAGAAAATACATCACCTCAAAATATCAGCCAATGAGAGCTTGCCTCCCTTAAGAAGAGCCATTTTGTCCCCTATGGACCCTTCATAAAACTTCATTGCAATGCACATCTGCAATAAACCAAAAAGAAAGCGAAATTTTTCAAAAAAATCTATTTAATATAAAGATTCAGAGGAGAAATTTGAAATTCTATGTGAGAGAAGCCAGGGTATCACGCTTTCATGGCTGGGTGGCAGTGCACATGTTAAGATCTTAGCCATCCTCAAGGTGGGACCATCATTGTAGATTCTCTAGACCAAAAGTAAGCCAGACCATTCAATGGGTAGGCCAAAGTGCACGAAACAATTGGAAAACTGGAAAAACATTAAAAAAAAAAAAAGCTTACATTCAATGCACACATCAGGTTGCCTGATGAGTAAACCAGGCTATTTTTGGGGTAAATGACACACAAGTTGGACCATTGACGCATGCCTCAATGTGGTAATCAGCATTAGTACCATCACCAACATCTCTTTGTGGGCTATACTTTTCCACATCTCTGCATGTAAGACTTGTTCTCTGCCAATCTAAACATTAAATGTCATTTTGGACTTCTTCATTCTAAGTCTTCCCCTCCATCTCCTAATTCCTTATTCTCAGGACATTTTAATGTACTCCTTTCTAATTCTATGATTCATAGTTAATGTTTAATGTTTAATGTTCATTGTAAAAAAAAAATATTTATTTAATGTTTAATGTACTCCTTTCTAACTCTATGACTTATAGTTACTCCACACATCTATGTTAGCATGGACATCTACACGGTTGTCTCACTCGCAAATTTGACAAGACAAAAATCATGTGCATGAAGAAAATCTCAAAAATCAGAAAACAAAATCTATAAAGACGCCATAAAACCCATCAAAGTGAAATGTAAGACTTACCTTTCCACCTATTTCTGAGATGCCATGTAAAAAGCAAACGTTTCGTAAGCCTTGGCACTTCGAGAATACATCTTCGAACTTTGCCAAAAAGGCCAGCATCTGGTTCTCTCTAATAGGATATAACATCTTGATAGCAACTTCATGATACTCATCATAATCATCACCAGACTGATGTTGAGTTGCAATCCAAACATCCCCAAAAGGCCCCCGTCCAATCCTGTGGCTTAGTTTCAACACCCCTGGATCAATCCAAGGGTTAACCCTATCTGGTGTAGCTACAACAGTTTTAACGTGATCAGGATCTCGATCATAAAGCTCATATTCAAAGGCTGTGGCAGCAACCTCTCCAGCCATAGCACCTATTTGGCAATAGTAACAACAAACTATGAAATTGTTTATAGGGAACTACATAGGCCAAGTATTCCAGTCTTTATGCAGCAATGAGCCAGTGATAAAATGAACATGAAACATAACAATAAAGATGCCAGAATCATCCAGAGTTACTGTTGTTTCAAGCAATCATGACATGTGCATATAAGATAAGAAATATATTATAAATGAATTTCAGAAACATTCAGGACTCAATAATTTCTTGTGGGGGTCATAGAAATCTTAAGTTTAAGTTCATATATGACTAGTGTATATAATTTAACCTATCTTTTAAAGGGCACTCTGGTTTTTGACTTCTTCTGATGACCCTTGATACTTCTTCACTAGGATAGCCCTAGTGCCATCTTTTATTAAAGAATCTTTTTCTTTTTTTTTTTCAATAATGTTTTCCTTCTTTTCCACTAAAATCCACACATGATGTAAAATCACTACTAGAGAAAAAAAAAGTAGTGAATCACCACAAAGGGATTCTCCCCTTTTTAGAATTCTCCTCATTTCTTCACCAAGCACAGATTCCCCCCAACCTTTCAATTTCTCCCCATCCAAACTGACCCTTAAAAAAAAAACACCCAAACATCAAAACAGTTTTTTTCCCCTAAAATAAAGATCAAAACCACCAAATAAGCCTCTCCCAAACAAAACCCATCACACCCAAACATCCTCTAAGAAATTCTCCCCAACCCCACAACAGCAACAACAACAGAAAAAAAAAAAAACCAACATAACCCCACTTACATACACAGAGAGAACAGATCTGATTACTGTTTGGGTTCAAAATCTGTCTTTTGATTCCTCGAAAACTCAGGGAAAAGGGATGATAACAGTACAAATTACAAGGAAAATAGTATTTCAACCTGAAGAGATATAAGAAAAATGGATAGAGAGTATGATAGAATAGAAAAGATACCCCCTTTTTTCTTCTATTCTTGTGGGGTGTGGGGGTTGAGAAGAATGAAAGAATCGCCTCGAATCCGCTAATGAAGAAGAAGAAGGAAGAGTGTAATGCGTCCAAGCAACCACGTTTCACCCAATGTTGCGGTCATACATCTCATTTTATTTTATATTGGAAGTTGGAGGAATGGGAATAGGAGAGAGAGAGAGAGAGAGAGAGAGAGAGATGAAGCTCTGTTTGGCGCGAGGGATGGGGATAGGGGGCCTCTTTCTCTCCTCATGTGGGGCCCCACATAATGCATGGTGAAGATTGAGTGAAGTAATGGGCCCCACAAAATATGCACTTTGCAAAATTGTATTTCATTTTTATTTATTGTATATAAATGGTAAAGATATGGGAAGGCCTACCTTTTAATAGATTACTAATTACACTGTATTAAAGGTAAGCGTGTTAAAGTTAATTTTAACCCTAATTACGGATTTTGTCGGAGAGGTATATTATTCCCTTTATCTAAACGACCTGCGTTCTCCCCCACTTCCACATAAAACCAACTTCATTAAGTTCAATTGGACCCAACTTATCTTACTATTAGGGCTGCACAACCGGAAATCCGGTCCGGTTTTTGGACCGGATTTCCAGTTGTGCTTAAATGGGAGGACCGGATCGGACCACTTATAAGTGGTCCAGTCCGGTCCGGTCCGGTCTAAAACAGTCTGGTTTGGACCACTTAAGTGGTCCAGACCGGTTTCATTTGTTTTTTTTTTTTTTTTTTCATAATCTTTTATTTATTTTTTTCATTTTTAGCTCACATCTTAAGATAAAAAAATGTTAATTCATTTAAAGACTTACATTGTTGACTTACTTAATTTAAAGTTTAAACATTTTAAATATTTTTATTTTTTAAGTTTAAAGTTTTGTATTAAAAAAAATATTTATTATTAATCCGGTCCGGTCCGGTCCAGACCGGTTCTTAAAATGTCTGGACCGGACCGGACCGGATATAACCAGTTTTTCAAATCTAGTCCGGACCGGACCGGTTTTGGACTGTTAAGACCACAAATCCGGTCCGGTCCGGTCCGGTTTAGTGGTCCAGTCCGGTCTACGGTCCGATTCTGTGCAGCCCTACTTACTATTGATTTTTATGTATATTATTATATAATTATAAGGCCTTCCTCAAATATATTTCCGTCTCTCTCTCTCTCTCTCCAAACTTAATCTTAAAATACTTTCAAAAGATTCTTTCCCTTGTCTCTCGTGATTTAATTCATCAGGTATGGTTTAATCTAGTTCGTTTTATCACATGTGATTTGATTTACTTTTTTTAATTGGTTTAGTTCCAACCTTATTATATGTAGTATATAAAGCAAATTGAACTCAATTGAGAAATTTCGAGTTAAAAATCAACTCTTACCCAATTTATTTCGACCACTCTTAAAATTGTTTTGTGACTTCTGTACCTCAATTTTAAAGAACAATAGTATTTAACTTTCTAATTGATTTTGACTCTTCATTTTCTTCCACGTAAATAATGATCGTTTAATGTAAATAATGGGTGTGCAAAATATCTTGCTATTACATTGGTTGTTTATTGCACCTAAGCAATATAGAGTGGCATATAAATCTTACATGCATGGTATTGAATCTTGATCATCCTTGAATAAATTTTGAGATTTCACTCATATATCAGTTACCCTCAGAAAGATACTTTGTGCTACATTTTATTAAGAAACTTGTACGCAACATGCAAAATATGAGAATTAGGATTGTAAATGGGTCGGTTCCTGTTTGGATCTATGGTGGACCCGGAACTGGAACTATTAAGGAAAAAGTGGAACCGTATCCGGACCAAGAACCTTATCAGAACCGATTTCTTAGCACCGAAACCAGATTCGTACATGAGACGGGTTCAGATCCAGATTTAGGTAGAGCATGATATTAGCAAAATATGATTTTTTTGAGATATTTTCGAAAAATGAGGTGATATGTCGGGTCTCGAGTCAACGGATCTGAACCAAGGTGGACCCGAATCTATTTACTTATCGAGGCTTAAATAAAGACCTAGAGCCGGTTTTTAACGGTTCAGAACCTCCGGATAATCGGAGAACCAAGAGCCCATTTACATCCTTAATGAGAACCGCACAAGTAATTTTCACAGGGGCCCTCTCTCTCTCCCTCCCTTTGTTGGTGTCATATCTCGAACCCATAATCTAATGCTATAAACCCAAGGTTTAAACAATCAACACAGGTTAGAGATCGGCAATTACACCAATAGCTTTCATTATATCTTAAAATATATACACCTGCACCCCATCAAGAAAACTAATTTTACCAATTTCTGGATGCAACCTTCATCACGAACTTGTTTTTTCCTCCCCATCATCATCAGCAGAGGCGATCGCCACCAATAATAACTTTGGGAGAACGTGCAGAAAATGGTATATTATACCTAATGAGCTCTTCAAATTTTGTGACACACCAAAGGCCAATACATACAAGCACAGTGCCCCCTCTAATCTCAATCCTTTTATGGGACCAAACTTGTTGTCACTTGGGCTACCCATTGGTGAAATTACAAGTATCTAAGTCACATCTTATTGGAACTTGAAACTTCTATCTATGTGGTTTCTTTTGTAATATCTATTTGTTGTAGCCTCTTGTTGAAGGAACTATGTTGTTTCTAGGGAAAAAAAAAAATGCGCCTTTTGTATATCCCCTCTTAAGATTTGTAGGATTTGTAAATAGGGCCCTGGAATTTTAGTATTTGCAAATAGGCCCTTGTAGTTTTATTTTAATACCTTCCATGTCCTTAAAACCGATTGTCTTCCAACCACCATAGGTTTTTAGAGTGAAATGACACTTTTGTCCATCTCTTTTGTCCTTATATGCATAATTTCAAAAGCTTGGCGCTAATTTTTTTAGAGCGAAATGACACTTTTGCCCATCTCTTTTGTCCTTATATACATAATTTCAAAAGATTGGCCTTAATTTTTTTCATTAAGCATGTAACATTAACAATTATTTAGTGCGAGAGAATAACCTCATATAAATTCCTTTTTTTTTTATCAATACAGGGGCTTATTTCATTAAATCCGAATTAATCATGACGATAACCAACACTTATACTTATAACTGATTATAATTTATCCAATCCATACATGACCTATCATTGGATTGATGAAAGCTTTAAAATACATAGTTATGTTTCATGTGTAAAGTGTAAAAAAAATATTGGGGGAACGGGCAAATGTAAAAAAATAATATTAATTTTTAGGATTTGCAAGGGGGCTATTTGGCTCTATGTAAAAGAAATAGTATGGAAGAGGCAAATGTGAAAAAAAAAAAAAAAAAAACATATTATTTCTAGAATTTGCTGTGGGAGGGGGCTGAATTTAAACTTTTCTCATATATTGGTGGAAGCTTCAGTCCCCATGCCTATGTACCTAGGTCTACCATTGGTCATGTGCACGAGAGAGTTATTGAGAGAAATTATTGGGTCTTGAGATAAAATAATGATATTTTTATAAATAATAATAATATATTCATTTTTGTTTAATGGATGTAAGGGCAAAGTTGTCATTTATATAAAAATTCTATCACAAATCTCGTGGTGGTTGCCCATTCTTGTTAGGAATATTGATTTTTGAAGCATGAAAGGTATTAAAAAGAAAAGGCAGTGGCCTATTTATAAATACTAAAATCTCAGGGGCCTATTTATAAATACTACAAACCTTAGAGGGTGTATACAAAAAGCTAAAAAAAAAAAAAAAAACAGAGAGGTTGGTTAGATGCACACAGGCACCACTTTCTAGTCTAAGTATGATTTGATTTACTTTTTGAACTAGCAAACTGGCCAGCATCGAACACGTGCCATAAAAAAGATTTATATTTTTTAAATTGATGCACCAAGGAGAGTTTGGAAAAGATATTTCAAGATATTTTGATATATTACCTATTAGTTTAGGGGTTTTTTGGAAACTATATAATTCTAAAGATTTTGATATATTATCTCCTAAAAATTATGTGTTTGGATAATTTAGAAGGTATCCTACAATATCTCACTTTCTTATAAAAATCTTCATATTAAAATATTCAATTATATGCCCTATAAAAAAAATCTTTCCTTAAGAAAATTGCCCATAGTTTTTATAAACACGAGTGGAAGTTCTTGAGCAAATACTACCATGGTGACCCACTACAATTCTTATCTTTGATGGTTTTTGTAAGAGTCTTACTATGACTCAAATGGGCCCTTCAATGTCTATAAATTTTATATGAGTCCTATAGCCTTGTCATAATTGCATAGCTCCTTTGTTGATTATTAATATCAAGTAGTTCTATAAATATTGCATTCGGTGACTTCCACTTGATTGCCAACATTAGGTGGGTCCCATACTACCAACATTAGGTGGGTCTTGTATTCTTTACTAATATTGGATTGTGTGATTGTAATCATATTCATTACAAATGTTTAGTGTCCCCCTAGTGATTACTATCATTAGCTTTGTTAATATGACTATTAACATCAAATGGGTTCCACATTAATTTTTCATATATGGATTCATCAATGATATCTAACACTTCATAGGGTATGCAGTTATAATCACCATTAGATATATTACGTTATGGTTTTCAGCATGTGGACCCACATTCATTAAATAACATTGCTCGGTGTTTTTAACATTTAGTCCAATAATTTTCTAATAAGATAGGCAATATCCCGATTACCAATATTAAATCACTCTCGTGTGAGTATTAAAATTTTATAAATTGCTAGATACTTTTTTCATGAGACTGCCATCACAACACGGCACCTATCTATATGGACCGTAAAGCGAAAGAGCACAAGAGAAAATCATCAAAAAATTAGATTAATAGAGAAATATGTTTTTTAACATATTGATAAACTCAAATCAATTTTGACGCGTGAGTACATATTGGAATGGAAAGAAAAAGGAGAAGAAGAAGAAGAAGAAAAATGTTATTTGATACAAGAGAAGTCTGATCAGGCGTGTATATACATCTGACTTGGATCAAGAAAATGTGCCTAGATGTTAGAACTTACTATGATTTTCAAATTGGAGATTTGGGGGTGGATGATGAAAATTGAACTCTCTGCATTTACATATGATCACCACCACCCCTCATTAGTCTAAAAAACTTTACTGCCCTCTTTTTCACAATATTATAAAGTGAAATCTTGAATTCTTGACGCTCACTTTTCAAATCCAACCACTGGATGAAACCAACAGTACCAATCCCTACTGAATTAATTCAAATGTAATGATTTAACTCATATGTAATGTGACCTTGAATTTCATCTCAATGAGGCATGACACAGGTAACTATCATCCTTTTTTTTTTTAAACAAAAAACAATGGATTTCATCAACCTACATAAAAATAAGTTTACTTACAATTATTTTAGTTAATTGAGATTTTTGAATTAATAGAATGGTTTTAGAAACTAAATTAGTTGCTCAGTTACAAATTAAAGAAAAGAAAAGAGGACTTCATAAAGCAAAGAAAACTCAAACCTATGTACATATATATCAATATATGAGCCCTGAGCGGAGTACCGATGCTCATAATAAGGTGAGCACATTTCTTTGTGGTGTCCACATGTGGATCCCCCACGTACTTGTGTATTGCGATAGACGCTTACATCATCATTTTAATCACTTGATCAATGACCAACAAATTTCAATGTATCAAATGAATATACAATCGAGCCAACGGATGAATTATATGGTAGGCTCCACTAGCTGTTAAAGCAAGAAGGTGAGCACCGGTGCTCAGCGGAGGTTTCTTGTACACACGCGTATATATATATATATATATATATATGGAAAATTCTCAAAAACTCCCCATTTAAGTGGTGTTTTCACCCCTTTTGATTTGTCCAATGAGATAATGCCAATTCACATTGTTTATGCCAACTCATATTTATTTACTCACCTTTATTATAGGAGTGTGTAGGAGAGATAATATGAGATGTGAAAGAGAGAAAATAGGAAATTTGAATTTGAGAGAGACTCACTTGAGGTGCTCACGTGGATATAATATGTCATTCAGTTGCCTTTTTAGCCCTTATTTATCTTGCAAATTGGGGCACACATTTGGATTAAGCAAAGCCCTTTACAACAAAAATCAAAGGGTCCCACTGCGGGTTCACATGATGATAACTCAAATCGTTCATTTTGAAATTTGACCCCTACATGGATTTATCCTTTAAATATTATTTTAATATGAGCGAGTCCCACCATATGATTGAACACATGACGTACACAATCGATGCCACAAGAAAAAATACGATGGATGCCACAAGACACATACGTGATTGATTGGATACAAGACACATACGTGATTGATTGGATTTTGAATATAACTACTTTAAAGGAGAAATTAATTAAAATTGATTTGATTAGCTACTTTTAAGGATATGAGATTGGGTAAGTAATAAGAGAAGAATCAATCTCTAACTTGCCATTTGTGTTAAATCTCATTACTTTATTTAAATTAGATGACATGGCACTTTCATAGGCTAAGAAGAATGGGCGTTTTCTTGCAAATAAGGCTCGGGGACTTTTGTAGCGTGACCCATATATATGGATATATAAATAAATATCGGTCATTTATAATTTCAAACATTACTACTTTTTTTTATACACAATAGTGCTTACATGTCTATTAGATGCTATGTTTCTTTCCCCGTGTGAAATCTTTGGTGCACATAAAAGTTATAAATTTTAACTATTGGATTGGATAAATACAATTTAATCATATATTCACAATGCTGAACTCAGCCGTTAAAATTAAGTTGATGTATGGATGAATGATTAGATTGACATTTCAAATCCAAGTTCCTGATTTTCATGGGAAAATGTTGTTTTATTAAGAAAATATGATTAATATGTAATTTATCCGTAATCCATTTCTAAAAATTCTCCCATCCCAAAGGTTACTTTGGGAGTGAATCAAAGAGACGGGTTAGAGTAATTCCTCATAAGGTAACCCAAAAAAAAAAAAGAAAGAGAAATCCTCCCAAAATCTTACAATGTACCTTGATGATTTGCAAATCCAAATCCTTAAGTGTCCAAATTTAAGAACTTGGCATGATTTGCGAATCGAAGATCTAGGGTGGTCAATGAAAATTAAATGAAAATCTTCATGAGTTCAGATCCTGGAGATATTATTTCGTCCTATTAAAATTAACCAACTGTGTAAAATTTCTTTTTTTAATTTTTTTTTTCATTTCAAAAAGATATTGTTTCGTCCAATTGGAGTTAGCCAACTGTATAAAATATCTACCTTTATTTTTTCATTCCAAAAGAAGCAAATGAGATCGCATAAGTTTTTACACCACTTGCTAATTTTGATTGGACGAAACAATATCTCCCGATAAAAACTCAATCTTCACATATGAGTTTCCATGAAGAGCATCACACAAAAGGCTAAAATTTTAACTTTCCAAGGTCACATTTGTAACGGTTTGGATGATCACAAACTGGCCCTTCACAATTCCCATTCAGTGTGGGCCACCTTACACAAATCTATTTCCTGCATTCCCAACCGTTGAAACCCTCCAAAAAGAAAGGAAGATTTTGCAGTGCAAATCAAAGCCAAAGCCAAAGGCCAAAGGCAAGAGCCTCCCCGTTTGACTCACTCTCATTCTGACGCATTTGCGAGGGTTTTAGCCTTGCAGCAGACGACGACGACGACATCGAGAGAAATCGATCGATCGAGAGAGAAAGAAATGGCGTCTTCGATTTCGATGAAGAATCCGATTCTTCCGATCTCTGATTCTTCAAGGTCTGGCGATGAAAGCGTCTTCAAGGGCTCTGCCATGACCAAGAGAGGCGCTTATGCTGCCATCTTCTACATGATCTGTGCTGGTATTTCTCTCTCGTTCTGTCTCTCTATATCCATCCATCTCAAGATTTGAACTTTAGGGTTTTTTTCTGGTTTGAATTTGGATTCGACCCAGTTTTGTTTTTGTTGGATTCGTGTGTTTCGTTGTGCAATAGAAAAGAAAGATTTCTACTTTGGGGGAGATGGATTTTGGGGTATGTAGGATGCTTTCATGGGTATGTATTTGCACTTCATTTTCTCTGAGAAATTTCATTTCGCTTTTGCGAGGGAGGGCTTAGGAAGTCGAGTCAAATTCGTCAAATTCACAATATTCATCTAAGGACATGGGGTCTCTCCTATGAATGAGAGTTGTTAGGGTTTTAGGGACATCATCGTTGTCGTAGCATTATTTCGACGATGTAGACTGCAATAACATCCGCCTGATGCTATATTTCACGTGTTAATCGGTTACTTCCACAGGGCCTCCTAAGAATGAGAGTTGTTGGGGTTTTAGGGCCATATTAACATTATTCCGACGATTTTGATCTCAGGATTTATGATTCGATACTCGAATTCTTATGATTCAAACAATTTGGCCGAACGAGAATAGCTATCACTAATAATTAGTTAATATTAATAATCTTTTACCTTTTTAGCGCTTTTTTACTTTTAAAATGTTACATAGTACTTACCAAAAACCTTTTAAGAATGTTTGAGGCTTTGGGGGAGGTTTTAGAAATAAATAAAGATCATGGATTTGATTAAAATGTTCAACTGTATGTATGGGGCTTGTCTATAGCATTTTTTTTTTTTCCTTCGTGAACACTTTCATAACTTTAGGAGATATCCTAATCGTAAGATTGATGGTTTGGATTTTATTTTTACTTTAATATTTTGATTTAAAGATAACAAATATATATATATATATATATATTGATTCGTTAAACTTATTTAATTATTTATGGATATCATTTATTATATATTAATATGTTATGATGTTCTTGATATGATTTTATGATAGAATTATTTGTCATTGCATTTATACTCCTATCATATGAATTGGAAAATAGATGGATTATGAATAACTACCTTTTTTCTTTTCCTTTTTTAAAAATTAATTATTTTTCACTTTGATTAGAGAAATAAACAAATCTTACGATTCGCGATACGATCTCGATTCGATTCGATTCATGGGCATGAACAATTTGTGATACAATTCTGTTTTTCGGAACCATGGCTGCCACCCCTTTATGTACGGACATGATCCCATGTCCCACTTCCTATTTTTAGGGATTCTAGAAGTCTTTAATGAATAGGTCATGATTACCCAATATTAAGGATCCTTTGAGGAGCAACTAGAATGACAGATCTCCAGGTCTCGTGGACCCAAGTAATTAATCTTATCCATTTTTGTGAAATCTGGACATGAAGTTTTAAAAATCCACCTTTGCATAATTTCTTTCTTCTAGTTAAGCGAATCTTATTTCCAAATTTCTACCGTCCTGAATGGTTTATATCTGTTTGCGTGTGTTTTCTATCAAATATCACCAACTTCAGCTGATTTGATTCTTTGACTGTGCTTGCTTTCCTGAATAAATCCATTGTGAATTCCTTATAAGATATTTCCTAATGTTACCAATGAATGAATATTTTTTCACTTGCTTCCCTTTCCTCTGTCTATGTTCTGGTCAAAGCCCGGCTAAATCAGCCTTGGCATCAAATTCCATACATTCATTCATACAGCATCTGATTGCCTCAGCGGCTTAACCTAAACCTTTGTTCCGGGAACTCACAGAAGCAAACCTTTTCAACTTCTGACTCCCTCCTTGACTTCATCAGGACCACGAGTCACAATCTCTGAATTCTAATCCTAAAGAAGTGGAAATCTGTAACTGAAAAACCAGATGATAAGCAGATAGACTTACAATCCTCTAGATCCAGACTGCTAGAAAAATGAAATTGTCGATAAAAGAAGCATCGGAAGGCTAGATTTGATAGGAAGCATCTAATTTAGACACTCGTGATTGACAGATTATGCACACGATGTTTGATTATAATAGCAGTCATCTCATTAGCTCTGTATTTCTGGGATTTGTTTTGTGGGTGCACGTGTATTGTATTTATTGTAAGTGCCCTAAAAAAGATATATTTTTATTATAATGATTCTAGTTTAACCGCTTCAAGGCTCTTTTTGTAGCATCCTTAATATGCCACTCTTCATGATCTCTTACTAATGTTTCAACTCATGCCACACAGTACTTCTGGTGATGTTTAACAAAGCGGCACTTTCTTCTTATAATTTCCCATGTGCAAATGTGATCACTCTTTTTCAGGTAGCCTCTTTGCTTAATTATTTTTTCTAGATGTTTTTTTCCTTTTCAATTTTCATAGTTTTCTTTTGAAAATTATGTCGTAATGCTGTTTCATTTACCTGTATTTACATTTCTGATTGAAATTGCATCTACACACTGTTTCTTTGTGTGTGTGTATATATATATATATATCTATTCTTGGTTCTAGGTTCCTTACTAAGATGCAGATTAGAATGAAAGGATTGGACTTAGATTCTTTGGATGAAAACATTTAATCTGCATGTCAAATATCAGGTTTGTTTTGAATGTACCACTGATTGAGCCTAATTCCTCAATTTGGATAACTTTTGATAAGGGGAAGAACCGCTCAATTCTTGACTGGCCAATTCTTCTGAACCGAAACACAAAGGTTTGCATAGCGCATCCTCCTATGGCTGGGATCGCTTAGTATCTGTTATAAACATGGAAATCCATAGCTGTGTGGACGTGATGGATAATTCAGATTTATGAGTGGCCCATTTCCGTCATTATTCTTCTGGACTACCAAATTACTGACCATTGATTGCATGATTGTGATTATCTATTCAACATGGATCTTGATATGGGTGATCCAAGTGGGGCCACCAATAGCAGTTGATCATTGAAACTCCCCCCAACCCCACCTCACCCAAAAAAAAAAAAAAAACTGTCGATTTGATGGCTAGGATCGATCAATTAAAGTGAACCGAGGGATGTGGTAATCCAACTTGGGTCCCACATAAGAGTGGCTTATATGATTGAAAATAATCCATTATAATAACATCACTGTTTATTTTTGCATATAATTCGATTTTATTGTTATGACTGTCTGGTAAAAGGAAATTTTGAGGGGCACAATCAATCCAACACAATTTTAAGTTGAACAATTTAAATGGGATAATTCTCATTCATTAGCAAATTTGTTTATACAATCTACTTAGAATTGAAAATTTAAAGCGTACACTTGTAACAGACACATGCACAGAATGTTGTTTAGCATTGGGAGTCACAAGACATGGGCCTCGTAGTTTAATTTTATTCATACAAAAATTCCTGTAAAATTGAAAGAAAGCTTACACTTGTAGTAGACATAGAGAAGGGAGAGTGCAAGGAGGGTTTCCTACTCCCTGAAACCTCACTGGATGCTGAGCATCATGACTCTTGTGGGAAAATCTAAGCTGTAATTCATTCTTTGATGAGAGAGAGCCGGCCGGGGGGAAAGAGAGAGCTGGGGGTTGGGGGGTTTAGGTTTTTGGCCAGCCAAAAACCCCGCTGAACGCTGAGCATCGTAATTCTTGGCAAAATCTAAGCTCCAATCTGTTCTTTGATTGAAGAGAGAAAAAAGAATAGATAGGGAAGCATCGGTGGTTCCTCACTTGATCCGAGGAGGAGGAGGAAGAAGAGAGGATTGGGGCGGGGGGGTGGGGGTGGGGGGTGTTGGTTTTAGCAGGTGATTCAGCAATCACTAAAGAAGAGTGAGTGACAGAGAAAGGAGAGCAGAAGGAGGGTTTTCAGCTGGTTGAAACCTCGGCAGACCTTATTATGACTCTTGCCAGAATCTAAGCTCCAATTGGTTCTTTGATTCAAGAGAGGAAAAAAAAGGAAAGAGTTGGTGGTTCTTTGTTTGATCAAAGAGTTGAGAGAGTCTTCACAGGTTATTTGAGTACAGGAAATAAGTAAAAAGAGAGTGAGGGAGAGAGTTTTCACAGGTGATTCGTGACCAGGAAGGAAGTAAAGAAAAATGACAGAGAGAAGGGAGATCACAAGTGGATTTCTGGATAGCTAATAACCTCGTTGGACACTGAGCATGAATGATGACTTTTGTTGAAACCTCAGCTTCAATTTGTTCTTTGATTCAAGAGAGAGAAAAAAAGGTAGGAAAAAGTTGGCAGTTCTTTGCATGTGTGTGTCTGTGTGTGTGAGTTTTCACAGGTGAATAAAGAAGAGAGAGAGAGAGAGAGAGAGAGAGAGAGAGAGAGAGAGAGAGAGAGAGAGAGAGTTTTCATAGGTGATTTGAGTATCAGAAAGAAGTAAAGAAGAGCGAGGGAGAGTCTTGGCAGCCTTCTGCGAAGGGGTAAATGATTTGAGTTTAAGAAAGACGTAAATAAGAATGAGTCTACTCACTAGATTGTAGCAAATATATGCCCTCCAAAAACATAGTTTTAATTATAAAATGATTGCACCCCAAAATGCTTTCTAAATTGGTTTATAACTAAAGAAAGGAAAATCAATGTTGAAGCAATGATACCCTCCAAAAACGTAGTTTTTAATTATAAAAATGATCTACCATTCAAAAAAAATTATAAAAATGATTTCAGTCTGTAATTATAAAAAAAAATACCACTGAAATTACTATGGGGACCGTATACTCTTAACATATCATACTCCCAAGTCCCAAAGTATATTACATTGGTTTAAAACTATAAAAAAAAAATCAAAATCTCAATGCAGTTAGACCTCTAGATAGTTAAGAATATCTACATTGCCTCCCTCCCCATCCTCATCTTCCTCATAAATCTGAAATTAACTAGAATCTTGTAATTGTTATGGCTCAATTTTGAGGTTCACCTAATATGGTATGATGATTGATGAGATCAGATTTAGAATTAAAATTAATATGAAATTGAAACACATCATTCATATCAATAAACATTGCAATCTAATGGGAAAATCAATGATTGATCCAAGACGGGCTTACAGTCCTGCAGTAAAAGTCCTTCTTAGATGCAGGGGTAGGATCCCAATGGAAGATAGAACTCTCAAAATATTTAGGAAAGGTCCAGTTGTGTAGATCTCGCGTTTCTTGTGAGTATCTGGGAAGGGCTGAGTGAGATGGTCTAATAGGAAAACCGTGGGTTGAGATCTAGCGACAAGGGTCGCTGATCTGATGGTTGGGTTGTTAAATGGTGGAAATGGTGGAGATCTAGGGTGTAAAAATTTAGGGTTAGTGCAGGAAGATTGCTCGTAGGAAAAGAAATAGAGAAAGAGAGGAGGATACCTTTAATTGGGCTTTCACCAAACTCCGATCCGGACGCGTTACGTCCTTTGCGCATAAAAGAACACCAAAAGAAATAAGAATGTAAGGGAGAGAGGGGGGCTGACGCATGGGATTGGGATTCGTGCACAAGGGGATATGCGCACGAATCATCAAAATCCTTTTTTTTTTTTAAGTTCTGGCCCCCTCTTTCTTTTATTCTCTTCTTAAAGAAACATGGGCCTCCTTTTCTGACTCTACTTTTATTTAAATGACTTGGGCCCTCTCAACTTTAAAACTCTTTTATTTCAACCCATGTGTCACTTCCCAAAATAGGGCCTTACAGATGATTGCACACACAGGGCCCATCGAATCCCAACCGTTGGATGTCATCGTGATGGTAATCCAACAGTGGATTTTTGAGATCTTGGCGAGCAGAGTCAGGATACGCATCATCCATCCATATCATAGCTTGATCTGCCACCCTACGCTTCCTCCTTTGGTAAATCTTGAAAGAATTGGGGGAATTAGGGTTGATGTCCCCACCAAGAAAGATGTACAAGTAGTCATCATATCTGTAGAAGAGGCTTCTTTGGTGAGCTGTCAATGACTGTAAAAAGTTTCTTGGAAGATGGAGGTGTCATTGCCGAGCTTCCATTCATTTCCGCTTCAGTCAGCTCGACTTGTGATCTTTGGCCTGCATGGATTATGCATCAGTTCTTGTGTTCTTGATATGGAAGACATGTTCCTTAAGATTGCATCATATGTGTAGCTCAGTGCGTAGACCTCTGAAGAGCTTTCTCTTTCTTTCCCGGTTAAGAAAACATTAAAAGGAAGTACAGTGAGAAATACATGGTCAATCCTCAGTGGAGGGCTCTTGTTGATTCCACCTTCTCGAACCCCATTTTGCTAAATATTTATCTGCGACATCACTGCACCTTAAGCACAGGGATGAGAGATGTTTGAAGAGAACTTGGGTCTCAGATTTCCTTAAGTTGTAAGAAAGATGCTGTGGATCATTGGCTGAATTTTCTATGTAATCATCACATTTTCATTTGTGTATCACCAATCTAGAGGCTCTTTCTCTTATCCAACCAAATTGAAAGTCCTTTCTCCTTAATCCTTGTAAATGTCAGACGGCATTTAAAGGCACTAGCTATTTAAATTTAATCCTTGTTTAAGTGCTTCCACTTCTGGAATTTTTTTTTATCGTGATTCAATAATTAAAATCTAGCATCTCTTCCCATGTTCCTCAATATTTTAATAAAATTCGTTACCATTCAGAAAAAAAAAAAGTTTTTATGTCAATTAGGGTGTGTTTATGCGATGAGAGGAATCTGCAGTAGAGAGGAAAAATGTTCTGGTATTCTGTGCAGCCCCTTTTTTGGTTGTTTGGTGCGACATATTTTCCTCGTGGAGAAGGAAAATAAATGAACTGATTTTCATTGATTGAGAGGATTTCAATTTCCTATGTTAGTGGTACAAATGCAGGAATTCCTCTCTCCCACAGAAATGAAAATCCACGAAGGGCAGATTCCTCTTGCTGCACAAACACTCCCTTAAGATTTCTTCTGGTACTTTCGTTAGGATTCCAGCTGATATTGTCTCTCACCATGCATTGTTGTTTTTCTGGCATTAGATTCTCAAAGCAACTGATTTACATTTGTGACAGATGATTTGTTCAACTTCGATTCTCTATGCTATGAGACGCTGGAAGATGATTTCTTTCACAGTGGGTGAATCACGGAGTGTTTCTGACAACTCTGCAACCCTTGTACCGGTTGAGACATTAGTTCATACCTTGCCTCTTGCAATATCATATTTACTATACATGGTATGTTCATAATTATGTGATGTCTAGAAATTAAGTAGCGTACGGCGACCTTCATTCCAATTATAGTTAATTTCCCTCACAATCTTTTTTCCTCTGGTGGAAGCTGGCTTCAATGGAATCTGTACGGGGAGTTAATGTTCCAATGTACACCACCCTAAGACGCACTACTGTGGTATTTACAATGATTGTCGAATACCTTCTGACAGGGCAAAAGTATACATCTCCTGTTGTTGGCAGGTAGGCGTTCTTTTCTTAATGTTTTCTAGTAAAGACATGCACTTTAACAGCATTGAAGACATATTGATCTGTAGTTGGAGCTTTGAACCCACAAGATATCTTCACTTTGTGTCCATAGTTGACGTACATTTTTATCATCATTGATTTATTTATTCTTTCCATGGTCAATTTCAACCGTGAGATCTGATTTTTTTTTTCCTTTCTTATTTTTCATGACTCAAATCCATAAACTTACAGCCCTTTTTATATCTATACGTATCTGACTTCCTAGAAAACCAACCAAATAGGCCCCAAGAGCTGGGCCACTTAAGCATGGTGTGTAGTTAGAGCCTCTCGAATATATGGGATATCAAAGTGAAGCAAGCATGTAAATACCTGATTTACATGCAACATACTAGTTCATTGATTGTACAACTAAGTGCTCTAGTAGGCAAGTTGGTCATGTAGTTCATCAGAACCATGGTTCCTATTGAACTCTCATTTTATCTTAAACTACAGCTGAATGATTTATTTATTTTAGCTCATGAAGTCTCAAGTCAGTATATATATATATGCATAAACAGTATTATATTAAAAATGAGACCTTTTTTTTCTGATTATTTTCTCTGTGGCCAAAACCAAGGGTTTCATCAGTGTGGGGTTGATCGTATTTGGAGCATTTATAGCGGGATCTCGTGACTTGTCATATGACTCCTATGGCTATGCTATTGTTTTCATATCCAACATCACGACCGCAATATACCTTGCCACGATTTCCCGTATTGGTAGTGTTTCCACCCTTTTATTTTTGCCATGTTTCATCTTGTATTGAGGTATGTTTGTTTCATTTATCTTCTTTTACCTTTTAATCTACAGGGAAATCTAGTGGTCTCAATAGCTTTGGTCTAATGTGGTGCAATGGTAATGTTGTCATTCTTTTATAGTTTGTGCAAATAATATTATTGTTGATGAAAATTCGAGTTTGGACACATTTGTTGTTCTCAATTGATGGCAATGGTGATTTCTGTTATTTATATTATCGTGCATCTGTCTCTAGGATTGATTTGTGGACCGATTCTGCTATTTTGGACATTTATCCGCGGAGATCTGGAGATGACTATGAATTTTCCTCTTTTATATTCTCCTGGCTTTCAGGTATGAGATTATAATCTGATCTCTCTCTTAATTTGGATCTGGTATCAATGTTATTGTTGTTTTATTTTTTGGGTAGGGCAGGTTTGGTGGTGTTATGGGGATAAGGTGAGCCCCAGGTTGCCTCTCACCTATTTTAGGGATCATTGCTGTGTCTGTGTATATAGATCCATTTGATTACTCTTTTTTTTTTTTTTTTTTTTGGGGTACCGTATTTCTTTTGCATTTGGGAATGCCTATGACCAGGGTAGCTCAGTGGTAAAATGTGGCCTAATAGATGTTATTGCTGTTGGATGTAAGGGCCCTCACCACAATGATAGATCTATGCACGCATCAGCATTTGACCTAGGGATCTGGATTGTTCAAGGTGCTTTAGCATAGGGTTTCTCCTGTTCGAACAGGAGATTGAAACCAAACTACTACTTAGGAGGATCGATGGGATTATTTATATGCGATCCTTCTGGATCAAGTTTTCCATTTATTTATTGACTCCAGCAGCCTGTGCAAGAGAAAGAAGGAAAAAGAAGGGGTGAACAGCGTGGCTACTCTCTTATCGAGAATATTTTCATGTATTCCATCTCTGTCATAGTCATCAAGTTTGTTTTTGTCAATGTTGTTGTTATTGTTGTCATTGCTCTTGTTCACACTTTCATTAGCCTGTGCATATCTAGTAATATAGCACTGTTCTTGTTCATGCTTGTATTAGCCCGTGCACAGCTAGTATCCTATTATAGCAGGTGTTTTTTTTCTTCTCTTGAACTTGGTATTCTGCCTTCTATTTGAAGGATCAGATAGGATCCAATTTCATTCATCCTAAACTTCGGTAAAAGATGAGTTGTATTTTCTCTTACTTGTCCATGTCCTTATTAGGTAGAAATAGAGCATGTATTGTAATTGTTACGTTTACTATTTCTAAAATTAGTATTATTGTCGCTAATTAATTGCACATTTGATTCTTTTGCAGGCTGTGATGCTGCTTTCCTGTATACTGGCATTTTTCTTAAACTACAGTGTATTTTTGAACACGACTCTAAATTCTGCTCTCACACAGACAATGTGTGGTAACCTAAAGGTTTGCACTCTCACCTGTTGACCATTTTTTGTGTTCGCTTGTTCGTGTATGAGGCTGAGCTATGTGCTGATTGTTGTAGGATCTATTTACTGTTGGACTTGGCTGGCTATTGTTTGGTGGGTTACCATTTGATCTGGTGAGTGTGGAAACTTACTTCTTAATTTCAATCTGCCACTGATATGTGCTGCTACAGTCATATGGTTTTTTATTTTATTTTATTTTATTCTTTTGGTTGTGATGCATCTGGATTCGTACTATGGGGTCCATTGTTTGGGAAACCAGATACCATGTTTGCAAGCGATCACATGGGACTCATTGCTCATATGAACTAAATGAGCTATTATGCTCTTATGAGGCCTACCAGGCACATATCCCTACACCCGTTAATTGACATTGTCCCAATTTGATACTCATCGGACTTGTATATTTACTCGCTCGGTTTTGAGACATGACTCTTTTTTTACACTTCTTCATCCATTTATTTTAAAGCCTTAAAATCCACACCAAAAGGAAGTTGATCAGGCTGATCTTTGGCATATCCATTATTGACGCAATGGTCTTCCATTCCCCCAACACTTTGATTGGTGTTTGACTGAGGTGGACTCTACAAAGCATCTTATAAGCATTGCAGGAGATTGTGTGCTTGTATGTGTGTTAGGGGTATAGACTGGAAGAAGGTCCCAATAAAATCATCCTAGCCCTTGATTTAGGGCCTTGAATTTTCAAACCCTAGAAAAGTGTTCTCCCTAAATCCCATGGTTTATATAAGTAGATGAGTGTCAAATTGGGATGGGCTTCATACATTGAAGGTTTATGGGCCCATTAAGTTCTTTAGTAAATAAGAAATCATTTCTCTTTTGAAATTTCGGGTGTCTACTTTATAGGAGTCTAATGTTTGCCCTACAAGTAGACCAAACAAAAATGAAAGCATGGAAAAGTGTAGATGGTTTGGATGTGGTTATTTTATTTCATTCTAGAAGATCCTATTTTTTCCTCATCTACTTTAGGAGCCCTCAAAGCAATTGATCACTCGAACTTGGCTTCTCTGTGGAATATTAGGAGAATTGTACACATCCTGATGCATCAGAACTGAAAACTTGTTTTTGATGGTTTCTCTTTGGATCTCTTTTGCTTTAACTTGTGCTGTTTAATCCTTTGGTACCAGCTGAATGTTGTTGGGCAGATGCTCGGATTCATCGGCTCTGGTTTGTATGCATACTGTAAACTCAAAGGAAAGTAAGTTTTCCCATTTTATATATTTGGGTGGTCCCAAGAGGGTTGAGACTGGTTGAATTGGGAGCAAGCGGCATGGCATATATTTTAATTTTTGATGATAAGTAGCTTTTATCCATTCACTTGGTGTTTTTTATCATATCAAATTTAAGTGGTAAATTGCTTTTGCATTCCATTTGAGAATTGAGAACACAGTAAAGGCACACAGTTGCCAGGAAGTGGTGAAGCTCTAGCCTAGAACATTAGCTTATCCATGGTTTGGTGTGGTATCAATTATTACAAACCAGACTATAAGTGTGCTTGTTCTGGAGAAGCACAGACGCATCACAAAATATATGTTATTCCGCTGACCGTTGCACCATTGAGATTGTGCCAGAGTCCCAAAGGGTTGGGATCCTTGGAACTTAGCTGCCTTTAAGTGGTTTACATGTGGCTCTGTTTCCTTTGTTTTTGGTCGGTAAAAAGAGTTTCAAACATTAGCTGCAGGTGATTCAGGTTATCCAGCCACTTGAGTCTTGATTTTGTGAGAACTGTGTTGCCTGTTTTCGGTTGATAAAGGTCTAAATGGGCCCAATAGACTTATATAATTTTACTAAACTAACGGAAAATGAGTACCTAATGCATGGGTGTGATCATTGGCAGGAAGTTCTTCTTTCTTATGAATTACATATGCTTAAAAAATCACATTGATTTGGTGATTATATAACCTTCTTAATAAGGACTTTCCAAAAATAGATTGTATTGGTGTTTTTCGGTACCTGCCTTTTTTTGCATATGATTTTGTGGCTATCCATCTGTGTAGCTCAGTTAGCCTATGACCACGGTTTGCATTCCAAGGAGGTTGTGAGTTTGAAACTGCACTACCACACTGGGGCCACAGGGAAATTTTGCCCCAGCTTTCTCTCCTGGGCCCATAGTGATTATTCTGGCCCAAAGGGTTGGAACCCTGCGTTATAAAAAAAAAATAAAAATCTGTGTACTGCCCATGGGATCCATTAGTATACCCGACGCAACAGCCCATGAATGTATAAGAAAGATCACATGGCCTTATGCAACTGGGGTTCATATTACGGTGGAAAACCTTTTAGTATAATATTGTGAAATAAAGATTGGCCTCTGATGAGCACTGGTGCTCACAATAAAAGTCGAGACAGAGGTTCAAATCATCATCCTAACCACTTAGTAATCACCTATAAGTTTTACTGTCCAAACGAGTGTAGAGTTGATCCAACTTTCAGTTCATTCTGATGGGTGCTAAATCTGAGTTCAATGAGTGCCATCAGCGGGTTTCTATTTTATTGTCCACTCGATTAGATCATAAAGTGTGCACCACTACGTATTTAAGCAAGCAGTACCTTATCATGAACACTGATGCTCGGCGGAGGTTTTTCCTTTATCTTGATTTTGAGAGCGTGAGTTATATAGTTAAGCAAACACTTATTACAGTTTGTAGCATTGCGGCCACTATAGTACATTTAGAGAGAGAGAGAGAGAGAGAGTAACCCTACCTAAATTTATTTTTATCAATATGTTGGTCCTAATGAGAATCACCAGCTGTACTTACAATTGGTTATAATTCATCAAATCCATGCATGGTTTAATGTTGGGCATGGATTTGATGAAGTTTCAAAGTACATAATTAGGTTTCATTGAGAGAGTTATCAAAATATAACCCATTAGGAATTGGGATAAGATAATGATTTTTTTTATTATATAATGATAAACTCATTTTGCTTAATGATGTAAGGGCAAAGTTCCATTTCTATAAAAATCCAACACAAACCTCTTGCTAGTTGTCCATTATAATATATTAAAGTGGAGGGTTTTGAAGTTAATTTTAACCATAACTTATGATTTTGATTAGAAGTTATACACATGTTCTACAACTAACTTACTTTTTTCCTCCCACTTTAAACATTTAATTGTATTGTAACCACTGAAGTCTTTTTCACACTTTTCACTCTCTGCAACAACTTTATTTCCAATTCAAATGTTTTTCTCCTCTTTTCTTCCGACTCCACTTCTCCTATCCCATTCTTACTCTATGGACTTTTGAATTGAGAAAAGTGGTACTCTCATAATTTTCTCTTTTATTCTCTTTTTAAAATTGCATGATCTATTTATAGCAAATCATTGTTAGAAAGTGTTTGAGGATGATTTTGCGTGATCTAAATTTTTTTAAGTTGCTGGTGACCATGCCCCTGCTTAGCGCGGGTTATCGTGCTTGTTCTCATTAGGATTATAGATTTAGAAGACTTGGAACAGCATTAAAATGAAAAAGTAGGGGGCATATACAAATACTTAAAACACAAGAGCCAATTGTAAACTATCCTTTTCCAATTGTAAACTATCCTTTTTTGCACTGCCTCCTCTGCCTGAGTATGCTTTGCCTTCGTCCTCTGCCCAAGCATATGCTTCACTTTCATCCTACGTCCAAGTAGGCTCATGACCATGCCCTGCCAGTGCTAAGGTCGATACATGGCACCATTGGTTACAAGGGATGCTATGGGCATTTGGGCTATCCCACATCCTCAAGGATTTACATGAATGGCATGATACTTTTGATCCACTTCTTTCCTGCTAGACTTATTAGGGTCTACTTTTATTCGTGCAATATTCACAGTCAAATTGAGGAAAATGTGAGCATACTAATAATTAATCATGACTTTAATAAAGAAAACCTTCTTCTAAGAGATCTCTTGTGGCAGACTTTTTACCACCATGTGCGGCACTTCTTTATCAATTCAATCCCTCGTGTATTGGCACTTGCCTTAATTTAACAGTAACCCAAATTATACTTACCATTAGATTTGATTTCATAAAAAGAGTGACTTAAGAAACTGTTATGTTATGAGGCCCTTGAATCTATCATTGTGATGATTTGAATGACATGATTTTTGCCCAAAATTATATCTATAATGAGACATTTACATCACACTATACTTCTATGAATGCATGCATCCGAGTGGGTCCCATGAGGGGATTACAGCATTGTCCCACATGCAAGCCGTGAGACGTGTCATAGATTATTTTAAGGAATCCAAACTTATTATGCTTGTGGTGTATTTAATCTTCACTAAAGTTCATTTTGGGATGGTTTGTTTGCATATGTAAATGATTTTTGTTATGTATGTGATTGGTATACATGGGAATTCCAATGTTCATCAAAATCACCATTTTTAGCTGTGAATAGTTGTTCGTCCAACGGTTCGATTTATTTGGATTTTGAGGACAGTTTTCACAAATTTCTAAAAATTCATGAATAATTAATATATGATATTTAATGTCTCATCCATTTTCAGCATATAAGAGGATTAACGGTTTGGATTATAAATTGGCGGCCACCAAAAGTCCAAAATATTAGATCTAATGGGTTGGACTTTTTCACAAACTTCTCAAAACCCATGCAGAATTAAGATGTGAAATATGACATTCTTGTAGTTTTTTGGCCATATTAAGAAGAACAATTTGGATCACGAATTAGGGGCCATAGGAATAACAAAATTAAAGTGCTTTGATGGGCCATAGGAACATTTCTTTCACTATAGCACAAGTGTAACAGCGGTTCAGGTGCCATGAACCATTTGCATTGGGGGATTTATTTACACACAATTTTCACACTTTATATATTACACATGGACATTAATACGATAATGCATTACTCATGTAAAAGACAACCGCATTGATCAAGGTGATATTCATAATCGAATTGGATAATCTTGATCTCATTGCTTTCACGTACATGTTTATTTGCACGAGGATAGTACTGAAGTAAAGTAAAGTAGGTTAGAAGTTAAAAAAAGGCACTAAGAGACAAATAACTACTTTTAAAAGCACTAAATGACAAAAAAAAAAAAAAAAGGCTAAAAAAAAAATCTAACATAGTAAGTGGGCCTGGATTCGGCCCAACCCTAACCCACACTTGCATTCCTAGATGCATCTCTTAGGTATAAATACATACATACATACATGTAGCTGCAAAAGTCCCTGAAAACATGAGGACTGAGGAATGAAGAAGAACAACTCAGAAACTGGGATTTTGGGGAAAGAGAACAGAGAGAAGATTTGCCTTTGCTGTCTCCACAAGCAGACAAAGGCATTGGCCCAAATTGCCCTACATGATTGAAACATACCCCACCTCTCCACTGCTTTGAACTGGATGCTACTTTCACGGAGGAATTGATGTGCTCCCTCCCATCAATTGTGAAACATGTCCCCGGCATTTGGCCGTTCATTCTATCAGGTGGGGCCCACTCGGTAAACTGCCCATTAGTCCCCCCCTTGTCAGCTCCAAGAAATTTGGATTGACCCAATATGTTTGACTCAACTCAGTTAGATTTTGACTGACTCAGTCAACAACTCAGAATTACTAGAATTGATTTTCTTTTTTTTTTTATTGGGATACAGGCCAAGAAGGTTTGATCCTTGAGAGAGACCTAACCGATGAATCAAACTGCAAACGCAGGGGAGAGGACTGAGGGATGAAATCTTGGTTGGTTGGGTTATCCCTTTATTCCAAATTATTATGTTGATTGGGGTGCCGATCCCTGGTAAATTAGGGGTTGGATTTGGCCGTTTTACTTGTCAACCCCAAATTGATGGAACAAGGCAATTAATGCCAATGATGAAGATAATGGGATCGGCCCATGTTACTTCAGAATTGGGTTTGGGACTTCGGGTTGGTATTTCCAACTTGATTAATGGATGTGGGTGAGCTTAGATTTGGTCTCCATACTTTCTAGTGCAATAGTTGGCCCACCAATTCCCCGGACCAGCCAACCCAACGTGATAAGGGTAGGACCCCCCTGCATGGGCAATTCATAGCTGGGAATAAACCTCTTTAAATCTTTCAAGAACTAAAAAGGCTCTTCAATCTTTCTGTGGGAATTTTTGTAGCAAGACTCATAATTATGCATCCCATGCGCAGGGGAAAGATGCTTTTGGAATGTTGAAGAGTGAAAGATAATCTATTTAAGTTTTATCACACAGACATGGCTCTGGACCAACAACCAAAAGAACCTTTTAAATGAGAAAAAAAAGGGCAGCAAACCATTAACTAGAAAGAAGCTGAAAAGGCTTTCATTTTCTTCTAATGTTTGGTGAAAAAGAAGAGGGGTTGTTAGATTTGTAAAGAAGTATATACTTTAAATTTTATTTATTATTATTATTATTTTTTTTTGTGTGTATTTTTGGCAGATCAGTGTAATTGTATTTGTTGTTTGTAATTTGGAAAGGTAGATAAGCAAGGGCGATTTGATTGCAAAATCGACTCTTAATTTGCAGTCGATTCAAATTTTGACCCCTACAATTAATTTTAATCGACTCTCCTAATTAAACATGCAATTTGACTTTGACTCAAATTTCAAATTTAAACTCTAGATTTGATTCTCATCCATGGACCCCACTCCTTGATTGTGTCAAAGTGATGGATGTTGTTAGTATTTATTGATAGGTGTAAAATGGAGGGCGGATATTGAGACAAAGCCGTGGTGTGGGAAATCTTATAAAATGGACGCCTAGATTGATGCATATCATGTGTCATGTTTGATGAAAAGCCCATGGCCATTGGTGCATGCGAGGCTAGAGGGGTCCCTATTTTATGGTCCACTCAGATGGATCCCTAGATGGGCACCACTAAATATTTAGGTACGCGGTGCTCACTTGAAGTTTTCCCATTATAATATCATGAGTAATGCTATGTAATATATATACATGCTATTATATATGCCTAATATTATTATTTCAACATTATGTATTTATATTGATTGTAATATTGTAGTAGCTATATTATTACTTGTAATGTGTAGAAATGCGTGTGCTCAGTACGGGTTACTATGCTAGTGACTCAATTATTCGAAGTGCTTATATGATGAAGCAACCTTATATTGGCCTAAGGCCATGCAAATTAAAATATCATTTTAAGGATTACAAAGGAAAATAGATGGAAATGAAGTATTGATGAGTCTCAATGGAGTTTTTTTTTTTTTTAATCATATCAGGCAGTGAATTTTCAAATGATGGAATACTTTTAGTCTTCTAACAAGTATTCGGAATAGATATTCACAGTAAATTGTGCAGAAGAGTAAAGTATAGATTTTTTTCCCATTAATAGAAAGTTCTATTAATTTTTGGACCTTTTATAGGGTCTGACTTTTCTGCAAAGAAAACATATTATTGAATAAAAAATCTTGGTCAAATGGGCTTCACCACATAATTAGTAAAGAAGCTAGGGTTGAAGGATCGAGGTGAGGGTTGAAAGATTATAGGGTAGACATATGAATGAGACCTCGACATTCCTAGGAATTGAATTACTAGACGTGATCGAAGGCTATTCAATCCCCATTTTTCTTGATTTAATTTTCATTAAATAGGAGGTGATTCAATGGTCATTTTTTGATATTCACCTTTGACAATTACATGAGATAAATAGGCCCTTAATGGGAGTTGTAAAAGTTCAAGAGCACTTAATTACATCTCATTAGTAGAGAATATTTGTTATTAACAATGGAAAAGATTTTTCTTAATAAAATTTTGTTACATCTCTTGATTGAGTTGAAATAAGACTGGTCGCCAAGCAATTAATATTGGTTTAGAAGTTGTTTCTCAATGTTGTGGCAGGAGAAGAAGTTGTCTTGTTGATGATCTTGGTGGGCCTTTAAAGTATTGAAATTCATGATGGTCCATTTATAGGCATGCAGGCCTTTTGTGATCTCTTTGATAAGCCATGGGCTCTGAATGTATTTAGTTGGTGGATTTCATTCCATTTATGTATCAGGGCTACAGTTTCTTTGATGGGTCATGAGCTTTACTTTGATGGACCATGGACCTTAGGATCTACACCCTTTAATGGATCATGATTCATAACCCTTGCTTTGATGGGTCTTTGTACATTTGTGTCTCAATTTAATGGACTTCAAAGGGCCTGAAATCTCTTGATAGGATGGGCCTTGTGAGAATTTTTTTGTTGGGCTGTTGGTTTTTTTTTTTTTTTTTGCTTGGAATCTGATTCTTAACAATTTAAAAACTATCATTTTTTTAAATCTTAGATTTTTATTAAGATATAATTGAAGAATTTTTCTAAATAAATGAAAAAAAAGTAAAGGAAAAACATAGTTTCTTAAAACACATTGAAAATACAGGATAGATCCTTAGAAAATATCATGATAATAAAAGGTGTATCAGATTCTACCATTCTCTCACAAAGATATATTGATATTTACAAATGATCAAGGTTTTCTTAAATAGACAAGGTCCAATCATGGAATCAGTTCATCTGTTTACTAGGTGACTACATTTGATCACTCTCCAAGATGGTTTCCAATCAAATGATCATCCCGACCATTAAATGAATGGCTACATAAACATGGGTCACTATCATCATCATCATCGATCATTGAAGCCTTATTCCATCTAGATCGGTCACTATGTATATTGTCATCATCTATCATTGATACAAATTTGCTCTAGTTAGCTCATGGGAACAGAGATTAAAACCAAAATTATAAATTGTGTAAGAGAGAGAGAGAACCAAATAGACGATCCTGATTCATGCTAAGAAATGTGTTAGTTTTAGAGAGAACCAAATACATGGCCCTGATTGGTGATAAGAAATCTATAACTGCCAAATTGAGAGAGAGAGAGAGAGAGAGAAAGAGAGAGAGACCTAGGATCTGGTGATGTGAGAGAATGGTTTAGAAGGCATGGGAAGGAATAGTAATGGATGGTGGCACGCCATCTGAGCCTCTCAAATTATGTGCCCAACAGAACCCACACTTCATAAGTCACACAACTCAGTCCTTCCTAACCCAATTTTTTTTTTTTTTTTTTTAAAAAGGCCCCCCAACTTTGTACAAAGAGGTGGTGTATTACGCACCCAACAAAGCCCTACAAAACAAGCAGAAGGTCCCACATAAAAGAGGAAAAAACAACACAAATGCATATTATCAAAACAAATGGCAGCAGCCCAATGCTGTCCCCCTTATGCACCCCAATGCAGACCTCTTTCAGCGCCGTTGTCTCCGCTTTGGGTTGGGCCAATGCCTCACACACACAACAAGAGAGAAGTAGAATAGACTGTGTGTGTGTGTGTGTGAGAGAGAGAGAGAGAGAGAGAGAGAGAGAGAGAGAGAGACCTTTTAACTACGTACCATTACCGAAACTTCTTTCAAGAGAATCCCTTTGCTGACATTCTGCACTCCTGTTCCCAAGATTCCCACTCCCACCTTCTTCTTCCCTTTTCCCACTCTCTAACAAGAAGGAATGATCATGGTGGGCCATGATCATGTATATATATGTATAAACTTTTACACTTGTATTTTAAATGGTTGGGATTTAGTAATTGTGCAGCTACTGAGGGACCCATGAATGATTCTGGGCAGGTTTGATTTTGTCCACTTGAAGTCCAGGGACTTTAGAAATCATATGGTTTTTTTTTTTTTTTTTGGATGAAGCCTTGGAAATGTTGACAGATTTTCTGAATTCAAAGTGACATTGGAAGTGGGGATTTCTCTAATCTTTAAAAAGAGGAACATGGTATTTCTCTGATTTCTATGTTGAGGGGAATGACCAATTTTTAGTCATGTGAGTCATATCACAAGTTGCAACAGTATGCTGACCTTACATATTTGATTTTTCAGAGAGATTTTGCAGCAATATCTAAGAAGCAAATTCCTTATTTGATGGAAATGGTCCCATATTTTACTCCATGTGGGGGCCATATTTACTTGACGGACTGGATTGGTCAGTTTGCGGGTTGCCCTTCTCATCTTGTTATGATCCAATCCACTGCACTTAAAACAGAGCGTCCAAACTGCCATATTTCATCTCAATCAAAGTGATAGTCACTGTTGAATTGATCACGTATGACGGTGATATCACTCTGATTAAGAAACTTGGTGGTAATACGATGGGATCCATCATCATAAAATGGGAATCACAGCCAACAAAATTGTTGGTCAGCCCTAACCAGCAGGGGTCAAATCCAGACTCGTCATACATTGGAGAAAATCTATACCATCACCTAGATTGGAACCTCTAAACCATTGATCTACATCTTTCAAAATGATTGGCATCTACGGGGGATGGGTGGGGAGCACCTTAGACTAACTTCATGGTCCATGTACATCATGGTGAGCCCCTTGTCCAGTACAAATTAACAATGAATCAGTCCTCAATAGTAGGATATCTGAACACAAGAAAATCATAGTAAAAAGTTGTATACTAAATTGGAATCCGCAGTACAAATTTATTCTCATGTAAACATGCAAATGAAAGGTGATACATACATAAAAATATATCTGTATTTATAAATGTATGTATGGTACAAAGGAGCAAAAGTGCTTGTTTGGTTGGTTTTATGGTGGGGGGGTGAAGAAGAGAATATTTCAGGTGCATGCGCAAGAGAGGGGTCTCTTGAATTTATGAGTAGAAGCTAAGCATGACACGCTAAAGTAAGCTGCTCCCCTTCTCATCATTCCACTCACCTTCATCCTTCTCATCCCGAGGCAAACCTTCCCTTATACATACTCTCTCCCTCTCCAGTCTTTCTTTCAATCCAAACTCCTCCCTCTTCTCTCCTCTAATCTTCCCTCCTCTTCTTCCCTGTCCTTACTTACCACCTCTTCCTCCTGCTTCTTCTTCTTCTTCTTCTATTACTACTACTACTACTACTTCTTCTAATGCTTAGATATTGTATCATTTGTTTCTTAGATGCTAGTGTTCATGCTCATCAATGTAAACATCCTCACTCCATGCTCCTTTTGTCTCTCTATTACTAACCCAAACAAGAAGACTAGCCCAATACTATTAGCACAAGTAATAGTATTTCTTGCTTTGTTCATAGTTTTATGCTTTTTTTAAGTATAACAACTTCACCCAATCTTCCTCATCTTATTCTCTCACAAACCCAAATGAGGAAACATGCCCATATGTAATAAAATGAGTTTCACTCACCCAAATGAGAATATAAGCCTACATGCGTGATATAAGTGAATCGCCTTATTCTTCTTGTTCCGCTGCTGCTATTACTAATTCCATATCATCTGTTCACTTAGTTTCTAGTGTTTGGAATCATCGATGTGAAACATCCTCAATCTGTCATTCTCATGTTCCTCTATCACCAACCCAAATAAGTAGAAGAGCCCACATGGTTGGAGATGGATGAATTGCTTCATAATGATTTGTGTTCCATGGCCCCATGAGACTCTGGCACTTTATACCATTCACAGTCGATAGTGCCAGGCAACCCCCCATAAGTTGGGGTCCATCGAATCCCAGTCTTGTATCATTAAAATCAATGACCATAATTATGTGGTCCACTTCATCACGATCATCTCCTTTTATCTTCTACTATATATATACATATGGTATATCGTTGTTGAATGAATAATACTTCTCTCTCCCTTTGGAACAAGTTTTTCCTGTAAGGGTACTTGGGGCACAATAGCAGGAAGCGATGTTGGTGAGGTTCAATCCAAGGACGGATTTACGCTTAATCGTAAAACGATCTCAGATTGAGCCGCGCCAATATCACCTTCTCTACTGCACTCTCCCCATGTTCTCCTCCTCCTCCTTAACATTTTCCTATTGCAGGAATCTTAATCTGTAATTAATGGCCTATGGTCTAGGTAGTCCATTCAATTCTAATGTGATTGGCCATGAGAGAGTAACCTCACTAGTCATGCAAACTTAATCATTTGATTATTTCTATGTCAATGACATAAATGGAAGAAGTAGCATCATTCTATCCATATGATTTGCTTCAAGTGGACCATCCAATCAAACCCATGAAGCATCTCACCATGGATCAAGCAAGCTTGCCGAAGATCAAGTGGCGCCGACGTGATAAATTAATCAGTGCATTGCACATTGAGGTAAGGGTTAGATTCTTCATTTTCTATTTGCATGGATCTTAAAAATATGGCATGAGTCTTTAATGCTTATAGCCTTGTTCTTTCCTTTTGCTTCTTTTGACTTCTCAACAAAAGAAAATGAGCTTTCTACATATCTAGCTAGAGTCTTTTTGGTACATGAGTTTCTTACTATAGAGGATGCACACTTTTACCTTTTTATTTTTATCCTTGTTCATCACAGAAAAAAATAAGCAATATTGCTATTTTGTAGATAAGAGGCTGCCAACCTCCATTTTTAGGGTTTGCTACTATTGCAGTTACATGTTACAAGGCACACAGCAATACATGTATGTAAGTGAGTAATGCCTATTATGGTCCCATTCCATCCTTTTGTTTTTAAACATATGTTAATGACACTAGCAATGTTGTAAAGATCAATGGTAATCCACTGACCAATAGTCCTGATACTTCATTGGGACCCATGCAAGTGCCCCATCATTGATCTCAATTTAGGTTATACAACTACTACCATGAATGGATAATCTTATCCGTTGACTTAGTGCCAGCTAAAATGATTGATTATGATGTTTGGTTTAACCATTCATGTGTTTAATTTGCACTAGATTAACGGATAAGATGAGTTTAGGTGCCCAACTGTTCATGTCCATCATCAGTAAGGTGGGATGGCCAAACAACAGGAATATAACGATCAAATTGCATTTGGGAAGTAGCCTTTTCAAGTTGGACTATTCCATCAATGAATAAAGTGTCCATCTTTTGGATTGTTTTCACTTTTCACCCAATATGGAGTTGTTGCAAAGATTGATCTAAGTTTTAATGTTTGAACAATATTGGGGTTTTACTTCCAGACTCTGGGCCCATTTGGATCTTTCGGGAATGAAAGGTCAGGTAACTCGGTTTACACATAAATGAGAGTTCATGCATTTGGATAACATCCTGGACTTAGCAATTGGTTTGTTCTTTGCCAATGTCAATTACATATAAATAAGTCAAAGGTAATTAGATTTACAGGTAAACTTTTTACACGGCAAGCGAGTTCCAAGGATCCACACTGGGCCTAAGGTTTGCTCGATCGGGGAAGCCTAATGTTGCATATTCAAAATCACTGTTTTATATGTCAAAATAGTGAAGCCCCTTAGGCACAAAATATTGTAAGATTTGTCATTGTGTCACCTTCTCCTCATCATCATAATCACCACCACTACCACCACTGCCACCGCCATTTTAGCCTTATCCCATGAAACCTGATTTTGAATAGCACAACACATTTGAAAATTATCTCCAAATTGCAACATTTAGTAAAGCAAAATATGTTTGGCTGAAAACACTGCAAGCCATTATAATTAAGGAGAATGGACTGCCATACTTGTTTTGACTTTACTCTGATCATGTGAGATATACACACCAAAAACAGTATATTTAAAACTCATCAGACCAATTTAAGGCTAAACCCAAGTCAATTTCTGTCAGTCAAGTTTCTGATTTGAATAACCCAAGTCAATTTCTATCAGTCAAGTTTCTGATTTGAGTCACATTCATATGCAAAATAAAGACATAATATACAAGACCATATCAATCTTAAGTTGATCCATCTATTAGTCAAATTACTCGGTTAGTCAAAATCTTGAACTATGGTTAATTAGAACACTTGAATTGATTTTTATCGTCTATTATATATCTCTCACCATGTATTAGTCCCAAGCTTTGATGAGATGAAGAATTCGTGTCAATCGATAAATCGGTCACACATCGAAACTCTTGAATCAAATTTATGGTCTTCTCCAACGAAAGTGGGCTACACTCAACCTACCCAGCATCGTGGGAAAAAGATTCTAGATGATGATTAAAACATTTGAAGAGAGGTAAAAGAAGGTATGATGAAACCTAAGATTAAAACCATGGACTCATCATTCTCATATCATATTTTGGGTATTACTTACTGATGTTGATATTGCAGTGACAGGTATAACCGACTCTTCACATGAAACAGGCTTATAGTCTCTGAGGCCTCCAATGCACATCATCAGATGATTACATCAAGAAGGAAATATATCCAATGGACATTCAAACTTTGGCCCCCACTGTTGATGGACGATGGCCTATCAATCATTCAAGTGAGATGATCATAACAACATAACCATTCAAGGAGTGGACATGAAATGGAACTTTTTGAGGGCAAAATTGTTAATGGTGCAGATTTGACAGGGGAGATTCGATGGCTATGATTATCTAATCAGTGTAATCACACCGATCAATTTTCAACAGCAGCAAAAAAAATTTACACAGATTTCTCTATGAGAGGCTAATATGATAGTAGCCAATCCATGGAGTCAGAAGTAGGTACATGTACTGGTCTGGTATATTAAGAAGAAGAGTTTTGGTACTTCCATTTACACATGGCTGGATCTGACAAGAGTACTTGGTGTGATACACTACAGTTAGTTTACAGGGAGAGTCTAGGATTTCCAGGGCTTTTCAAATGGAGATGTCAATGGACCTTTATTATTTGGTTATCCAAAAGATCCAGCAGGAAAAATCCAGGTATGTGTCCTTTCATAGGCATGCGCAGTTATCGGGTTCTGTTTGTTGATATTATATTATCATTAAATCCTTGTCCTAACAATATTGGACCTTCGAAATATTATATGTGATTTCAAAATTTGTTACAAATATATTGAATTAATATTATTATTATAAACAGTAATAAGGCTAGATCTATCGAAGTGCGGGTGGGTCCTTTACATTAACCATATGTTGGATTTAGACCTGACTTGGAACAGGCCCAGGTGGTAATAGGTACCCATTTATTGAGACTCAAAAAAAGAAAATAGGGCCTGCTTCTTAATTTGGGGAAAATCATTTTTGTGGTGGAGGTTTGAGTGTCCTAGGCGGACCCAAAAAATTTCGGGTTTGGGCCTAGGCATAGGTCTTAATCGATGTAATTCTGACATGTGGACTCAAACCTGGAATAGGTACAAGGTTGAAAAACTTGTAACCCGGACTTGACTTGTCTGGCTCTAAAATATTGGCTTGGGGAGAGTCATCACGAGGGTCATGTTTTTCCAAAAAAAAAAACTTTTTAATTAAAAATAGACCAAACACATAAAATTCAGATATACATGTATTTACATGTATTAATGATAGCAAATTCAAATGAGCCAATTTATCACATTCAAATCAATCATTTTTAAACTGCTAACACCAAACCTCTAGTATTAATTTCTTATACTTGACTTACACCGAATTCACCTTATATTTTACTCTTCTTTCATTAAAACAAGGTGAATATACACAGTCAAGGGTCAACGCGCCGAGTTTTTCTACCTTAATGTATTCCCAACCCGCCCCCACCGCCCCCCACCCCCACAAGGTGCGAGACAACCCTTGGGCTCCATATGATCAATCTAATCCCATCCTAAAGTCCCCCGCCCCCAATATATATATATATATATCACGCATCTCAAGGATTACGCCAACTAGACGGATTGGACCATTGTATAGGAATAAAATAAAATTGTGCATTTTAACACCGTTAAATTTGAGGGACTAATGATGGATTATACATATATGGGGTGGCCCATCCCCCACCTCTGCAAGGTTCGTGGAAGCCTAATGGGCTCCACTGGTAGTCGTAGATGGTCTCCGTGTGAGACGCATGCACATACACACATAACAATAGTGGGTCCCACTTCATATCATCATAATCTCTTGATTCATAAAGTTTAATGGTTCTAATTACCAACAAAGAAAAAGACTTAATGGTTGAATAAGGCATCATTTTTTTTATTTCAATCCAATAGTAGGTCCCACTCAGATCCATGTAAAACCAATGAGATCCATGACATTAAGATAGGGGTGATGGGTAATGAGCTCGGATGGATCACAGGGGCTTCCACTTAAATATCCGTTTTCTTACCCCCATTTTTTGTCATGAGGCCCACCTTGTGTCAATTTAGTCTTTGCAACAACCCCCCGGAAATAGTCATAAGTCCAAATTTGACACTCATCCAACTTTTTCCCACCACATATTAGATTGAGATTATAAGAAAATGATGCCTCTAAAGCCATTAGATTTTATGGTCACTGATCAAAAGGTTAGGATGATTCTATGGAGTCAAAGTTTTTCACATAGGTTAGTCTCATATAGATCTTTTCATTCAATGGACTTTCATGATCATCATGCATTCCAAGGAGCCAACTAAGAGGGGTGTTTTTCTCCCAAAGAACAGCAGGGCAATTTTTAGCACTGCCTATGTACTTGTAAGAAACTTATCCTATGTGCATTGTGCCCATCCGATTGGACCACACAAACAGCCCCTATAGGTCCATGCACCCAAGGCCTACACCCATGCAAATGACAGCCCCATCTTGAAATGGGCCATTACTGAGGTGCACATGGAATATGTTTCTTGCCTACCACGGGCATTATGTCAAAACTCTCTCTCTCTCTCTCTCTCTCTCTCTCTCTCTCTCTCATCTAGTGCACAACTTGTACACTGGATGACTGTGTGCACCTTGATGTGAGGCTCATGTGGGGCCCCACATAGGACTGGACCTTGGGGGATCCAAAACTCTCCCTATATAGGCCCCTCCTCTTTTGCAAAAAAAAAAAAATCGGTCTTCACCAATCATCCCATCATCCTCATGTGGTGCCCACACGTTTAACGGTGTATAATCCATTCAGATGGTTGCAGACTTGGTGGGACCCATTACCTACAAGGGTAATTTTTGGTTCACTTGAATGGGGCCCAAGTGGGCCCCATCACCGGTTCACAAAAACTTATGCACCGGGCGCACATGATCACCGAGCTCGCTCTCTCTCTCTCTCTCTATATATATATATATGGGTACCCTATGACAAATTCAATCCCTTCAAAGTCACTAAAACGCCTTAATTTGGCACTAATCTAAATGATAATAAGCGTCCCTTTTATGTTTTTCAAGTTCGTTGGTGTTTGTAATTCTAATAAAGTGAAGGTACTAGCTATTTTGGAAGCTCATTGTTGCTTTTTGAAGAACTTCCATGGTGATCTCACTGTGGAGAGTGATTCATATAATGCAATTGCTTGGACCTCTAGATCAAAAGCTATCTGTGGGAATTTCAATTCCTCTTTAATGAAATTCAGACTTTTAGTTGCTGCCAAAAGACAAAGGAGAATGGATATGCAAGGATTGTTGCGCTCACGGATGCTAAAGAAATAGTTAAGGCTATTGACGGCGAACTTGATTAGACAATCAACCCAATTATTGATGATATCAAGAAGTTAGCTTTAACTTTTGACCATGTTGAATTATTTTTTTTTATTCCTAGATCTTTTAATTCAGCAACTCATTTGTTGGCTAAACTGGGTCTCTCTAGTAATCAGGATATAAACAAGAGATGGGATTTATCGTTCTCAGGGGCAAGTATCTGTTCTTGGGGGGTTTGTTTTGTAGGATTGTCCTTGAGTCTGGCTTTTGTTTTGGTGTTTCTTGCTTCTTAATGAAATTTCTCCTTTTTATAAAAAAAAAAATGTTGTATTTCATCATGTGTTGGAATCAGCAAATTATATGGCCGATGCTTTAGCTAAATAAGGGGTTGAAAGGACTTCTCCTTAGGAGGGTTTCGTTATGTGACTGTTGTGGGTGAGAGGTTCAATGCCCTGTACCTTTTCTATTTTGTTGCTTTCTCTTTGTAATCTCCTTTTAATGAAAGTATTTGTTACCAATAAAAAAAAAGTAATAATCAACGTCGGATTGATTTTCATGAAAAATATAATTTGAGAAATCATTGAAATTTAATCCAATAGTGATAATTATTCAAGCTATTGTCAAATTAGGGTGAGTGCTAATTTATGAAGTTAGTGAGTGTGAAGCGGTTGAATTTATTATGATATGTCTTATGTGATGGTAAGAAGGTTACCTCTCATGGATTTGCTTTAGAGGCAGCCTTTTTACTATCATATGAGACACCCCATAACAAATCCAACATCTTTTCACTCACTAACTCTCCTGAATTAGCACTCACCCAAATTTGACACTAATCTGAATAATAATAAATGCTTGATTAAATCTCAAGGAAAATGCTACTTTAGAAATTATTGGAATTTACTCCGACAATAATTATTATTCATATTAATGCTGGGTAAGTGCTAACGCATGGGAGATTAGTGAGTGTGATGGGTTGGATTTGTCACGGGGTGTCTTATATAGTGATAAATGCTATCTCTCACACAAATCCGTGTGCAAGGTACCTCATAGTAAAAACATATATAGCCCATATGCGTGTGGAGAGAGAGAGAGAGAGAGAGAGAGAGAGAGAGAGAGAGCACTCTTGAGGGCTTGGAATGAGTCTAAGTGAAAGTTGTGTAACTTCACAATGGGACCCACGTATTGAAAGTTTGAACTGCTTTAGGTGAATTCCCTCGGCTTGTCTTAAATGTCTCCAAATTATATTTAGAAGTTAGTCTCACTATAAGATTAAAGATATGATTAATAACATTTGCAAATTAGGTTGTACGTCCCATGCATAAAGAGATCACTCCATGTCTTCGCCCTCTTTCTTTTGGGAAGAGTTTGAAGCATTATGGCATGGGCATCCCCTTAAGCACCAGGCCTTGAATGACAATCCTCTTGGAGAGACCTACCAATATTCGAACTCTCTTGAACACAACTCCCTTGGGCGCCCATGAGACTTAGGCTTCTTGGACTTCTCAGATCCCCATGACTAGTCTTTGATCATTTTTGGTTTTGGACAGACCACCATAGCCCAATATGTATTGGGCTGACTTGAGTCCTCTATCAAATCGAGGAAATTGTGAAGGTCATAACACTCTTTTCTACAAATACGTAGGCTCAACAATGAGGTTGGTTACTTAATGGTTTTCTTTGTCTAGCCTTGGAGTTTTTGGGTGTTAAATATCTATTAGTTTAGCCCACCTGATCGAGACTTCTAAGTTTCTAACTACATTATCAGTATTATCAGGTGGTGGTTTGAGCCCTTTTGTGTCATGCCACCAACATCTTGTTTCATGGGAACCCCATATCGATCTACTAATGCAACAAATTAAGTAGGTGACTAACCATATCCCAGTTATTTTTGTGTACTACACATGATTTTTTTATCTTTTTTCATATTATTTTATCCATTTTTTTTCTATTTTGTGACTAATTAATAATAATAATAAAACTGACTAAAGAATAAAAAGAACAGTTAGCAGTTAGAAATTAAGAAATGTCCACATGGTTAGTAATCCAAATTTATTTAGGATAATCATGACAAGGTTATAGATGATTCATAATGAGCCACCCAATTTAGCTCATAACTTGTGTTCTAGATGTACACCTTATCGGGTTCATGAGTATAAGATAAGGTCTTTTGCCCAACTACATAATAGTTGTTAATTTGTATGGTTCAATAGAAATTAATTAATCTTGGTTGACCGGGCCCCTGGATTGCCCAACTTGTACTGTGATTAAAAGTAGGATTGTTATAGGTCTACTGAGATTAAAAAGTAGTGTTTGGGTGTAACAAGATTTTGAAGCTGATATTATAAATAGAGATTCAGAGTCTCTACGATGTACACATCTTCTGATTGCATAGTGAATTCTCCTGTCTTCCTTGTGGACGTAGGCCAAAAGCCGAACCACATAAATCTCTGTATTCTCTTGTGCGTGATTGAATATTATAAATAGAGAGATTCAGAGTCTCTAGGATGTACACCTCTTCTGATTGCATAGTGAATTCTCTCATCTTTCCTCGTGGACATGGGCCAAAAGCCGAACCACGTAAATCTCTGTATTCTTTTGTGCGTGATTGAATATTATAAATAGAGAGATTCAGAGTCTCTAAGATGTACACCTCTTCTGATTGCATAGTGAATTCTCCCGTCTTCCCCATTGACGTAGGCCAAAAGCCGAACCATGTAAATCTCTTGTGTTTATTATACTTACTTGATCTCTTCTCGTAGGCTCTAGATCACAACAATAACTCAGTGGTGTAGGCATTTCACTTTTAAGGAATGAGGTCCCCTAGGTTAGACCCACAATACCGTACAATTCAACAACTCTTAAGAAAAAGATGAGATCTTTTTCGCCTCACTTGGAAAGAAGGGAAGAATTAGTAGATACAAAGAACTTCTACTCATCAAATTGTTGTCCAGGGGTGAGATCAATCCTTAACTTTATACATGTATTTTGCGGCTTGCCCTATATTGAATTTGAGGTGGAATCAATTGATCACTCTCTGTTCCAGTTTGCTCAAAGCAGTCTGATTTGGCTGATCTTTTATATTGTAAACTGTGTGGTGCAGGTATCTGCTCTTCTCATTCAAAGAAGTAGAAGCGAGAATGATCTTCAACATGGTAACTTGGGCCAGAGATAAGTGGTTCAAAAAAACCCTGGTGTTCTTGGATGCTCTTAAAGTGGTGAAAACAGTTCTTTTGCCCGTAGCAGATTTTTGCTATATTCTTAAAAAATCTTATGGTTAGACACAATCTTGCCCTTAGGTCCTACATGGACATGCAGGGTGGGGGGCATCCATTAATGAGCTTCTCTAAGAAGCTTGCTTGCTCTGGCCCCTCCAAGCTTCTTATGGCCCCTCCATGGTGTGGCCATTAATGGATGTTAACACCCCACCCCCACCAAAAAAAAATTGTTTATGGCTCTTCTAACATGGTTCGACTCTTAGAGAAAAGGAAATAAAAAAATTACTGATTTTTAAGAAAAACTAAAAATCAAAAATGGAAATGAAAAGAAGGAAGGGAAATGAAGAAAAGACGAACAAATAAACAAGGCTTAATGGAGTTGGGAAAGAGATTTTTTTAATATTCATTCTAACCATTTACACTTGCCCATAAATCTTATGATCAAAGAAAGGAAGAGGAGAAAGCACATCTTGCAGAGACTTTAAAGTTTTGTTTGTGCGAGGACGTTTCAACGGAAAAGGATTAAAATCTAGAGCTTTCTTCTTCTTATTTGGTGCAGCAGCGAAAATGCAGAGAATTTTAGGATTTTACATTATCTTTCCTTGCTAGAGAAGTTTCGAAAAATCCAACTACCTCCATAAAAAACCAAAGCTGCAGAATAGGAAACCGGTGGCTTTGTATGAGAAGTTTGCAGTGGAAAGAGGAGGAGACAAGGTGCCGGTATGCGTTTGGTGCAGCGACGAAATATCCCGATTTTCCCCTCCATTTGTGCTTCAATTCCACCAGTGGCGTGAAATCCGCGCTTCCCACGTAGGAAACCAATTCTGCGGACCGTTTCCTCTTCCACAGCATTTACCTAACAAATCTTAAGGCATGAATAAAGAAGAAGAATGACAAATCCGCTTTTTCTTTTATAAATTATTTACATAGCAATTTTGTTTATTGTCACCCCCCCCCCCCCCCCCCCCCCCGTGTAAAAAAAAAAAAAATTTTTTCTTGTTCCACCCGTGGACATGTTGTGGTTTGATAATTTTCTAGACTGGATACATAAGTTGATTAATCCTTTATAGGCTGCTTTGTTGGTTTGGAATGAAAATTTCTTTTAAAAAAGGCAATAAATTTGTCTAACAACAAAGAAAAAGGAATCTTTGATAAGTACATCAAGATCATAGGAAATGTGCATGGACAGCTAATTATACGCATAGGAACGCATCTAACTTTACTGTGGAAGTTGCAAAGTTGGTTTACTGCAAAGGATACACGTTGATCTCCCTATCTAATTTCCTTGGTTATTGATAACTTGATAGCAAATATCCAAGGTGGAGTTTGTTCCATAGTGTATGGTGTGTGTGTGTGTATATATATATATATATATATATATATATATATATATATATGAAGATAATTTAACACTAATCAGTCAAACAAGAAGGCATACGAAAAATAAGTTACAACTTAGGAAAAGTTTTCGAGTAAAAAAGGTTAAAATATAGAAGATCAAAGACAAAATATTTAGAGGTCTGATTTTATTGGATCAAACAATTTAACGATGGTCAAAATCGAAACAAACCTAGTACTATAGTGCGACGAATTTTGAAATTTAATAGTAACCATAGAATAGATTAAATGGTTTTAGTTATTAGATATAATAAATAGAATGGTGAAAAAGGTATAGTCTTCCAAGTTGCTAACCAATACACTCAAAATGTAGAGTCGGATTCGGAATATATGCCCACACAAGATGTTGCATGGGGCCTTTTTGTCTTGCGCACGTGCACCTGCATATAAGACGCAACTGAGACCTTTTTTTTGCTATGCGCAGATTCGAACTCAAGACATGTTGGCTCTGATATCATCTCAAGTTGCTAACTAATGTACTTAAAATGTCTAGGCGTTAAAGACATTAAAGTTGCTAATAAAGCATTATGCCATCTACCACTTAAATTAAATGGAAAATTTCAAAGATAGTAGTTAGAGTAACCTTGAAGGTAAACATTAAAGGAACATACGTGAATGTGCTCAAGCTCATTTGATCAACGGCACATGCTAAGAAGGATGTAAGGTGTGAAAACATTTTAAAGGCTACATTCTCATGAAATTCATTCTGACTTCACTGAGGACAATTTAGCTGCTCATATCTTGTCTCTTACGCTTCTGCAATAATCTCACTGTCGTTTTTTTTTTCCTCTCTCATGATTAAATTAAAATTAAGCATCCTTTCTTGTCTACATATTTATCCAAATATTATGATTTTTTTATTTTCATCAAGCGTTATATTGAACACTTAGAGAAAAATCGTGACCGATATTATCTAGTGGACCAATACTGCTGACATATTCAAATCGCACTTTCTATAATAAAACTAAAACTTGAAGCCCAACACTATAAAAACATTATATATCATCCTCCAAGCAAGCATAAAATAAACTCTAAGGAGTAGCTCAGTTGGCCTATGACAACGGTTTGCACTCGTAGGTTATAGATTCAAAACTACACTATCATACTAGCGGCTGTAAAGGAGTTTATTCGGCTTCTCTCTGAGCGCCAGAGGGATTTAGTCCAGCCCAAAGGGTTGGAACCCCTCCGATATAAAAAAAAAAAAAAAAAAAAGGTGTGTGTGTGTGTGTGTTATTTTTTTGGGGGGGGGACATAAAATAAAGGGCAAATACAATGAAGAACAAGTATTCATTTTGATTGTTCTATCATTATTCATGACTACTAGGTCAAAAAAATTTATTTCTAGAGATGGGTATTTGTGGGACCCAAACCCTAGCCAATGGGACCACAAGAGAGTGCAGTTCTTTTCAAGCAGGTCTCATTCACTTATCAGCTTCTCTCATGATAGCGAAATTGCTCTGCATCCTTCGTTTTCTAGGGTATTCCAATCTCTCTCTTCTTCTTCCATCTCTCTCTGATTTGTGCAGAAGGCCTCATGCAAGGTAAGGGTGAAACTGTACATATAACCCCATTCACTTTCCTTTCTATAGTCGATGTGGGACTCCAAGGCGTCACAATCCATCCCGGGCTGCACGTTCCTGTGCAGTAGCCTGTCAGCCTTCTTGGCCCGCCCACAATGGAGACCGCCCACTTACACCAGACCACGGCAGGGGACCCATACTCGAACTGTCGAGAGTTGGCTCTGATACCATCTGTAACGCCCAGCACCATCCCATGCATAATATTGTCCGCTTTGGCCCACTGGCTTCACGGGTTTTGCTTCTGATTGCGTCAACCCATCAAAAGGCTCCATGCAAGGTAAGGGTGTAAGTTCTACATATAACCTTATTCACTTTCCTCTCTATAGTGGGGGAACATAAAATAAAGGGCAAATACATGAAAAACAAAGTATTCATTTTGATTGTTCTATCATTATTCATGACTACTAGGTCAAAAAATTTTATTTCTAGAGATGGGTATTTGTGGGACCCAAACCCTAGCCAATGGGACCACAAGAGAGGGCAGTTCTTTTCAAGCAGGTCCCATTCACTTATCAGCTTCTCTCATTATATACTCTAAACCCAACCGACTCCCTAAAACGGGCTGAGAGACTGAGAGATTCTATAAAACCCTAGCGTTTTCTCCATCAGCGAGATCTCTCGGTAGGAACGGAGAAATCGCTCTGCATCCTCGTTTCTAGGGTTCCAATCTCTCTCTTCTTCTTCCATTCTCTCTGATTCGTGCAGAAGAAGAATCAGAAGACAATGTGGAACAACAGGCATGGCGCCGCCGGGGACCGGAGG